>CAXAMN010000769.1:405712-443781 GCA_963970005.1 Durusdinium trenchii
GCTGACAAGAATGCTGCAAAGCAAGACGGGGCAACCGCCTTGATGATGGCAGCTCGGAATGGCCACTTGGAAGTGGTTGCCCGCTGAGAGAGTGCTGGTGTGGAATTGCAGATGCTCAGCCACCAAGTCGCAAGAATTGCATGTTCACGTGACACCAATAAGACACCACCTCGGAAAAAACAAAACAGGAATGCGTCACTGGAAACAGGTTCAAACACCAGTGCTGCCGCTGCTGGAAGATTGAGGAGCATTTATCTATAGTTATATGATGTTATATGTAATTATGTATGGAATGGTAGAGAATACTGGTCAATCGGCATCAATCGGCATTGTATGTGGGACACTCACAAACTCAACATCACCCTGCTCACCCTTGTATCACGCACGAAAAAAACAGATGCGAAGGTCATTTAGAATTCCTTGCACTCTAACGGACAAGTAACTCAGTTAGATTTGCCATGTTCCTGAGAGGAGAGTTCATGTCCACCTGTAGCAGGAACACTTCACGGCACGAACGGCTCGAAGGCTTCCACATGTGTCGAGGAACAAGAACCGAATTGGATCAAAGGAGCGATCAGACCATGCTGTTTTTGAGTCAATGGAAAACTGCTATTTATTTGTATTTTTTCTGTTTAATGGTTGTTTTTTTTGTGTTTTGTCATATCCCATGGTGCGCTGATCGCTCACATTTCCAAGGCCAAATCGATAAGGCTGGGGGGAGGGATGTGAGGGCACTCGCCTCCTGTCATGTGCCGAAAGTGTATCTAAACATGCACACAACAAGATCTGAACCAGCCAGTTTCTACGTATCCAGTCACCTTACTGTAGGATCTGTGGCTCTAAATCAGCCCAGATACCAACTGCTTCTTGACCATACACTACTTTCGACCACTCAATCCGAAGAATGCCGGACCACAGTAGACTTGTTCCAGGGTTGGTCCATGAGTAGAGTTGGACATGAATTCCTACATCTACAGGTGCCAGGTAGTATTGCCTTTGCAGGATTGTGAGGTCTAATGATTCCTCATAACACGCCTATTCTATTTGGACATCGCCGATGCCAAACAGGAACATGTACTTTGCTCGCAAGCTCCGTAGCGCTTCGCTCCTTCGAAGTGTTGGCAAAGTAAGCACGCTCCAGCTGTTATCCCGCTTCATCCCCAAGGAAACCTTTGACATCGGGGAATCATAGACACTGAAATCAACTGAGAAGTCATTGGTTGGGGTAGGAGCAATCCCGCTACTAGGAGCAAAGGGCATCGCTACTAGGAGCAAGAACGCTACGAACGGGGCTCCTGGCCTTACTACTAGGAACAAGGTTTTCTATTAGAAACTAATCACAATTAGAATCAAAGAAAAGACGCGTCAATCCCTTGGCACCTCACATCCCTTGGCAGATCGGATCGCTCATGTCCGCCAGGCCGTGCCAGAAGTGCCGCCCAGGTCCTGGCAGCTGCAGATTGAGGCCCTGGCCCAGGCGGGACTGGACTGACGAGCCACTTGGGTGGTGGATGAGTGCGAATGGCTTACCAGTGAGTGCTATTGGGTGCTCACCATGGAATGCCTTAAGACCATAGGAGACTTGAGCAATTAGAATCGTCACTGGCCCTTTCGAGTGGATCTTCATCGGTGCTTTTGGGAGACTGTAGCACAGACTCTATCATGTGCGAGATTGATTTGGCTGTAAGATGCTCTTTGAGGTCACTGTGTTCAAATAATATTAAATAGCTGAAGAACATACATCTATTGCGCCTTAGCGGCTTGCATGATTTTGGATGGTTCTTTTCTTAGGTGGCATTCCACATCATCCAATCAAGACATTTGCCCGTTTCTCCGGTCTGAGGCCAGCACATCCGCACAGCCCTATACCAGGGCCCCGACGCTTGCCAGTTGGGACGTTTCATGCTGCTGACTTCCCATGTGTCCCAGAAAAGAACAAGGGCGCTTTGGAGAGCAAAAGGACACACCCAGAACTTCCTTTTAGTGACTGTATCTTAGCTTCATCCATAGAAGCAAGGATGACAGTGTCGACGAGTGCCCAATTGACCGTTCTTTCTCACCCAGGACCACCCAAACATGTGACTACGATTCAGAGGACTCTATGCCGGGCTCCAAGCGAGGAGGGTCTTTGCTGTAGCAGCGTGCCACGGGGGTCAGTTCCAGTTTTGAGTCGGTATATAACTCACAACCAGTGTGACAAGGCCACGCAGCGTATTTATATCCCTGGGGATGGTACACTCCCGGGCGAAAAAACCACGCACCATGGCTGCCATGCTGCAGGCTGTTTGTTTTGTGCCAAGACAAAGCCAGAGCAAAGATGCACATGCAATTCAGCCAGCCAATCATGCAGAGGTAGACTGGAGTTTGGCCAATGAGTCAGGCCAAAAGAGGCAACATAGACCAGTTAACTTGCAAATGTTCCATTATTTTATGTTTAACCGATTTAACATGACTTAGCGCATTTGAGTGCATTAAGATCTATGGCTTCGTCACAGCCTCTCACTTTTCCTGGCTCCTGGCAAATCCAGACACAATTCGCAGCACATGGTGTTGGAAGGATATGTTCATTTGCAGCGAGTCAAATCTGCTGTGAAGTTTGCCCTGCTCCAGGTCCAGCGGTGCTCCAAGTGAAGAGAATATCTTGCCACCTGTGACGTTGGAGACTCTCGGTGTAAAAGATGAGCAATGGCAATGGCATCTTAATCTTAGCCAAATTGATGGCGGGAATGCTCAGTCAGAGAAGCTGAAATCAGCAAAGGATCCAGGGACTGTTTTGAATGATTTGTCATGTTGATCGGGAAATGGCAACAGTAGCACGAACAGGGTACTGAAGTCAATCTTTTCAGACTCACAGTAACGCTAGCACCTTGTAGACACAGCGGTCAGTGCCCAGTGCAAACGAAGGCAGCTCGTTGGCTTGCAAACGACTGGAGGCATCGTCGGAAGGCGCTGCTGGATGACTATAACCCACTGGCAGAGAGGCAAAGAGGGTCCGCACGTGTGAAACGTTTAGCCTCCATACTCAGCTTCGCTTGAACATGCACGAGCTTCATGTCCAAGCTGAGGATTGATTCGATGATTCGATTCGATGACCAGAACGCTGCAGGATGTCACCGGTGCGGTGCTACGCCAGTTTCCAGGCGTAACAGGGGGGCAGTGGGAGGTTTTCTGATGAAGGAATGGATTTGCATTATGATGATGTCAATGTGCGAATGCTCATTCATGAATTTTACATGTCAGGATTTGCAATGTGTGTTTTCGCCGCATCCGCGGCCATCTTATGTGTTCGACGCCTTTAGGGCCCTTGAGACCGCCAGTGGCTCGACATCTTGGAAAAGCAGTGCGTTGATCATCGATCACCACCTTCGTTTGTTGTTAGCACGTGGACCTCGAGAGCTACGTCGCTTTGATATTGGTAGCGGAGCTCATCACGATCCTCGTTGAATTTGTCAAGGGCACCCTACATCGTTGAACACCTCTTCAAGGACCACCTTGACTTCGAGAGTGAGCTCACCATAAAGATCGTGTTCGGCAGGACAGGGGAACCATGAGTCAGCAGCAAAGAAGAAGACGAGAACAAGATGGACCCCATGCTGACGTTCCTGTTCCACCTTCACCTGTCCGAGAAGCACCTTCACCCACTCGAGCGAACGGATCTTCCAGCCCTACGAATGGTGGCTATGGCAATGGCTTCCGAGGTCTTGACAGTGGCCTCGCAAAAGCTGCTCCTTCTTCGGATGGACTATGTCAGTCAAACTACCGCAGCTATAGAAGAAGACTTGAGTTGTATGCCCTCCAGTGCCATCGCCGTTCGAGCGAAGCTGAGATCGAAGGCGCCCTCCTTGTGGTATCGCTTCTTCGCGATATAGCCTGGGAAGCTGCAGAGCAATTGGACTTGAATGACATCACCACTTCAACCACACCTTTCGCTCCCATCCTTCGAATGCTTGACACCCTCTACCAGTATGAGGAGCAGGTCGAAACACCTTTCAGGTGTGAAGAGTTCTTTCAGAATTTCCAGCGAAACAAAGGTGAAGAACTTCAAGCCTACTTGGTACGTCATCGCACCGCCTTGAAAAAGTTGAAAGAAGTGAAGATTGATCTTCCTCCTCTTCTCGCAGGTTGGCACTTGTTGACCAGATCTGGCATTCCTCGATGGACTCACCTGCAGATCAAAGCTTTGTGTCACGGAGAACTTGAATATGAAGCTGTTCACAAAGCTCTTCTACGTGTTTTTGGCGGTGACCACAAGCCAAACCACAAAGATATCGGAGGAAAGCACTTCAAGGACGACCTGTTCTTCGAAGAGGACGTCGACGAAGAGTTCTATGAAGATGGCGAAGATGATGAATGGTGGTGGTCTGAAGATGCTTTCTATGAAGGCGATGAAGAACCTGAGGAATATGAAGTTCCTGAGGAGCTTGAGAATGCCATGGACCAGGTCGATGATGCTTATGTGACGTACCTGGAGTCAAGAAAAAGAATGAAAGAATTGGCATTGTCTCGTGGCTTCTATCCCATCGTCGCTCTTGCGCCCGACTATGGAGGTGGAACACACAAAGGAGGCGGAAAAGGTGATGGCAAAAGCAAAGGAAAAGGAAAGAGCAAAGGAAGCAAAGGAAAAGGCAAAGGAAAAGGCTTTGGCAAGAGATCCAACTTCGTGCCGCGAAGGCCTATGCAAGGATTGAGACGACCGCCCAACAGCACTTTGTCCAACTCCAATGTCAATGACCTCAAGTCCACCTTGTCTGGCTCCAACAGTGCTCATGGACCACGCTTCAAAAGATACAGAGTACAAGCGCAGGGAGTCAAAGAAGTCTCTGATGAAGTGACGATGGTGGAGGATGAATATGATGAGATTCCCAAGGATGAGATCTTCTTCAGTGATCTGGCTCCTGGCTTTGCGATCATTGACTCTGGTGCCACTCGCACTTTGGTTGGTGAAGAAGCTTGGAAGAAATGGGTGGAAAAGTATGACACGCAGCTCCTTGGAAACATCAAAGTCCACCCGCAACAGCGTGCGTTTCGCTTGGGAGGTGGAGAACTTCTTCAATCCGAGCTTGAGATGGAGTTGCAAGTGTTGGTCAAAGGCCAGAAACTGCCTTTGCGAGTTTCGGTTGTTCCTGGACCCACACCTTTTCTTTTAGCCCGACCGGTTCTGGAAGAATGGAGCGTGAAACAAGATTTTGCTTCAGGATCTTTGAAGATCGGTGAATCTGAGTGGTTCCAACCTCCTCGTGGAAAGAAAGGACACTACTTGGTCAATCTCCTCGACTACAACAGCCTCCCTGAAAATGAAGACCTGAATCTAGCTGTTGAAGAAACTTCGGAGATCATCATGAGTGTCTTTGAAATTGAACCGCAAACCAACTTGGACATCCATGAAGAGTGTGAGACAATCTTCCTGGAGACTGGTGATGACGACATTGGTGAAATCACTTCAAAAGTGCTGAACAAACTTCATGAACAACGAAAGTTGATTTTCTTTGAGGTCTATGTGGATCAAGGAGCACTTTCCTCACACCTCGCCAAGACCTATCCCGACATTGAGGTCTCGACCTTTGGATTGCCAGAATGGGACTTCAATCAAAAGCATGTTCGAGAACAGTTCATCGATCTACTCCGACGACAGAAGCCGCACTTTGTCTGGTGTGCACCGCCTTGCACTCGCTGGTCCAATATTCAGCGACTGAACATGCTGAAGCAAGATCTACGAGAGAAAATCCTCCGATTGCAGAAAGAAGAAGAAAAGACACATCTCACCTTGTGCAAGGACACCATGGATGTGATGGAGGATGAAGTTGATGGTGGCATGGTTCTGGAGCACCCTCACTTGGCTATGTCATGGACCACTGAAACCATGAACAGCATGCAAGGCATGGATGCCATCTGCAATCGATGCCGGACAGGTCTGAAGTCCTATGATCGTGAAGGTCATTGCCTCGGAAAAGTGAAGAAACCAACGAGACTAAGAACCAACAGCCCTGAGGTCTTTGAAGCTCTTGATCTTCCTTGCCTCTGTCTTCCTGGAACTCATGCCCCTATGGAAGGCAAATCGAAAGAGCTCAAGAGCATGCAGAACTATGAGGAATTGTTTGTGAAAAAAGGCAGCCAGTGCAATCTACACTGACATGGAGAATCGCTGGCGACGCCGTGAGATTTGGCGCATCTTCGTGACCGAGGAGCTCATGGAAGAAGAAATGGAGAGAAAGAAAAGAAAAGTGAATGAAGCTGAACTGAAGTTGGCCAAGACTCACAGTAAGCAAGCAGTCAACATCGTGACAAAACTTCACAAGCAACTTGGACACCCAGGACGCGAGAAGTTGACACAATCTCTTCGAGACGCTGGTTTTGAAGATGAAATCGTCCAATGTGCCCGTGAATACAAATGCGATGTTTGTGCCGCTCACAGCATGAAGAAGCTGGAGAAACCTTCCTCCTTGCCTCAAGCAAGCCACTTCAACCAGATTTTGGAAGCCGACACCTTTCACATCAAGTGGAATGATGAAAAGAGACGTGTGCTTGCAGTCTTGGATGTGTACTCTCGCTTTGAGATCAATGCTGTGATCGCTAGAGAAACTGAAGAAGAAGAAATCCAAGGTTTGCAAGAACGATGGCTCAACATCTTTGGCCCTCCGGAAGTTTTTCGAACTGACTCTTCGGGAGCACACATGAGCCAGAAGTACTTGGACTTCTTCGATCAGCATGGTATCCGTTTGGTCCTGGTACCCAAAGAAGCTCACAACCGCATGGGATCAGTTGAACGACTTCATGCTGTACGCCGTCTTCAGTTGCTCAAAATGCAAAAGGAAGAACCCAACATTTTGTTGGAAACTGCAGTGCGTATCGCTTGTTACCAAAGAAATCGTCTTCGTTCAGTACATGGAAGCTCACCTTATCAGATAGTTTTCGGACACAATCCACATGATGGAGGCCTCGCCGATGAACCATACAAGTTGAGGCCTGATGAAAAGGGAGCTCATGTCGAAGACCAAGCCTTGCGACACCTTGCTGCCCAAGCTTTCCATGCGGCAAACACCAGCACACTGCTCAAGCGCGCTCTCAATGCCAAAGTTCGAGCTGAGCACCCAGAGATCTATATCGGAGACCATGTGTTCTACTGGAGACCTTCACCTGCCAAACTTGACGTTGAACGCTGGCATGGTCCCGCACTTGTGTGCGCAATCGAGCCTCGAGTTTTGGATGATGGTTCAACTCGTGCATCTGTTTTCTGGGTGGCGCATGGAAGCTCTTTGGTGCGTGTTGCCCCTGAGCATATTCGCGCTGAAGTACCTCGTGAGAGAGCAGAACGACTGAAGACTCAACCTGACTCAGCTCACACTTCCTGTCTTCGAGATCGAGTTCGTGCTGCTTTGGCCCCTGTGCAGGGCCCTGTTCGTTTTTAGATTTGGCTGGGGATCCCCCTGCTGCTAACGCATCGGGAACTTCTGTGTCCACTTTCTCGCCTACTCCTTTGCAGTCTTTGAACCAAAACGTGCAGGACATCCGGGAGTATGATTATGACATGGACAATACGGACACAAGCACAACTCCAGCAAACCAAGCACAGCAACAACAACAGGAGTTGAGCACGACAGAACAACAAGCAGGTGCGACAACAGAGACAGCAACAGGCAAGCAGGGAGAAAAGCAAGCACATGAGAGCAACAGACAACATACAGCGGCAGCAGCAGAAGCAACAGCAGAGAGACGTGAGAGATCACGCAGTCCTCCTCCGAAGGATGAACAGCACCAACGATTTGAGCAAGTGAGTCAAGCAAGTGCACTGAACTCCTACAACCAGGCACGGCAACTTGATGGACTACAACCAGTGTCACCTGAGAATCCACAATTCCTACAGCACTACAGCAACATGACTGGTGTAGATCAACCTGATGATGCACTTGCCACTGAAACATTCAGTGAGAAATACTTGTCACCTGAGGAGAAGCTGCAATTCGACGAAGCCAAGGACACTGCACTCAACGTGTGGTTCGACAATGATGCTTGGCGTGTTGTGGACGCCTCAGAAGCTGGTCCCGGTGAGATCATTCCTGCTCGTTTCTTGCAAAGGTGGAAACCCACCAAGACCGGGAAGAAAGCCAATGCCCGGGTCATCATCCAAGGATTTCGCCATCGTGATGTCCTCGAGATCACCTTGGTCGAGAAAGTCCCACCTTGTCGATGACTGGCAGAAGCTGTATCTACTTGGTCGCTGTCCACAAACCCTGGAAGCTTTGGACTGCTGATGTGAAAAGTGCCTTCATGCAAGCTGATGAGATCGACTCTTCGACCAGGATCTACATCCAACCGTCTGCCGACATGCGAAGACGACTTGAACGAAAGATTGGCCTCAAGCCATGGGAAGTCATGAAAGCAACGCGTCCAGCCTTTGGTGATGTACGGGCACCATGCCAATGGAACAAGACAGCGGACACCTACCTGCGGGAGTCTCTTGGCTTGGTACCTCATCCGCTGGACAGCTGTGTCTATTTGAGCTTGAGGTTGGCCCACAACGAGGACGACCCCTTCTGTTGTTTTGACTGGAACGGTCGCCCACACATTGTTGATGGCCTTCTTGGCTTGCATGTCGATGATTTTGTTGGCTGTGGTGAGGGAGTTCACAATCCCTCTGACTTTGACAACGAAGAGCTCGATCCTGCAACTTTCGCTGGCCGTTTGCATTTGCTTTCCAAGCGCTTCAAGTTTGGTTCATGGGATTTTGGACAGTCTTCAAAGATTGTTTTTTGTGGTGCACAATTGGAGCAATCCATGGATTACATGTCACTGAGTGTTTCTCTTCGTGACTATGTCACCAAAGTGAAGCCCATCTCCATCAACAAGCATCGCAAGTCCAATCCCAATGACCCTTGTGATGCTGCAGAGCACCGACAATTCAGAGCCTTGATTGGAGCACTCGCTTGGCCGGCAAATCAGTGTATGCCGGAACTTTGCGCCTCCATCAGTTTGCTGCAAGCTTCAGCCAGTGGACCGTGTGTGAAAGATTTGTTGGAAGCAAACAAGGTGTTACGATTTGCCAAGGAAGCTGCTCAGCAACACCTCTTTCGAATCAGGTCTCATGGAAGCTTGGCTGATCTATGTCTTGGCGCCTACACCGACGCCAGCTGGGCAGTACGCCCTGACGGCAGCAGTCAGGGAGGCATGGTCATTTTTGCTTGCAACCACCAAGAGATCGAAAGCGATCAGCTCATGGCCCTCACCATCGTGCACTGGAGCTCAAAGAAGTTGGCTCGTGTTTGCAGGTCAAGTCTGTCAGCAGAGGCTCAGGCCGCAGCAATGACGGTCGATGAACTTGAATGGACAAAGATCTTCCTGTCCCTCATCACTGACTTGAACATGGACATCCAAGGCAACGATGCTTTGAGAAAGTTTGGAACTTCACCCCTGGCAACGGACGCCAAAGCATTGTTCGATGCCGCGCAGGCAAAAGCTTCAGGTTTCAGATTGAGTGAAAGAAGGACGGCAATCGAAGTTGCTATCATTCGACAAAGAATGGAAGCTCTACAAGGCCGTTGGTTCTGGGTGAATTCGCTTCAGATGATCGCCGACGGTTTGACAAAGCCAACAGCTAAGGACGCCTTCCTTCAGATCCTTGCACGTGGCACACACCAGCTGAAATACAATCCTGAGATTGTTGCTGCAAAGAAAGTTTCAATTGAAGAGCGTGAAGCTGAACGGTTGCGCCACGAACAGTTTGCTCAGGAGCTCGACGACCACCACGCCTTTGTGAATGAGGAGATCGATGAGGCCAAAAAGAAAGATCTTGGTTTGTGTCTTTTGGAAGGCTGCACAAAACCATGTGACAAGAGCAATGAGAAGAACTTGTTTTGCAGCCGCCGCCATTTTTACACTCACCAAAGTCGCACTCAAGGCCGACAAGACACTTGGCACCGAGCTGCACTTGCCGCCGCTGCGACCTTGATGTTGGAAGAGCTGCCCATGGCTGAAGCTGCTGAGATTGGAGGTGGCGGTCAGGTCGTGGTGGATTGGAAATTCCTGCTCACCATTGGTGTCATGTTTCTTTTGGCATGTGTTGGCGTAGAGGTCATCATGTACCGGGCCTATTTGTTTGTGAAGGACCATGTTTTGTTTTTCCTCAGAGAGCGTGTGATTGTGAACAACCCCGCTCCTGCGAATGACGACGCCTCAAGCCATGTCGCCGCTGAAGAGCATGAGGTCCTGGAGAATGACGGCCCCATTTTGAATGCCCTCACGCTCGCTCGCCGCCCTGGTCTGGATAGTGGGAGCACGAGCGCCAACACCGACTCAGAGATGAGCCAGTCGGAGTGGGAAAGATGGAGAGCTTTGAAGATGCAAGTCCAGCATGAGCGTGCTCAGCAACCTTGGAGGCTGCTTTTGGCCGCTTTGGAGGACCGGGCAGGAGACCTTGATCCTGCCACTCGTGCTGCTTTGACTGCTGAGTCATTCACGACTCAGAGGTGGCGAAAGTTTTGCGAGCTGCTGAAAGAAGACTCGTCCCAGAACTACACGGACGAGCAAATCAAGCAGTGGCATAGGATGTGGAATGACAACCTTTGTTTCTTGGCTGATGTCAACAAGAAGATTGTGAGCCAGCGCCGACGACTGGCTGAATTGGAAGAGCGAGACCACTTTCGCGAACAAGTTCGTCTGGGTGAGAGAAGTGACATGATGAGCCAGACACCGCTCACATGTGTGACAGGTGAAAAGCCTCGAAAGCTACCAGCCCGAGAACATGGAGCTTGGCTGCACGCCAACGAGTTCTCTGGAAATGTTTGAATGTGGAATGGCCCTCTTTTGAATTTCTTCAAGCATACACCGGTAAGTCCATTGCAAAAAGCTTTGGCCCGTGTCAATGTGCGAATGCTCATTCATGAATTTTACATGTCAGGATTTGCAATGTGTGTTTTCGCCGCATCCGCGGCCATCTTATGTGTTCGACGCCTTTAGGGCCCTTGAGACCGCCAGTGGCTCGACATCTTGGAAAAGCAGTGCGTTGATCATCGATCACCACCTTCGTTTGTTGTTAGCGCGTGGACCTCGAGAGCTACGTCGCTTTGATAGATGATTCATAAAGGGTTGCTCAAACGTACCCAAACATGGAGAGGTTTCAATGCACCTTGCTTATATTTATAACCATCCACGAGAGTGCTGGATCTCGCAGGTGTGTAATTGCTTCATTCTGGTTGTTCTCCCAACTGTTATGAACAGCTTTTCCGAAGCATGGCATGGTCTTCAGATTCTCGCGCCGATGCCAGGACCATAAGAAGTGCCGAAAGGTTCTGAAGAATGTCACCCTTCCCACCAAGTGCCCCTTGCTGCTACAGGGCTCTGGCAAGGACTGAAATCTGTCTCAGTCACGGGCCGAGCTCTTATTCTACGGTTGTTTGGAGCTTTAGGTTTGAGAATGCTGACAGAGCGTTTCGGAGTCAGAGTAGGAAAACCCTGCTTCCAAGCAAGTTTCTGCTCGTCCTTGTGTGATACCTGTAAGAAAACACCATATATAATACACACACTACGAGGGCCCTCCACACCGAAGCTGCTTTTCGAAAGGTTTTATGGCCTTGAGGTGACACGGATTTTCACAACCGTGAAGGCGTTCACTTTTTTGTTGGTTCTTGTACTTGTATACGACATGTCTAAGTAGTTGGGGTCGGGGGGTGGGGTGGGGTGGGATGGGGCATGTTAACGTTCATGTGCACTTCAGTTCAGGGTATAGCACCGCCGCCAGTCCAAGCAGCAAAATGGCCTCTGAACAGCTTTTTGTCGTAATTCGCACAATTCCATGTTTTGAAAACGTACCCAAAACGCAAGCGCTTTGCTCACCCATGATCAAACACGCACGGTTGCGAAAAGCCGCAATACCTTGCTTTTGGTGCCGCAGAGTCACTTACTTGGTACAGTCTGATCCAAACCGCTGCAGTACAGCAAGCCCGCGCACAGATAATATCAAAGTGTTGAGGTTGTTATTGGATGTTATTGGTATGTTTTGGTGGCCTTACTTTTGAGAGTTTGGAGTATCACTTACTGTAAGGGGCCACAGTGCGGTGCCTGAAATTTGTGTGGTCTAGTGGTCTAGTAACGACTTTCGACCTTCTTGAAAGCCTGTGACTGCTGTGCGTTGAGATGCCAGCTGCCCAAACGATTTGCTTTGATAGCTGCGCGTGGCGGATGCCCCATGGAGAAGCGGTGGCTGATGATTTTGATGCCTCCTCAAGTTCCCCCCCTCTGTGGATGTGACTACCTGGTTTGTATTTACTTCTTCTGCATCCGCGACATGTGGTCCTATCGTTCTCAAATGCTGGAAACTCGCCCTTGGTGTGTGTGTACCCCTTGTAATCACAGGGATTCCGTTGAATTGTTTTTTTCTTTTTAGCAGGGGCGTGTGGCACTCTCGTCCTACCACACGCAACGAAGCTGTGGGCGAGAGTGGGAAGGGAAACTTGGCCAGTTTCCTGTACTTGCTGTGATGATTACTCCAATCTACAGGCCCCTGCTTGTAACTAGAACAAGACCCTTTTCCTGGCTTCGGTTTGCAGTAAAGAGCTAATGAACTTACCGCCGTTTTGCAACTTTGAGCTGTGAACTTGACTTTGGAGTTCATGAACGTTGAGCTTTACGCTTTACACTTTGAACTTGGAGATGAGTCACAGTCCTGCACGCACGTCGTCAACCTGTCGCGTGATCGTCGATGCTATTGGTTTGGTCTACCTGTACCCTAGGAAGTGGTAACCTAGGCCGGCGTGTGGCGCCGCTTTCAGTTCAGTACACCCTGTCCTAAGTGTGTGTCAGACTCGAACATGTTGCCGCTGTGTTGCCCGACGCAGCCCGCGAATTATCAGAAAAAATCATGATTCCAGATCCCGTTGGGGTCCAATCGTACCGTTGCACTTGCACAGCTTCATGGTCCCAAAAACGGGTCCAAAATCATAAAGAGTCAGTTTATTTTTTTCATGAGTGCTGGTAAAAACCTTGCAGCGCACTGCTTGGAAAAATAAGGTGCTAGTGACCCCTATAAGACCGATACCTTTTGATATGGGCGATGGCTTTGGTGTGTATGTTTGAGAAGGTAGTGATAGTGCCTTTGCATGTTTGCGGCGCAGTTTGCGGAGTATCGTTTTACGTGAAAGGGATAGCCAATAGCATACCCCAAAGAGTTGTGCATATATGAGCGTTGGAAGAAATCTGCGGAAGACAACGTTGCTTTACGGTCGCCATAATGTAAGCGTAACCGATAGGGGCCGACCAGTTTGCCAACAGTTTGTTGGTCGCTGGTACAGAGAAATTCACCAATACCCTTTGCTGACGCAGCCCCACTTGGAACGCTATTCGAAGCATATCTCTTGCCTTCTGATAGTTTATGGAAATGGCTGCCGCCACAGTTACTACTGCTATTGTTTCAACTACTACTACCACCGCCACTGCTGCTGCTGCTACTACTACTACTACTGCTGCTACTCCTACTACTGCTGCTGCTACTACTAGTACTACTAGTACTAGTACTACTGCTACCACTATTACTACTACCACCACCACCACCACTACTACTACTGCTACTACTACTACCACTACTACTACTACTACTACTACTACTACTACTACTAGTACTACTAGGACTACTAGTACTACTAGTACTACTAGTACTACTAGTACCACTAGTACTACTAGTACTACTAGTACTTCTACTGCTACTACTACTACTACTAGTACTACTAGTACTACTATTACTTCTACTTCTACTTCTACTTCTACTGCTACTACAACTACAACTGCTACCACGACGATGATGGCTACTACTACTACTACCACTACTACTACCACTACCACTACCACTACTACTACTACTGCTGCTACTATTACTACTACTACACCTACTACACCTACTACTACTACTACTTCTACTACTACTACTACACCTACTACTACTACTACTACTACTACTACCACAGCAACAACTGCTGCTACTATTACCACCTACCACCTACCAGCCACCATTTGTGGCGTCGTCAGTTTGGCTGGTCAGGAGTATCGCAGCCCGCGACGACTGGGGCTCTCTTTAAGCCGCTTGCCAAAGGCGCGCTGCTGGGTGCAGCAGGTCCTCATCCAAGATGATTGGCTGAGCATACGATGGCACACGCAGCACCTTGATTCTTTGTGGTAATCCATCAAATCTCATGTAACAGACCTTGCAAGGGAGATCAACATTTTGGTTTGGCCCACTTTACAAGAAACAAGGTCCCACTTGGCGGAGGATCTCTTCCTGCTTTTTTCTGGAAACGCGTTGTTTGATACATATCTGGAGAAATTTCTGACCACGGAGGAATCAAAACCAAGGCTCCGTCCAAGATGGGCCGGGTTCATTCATGTCTCGTCCAAAAAGAATCACTTCAAAGTGCTTCAATTGGGTTCGTGGACCAGCAGAGGAACTTTCCTGGTGACTGGTGCCCAACATTTCAAAGAAGGGGCCCTTGATCCATTGGCTCATGTAGACACTGACTTTCCAGGTTCAAAAATCACAAAACTCCAACGCTGCAGTCAATCAACAACAAGTGTCAGAGAAGATTTGCACATTTTGGAGGTCACACAACAAACGGTTTTGTTGTTGACCACCGACAGCCCCGGCAAGGACCGCCCTCGGGATCGCAGCAAAGAGCTTCACTTCGGCCGCTGGGACGAGATGTTCGGAGGTTTCGACATAACTTTGGCGCTTGAAAGAGATGGGTGATGGTGGCTCAACAGATCATGATCAGACCTTCTTTGGACATTTCATGGACGTTCTATACAGTGGGGGTCCATGGTTGAGTCCTAGTCAGATCATTGATTGAGGTTTATTGGGGGAATTCTGTGATCAAATACACTAGAAGGACCTTAATTCGGCCTTACATTTTGACCGTTTTGACCAGATGCATGATGATTGTTGTCAGGCAGTTGATAAGAACAACTGCTGAACAGGATCCCACGCGTTGTTGCCTACTTTTGTGGCGATCAGGTGCCAAGACAGCTCGAGGAGATTTCCTCAGCATGCGCTGCCGCATGGAGCATAAGCAGGCGATCAGGGAGATCGGTGATCCACGGCGAGTCGACTCCGTTCGATGTCGCACACTCCACGGCGAGAATCGAAGTCAACCAGGCGGCCATCGTCTCGGAACCCTTGCGTGCCATCAAAGAGATGGCCAGCCGCTGGGAACGTGCCAGTCTGTGGTGACTCTTTGTTGTGGAAGACTTGGGGGTAGACGATGGTGGACATATTTTCAGCTTATTGCACCCAATCAAATTCAAGTGTTTGTTGAGGTCAATGCCCTCCAAAAGCTGGTGTGCGGAAGGTCCGGATGTTCTGTTCTCCATATCCAAACATTTCGACGAGAAGGGCCTCTTGGCCGGCCACTTGGGCCATTCAACCTGCAACTTATTGCCTGAGAGTCGGTGGTATTCAGCCGGTCCACCCTAAATTCTTCCAAAGTCCAAGGAGCAGGACGATCGCCAATTTGGCCCATGCCTAGTTGGTTTCAGCTGATCTCAGGTCAACAGCCCTCATCCAAGTGGCAGCCTGGGACGGAGACTTGGGCAGCTAGGAAGCAGATGGAAGCCGGGATGTGGCAAAAACTGACTTGTCTTGATACCTGTCGAACAATATGGATCCATATGGATCCGGTATATTATCCTTTTGAACATGTACTGTACGTACTTGAATGAATGGGCACCTGTTCCTGTGTAGCTCCCACTTGGAGATGCCAAAGCATAGAAGAGAGAAGAAGCAGATCAGGCTTAGACTCTAGTTTTGCTTGCCTTAGCTCCATGATGGCATCAATCTTAAACATCTAGACCCAAAGTCACCCTTTCGTTCCTTTGGGTTTACTCCTTGCGTTCTTTGTGCAGCCCAGGTAAAGCTACGGAGCTGGCGAGAAGAACGAGGACATGCCTTCGGTGGTCCCTTGGCTGCATCATGGCCGTTTTGGGAACTGCAGGACCTCTTGGAAACTCATTGGGAATGTCTCACAACCAGGGAAAGCACGACCTGCTCCTGGTTTGCCAGATGTTGCCAGAAAAAGGAAGCTCATTTCTTTTGTTGGCAGGGCCAGTGGTATGGCATATCCACACTATAGGCGTTGTCAGGTGAGCCAGGCCTGCAAAAAGCAAGGTCAGGGGAGTTGTTCTGGACCCGAAACTATGCCAACAAAACGGAGACGTCTCGTGGGTGTCACTTTTGCATCATCATGTGGAGCTCTTGGATTTCTGGAAACCATTTCCTGACCCCCCTGCGGTGCTGGCGTGGCTTTTTCCTGCAGGAGAGAATGTGATGCTCAGCTCGCCGGTGAGCTTTCTGAAGCCCTCGATGCCTCCAGCAGATTGACGCTGACGGGTGGGATCTGGTGGGATGGTTCTGGGATCTAGTGCACTGCGCATGTGTGGGCACCCGGGGGGGTGGTAGTGAAGACTTGGAAGCATGATGCCAACAAGTCCTGGGTGGCAACAGCATTCCTTTCGTCGAAACCGTCACCGAAAGAGGCTCGGGGCCGATCAAAGCCACCAAGGAAGCCATAGCTGGGAAGACATGCGATGTGACGAGGGGTGGAAGTAGCCGCAGCCATAGTTGGTACTCTCTTTGGGGTAGGCCCTAGGCCCTAGGCCATGCTGGTGATGATTTGGGATCAAAAAAATGAGAGGTCCAGGTGGTTGAGTCTTTGTTCCCTGGCAACTGTGAGGGCATAAGATATTGTTGTTTTTTTGGTGAAGCATTATTCAATGATGCAGCCAGTTGCCAAGTGGCTCGGTGTTTGATCTGAGAGTTGATGTAGCCCATGGAGTCTTGTTTCCTTCATGGGACCCATGTAGTTCGTGTGTGGTGAGCACTGGATGGTTCCTGCATGTCCTACTCGATTGAGGACCGACTCCCTCAACAGCTCTATCCCAAACGATTTCACTGTGATACATATATTTATTAATGCATTTTTATTGCTTCTTATCTTCTGTGGGATTGGGGAATTATGATCATCAGCTCACCCTCGCAGACAATTGCCACAGGGGGGCTTCAAAGATTGGGCACGAGTGAGCCAAACTGACGCTGATGGACTAATCCTTCGTCCATGAGTGAAGTTGTTGTACGTATGTCTCATTTTCAACAGATGCGTTCTTCAAGCTTTCTCTAGGCATGTGCGCCCAACAATCATAAACCAGAAAAGATGAACACCAGCCACTTTTTCTACTAGCAACAAGAAGCTACTAGTAGCTCCTGGCCTTACTACTAGGAGCAAGAAGCTACTGGGAACAAAGGGCATCGCTACTAGTAACAAGGCAGCTTACTTTATTCAGGGGTTTGGAGATCGGTTCCAACTTGCCTCACTCCATCTCACTCCGTTGCACGAAGAACGTGCGACCGGGTCTCTCTGAGGTGAAGCCTCGTCTGCAAACGGACTTTCATCGACCCTGGTCGGCGCACCGAAGTCAAGGTGTGAGGATTTTCCAGGAAGCAAAGTGAACAGATGTGAAAATCATATGTTTTTGGGGTCAAAGGATTTCTCAAAGGATGGCAAAGGGGACAATATTTGGTGGGGATTGGTCAGAAACAGAGGAGTGCTTGACCTTCTTCAAGCTTGCTTAGGTTTCGGCTTGCACCAGATGGGACCTGCCACAAGATCCTCCCAGTGGTTCTTCTCCCGGCAAAGATGATCCTCTCGTCCCTCTGGCAGGTGAGGAGAAGGACGGGACGCTTCCACCTTTGCAGCGATATGCCAAGGCAAGGGAGGATGCTTCCACCCGCGACCAACGCAGTGCTCGCACTGCTCGCAACGTGGAGGTTTCAGAGCTTGCTTTCAGATCCATGGGATTCTGAAGCTACAAAGAGTCAATGGCAGTGGATTGAGAGAGGCCCCAGCGACAGATCCCAATTCAAATCTTAAATTTCCCTAAAAATCTAGAAACCAAAATCATATCAAATCATTAGTGCGAGCGTGAGCTATCCTGCGTCCAGTCGGTAGTAGCTACTTGTTAGCTACTAGCAACTCCCTTGCTACTACTAGCTACCTCTAGCTACTACTACTCGTAGCTACCTCTAACGGCCTAACCCCCTTTAAAAAAGGCAAGAATTGAAAGGCTCTCCATCCCAACCACATGGTGTCGAAACGTGTGGATCACTGGGTGGTCGATTTCGGTCCCGTCCCTCGCAGGTCTGTATGGATTGTGGGCTTCAACCTCAACAAGCGGTGGTTGGCTTCTTGGGAAGGCAGAGCCTGAAATTACTGGTCGGATCACCTCACTGGGCCATGTTCCGATGCTTGCAGATCATTCCTTGAATCCAACCGCCAATACCAAGCCAGGAAGCTGGGCTACGGCTACAGAGGTCCTGAGTCCTCAATCCAAATGTATATTCTACGGTAGCGAATCTATGCACCAGGTACGCATGTACCTCTGCTTAAGTGAGATGCAAACATCCCGACCAGACACAATATCCAAGCCTTGTTCTCGTCCATGTGAAGGAGCTCCGGAGGCAAACCAAAGGATCACAGCTTCAGTTTTAGTATTGTTTTTTCCCACTCCGACACTGGAGCAAGAGTCTCAGAAACTTGGGTACATACACATGTATATCAACATACAGCCATCTCTCTCTCTCTCTCTTTATTGTATGCCTGTACAGCAGTATTGTTGCACCCACACACCAAGATCGAAGCAACATTTCATAGAAGAAGCAGTATGAAACAGATCCTCGACTCTGATCCTTTGTCTTCCGCCGCAAAGAATCTTGAAGGCAACTGCCCTTCTTGGACCTTCGGAGCCTCAGCTACTCGGACGAGGACTTGCTCATGCTTTGCGCCGCCTATCCAGAGTCAGGCGTGGGTCTCACTCATTCCTTGTCTCATCCGGCGGTGTTTTCGAACTAGAGGGTCTTTAGCAGCTAAACCTACTTCGAAAGGTATGGCTGGGTACACTGCTGTCCTTAGACGTGTTTGGTCAATTGGAGATGGCGGTGCAGTCCTTTGTCCGCCATTTGTGGGAGCATGCCCCAAGAAATTGCACAATGGCCAAGTCAAGGAGAGATGCTAGGTTTCCAAGTGAATCAATTTGGTCAAAGGGTGGGTTGCAGGGAGTTCTTTGTTGAAACAGGTGGCGCCAAAACTTGGACTCTAGGTCTTGTACTCATTGATGCCAGCTAGTGAAACCAAGGTCTTTCTCAGCAGTATGTACAAAGGATCCAGTTTCGGAGCCGGATCTGGGCTCTGGGTTGTGGGCTCTGCAAGGCTTGCCTTCTCAAGGGTTGGATTCAGAAAAGCGAGACGTCCGTGACACTGAGAGGTATCCTGGAGAGATTGGATTTGGGCGACAACTCCAAGAGCCTTGGTTTGTTCTTGCACTTACAGGCCTAGTGAAGGCCATTATGGGCCTATATCTGGAAAGTCTCATAAGCAGAAGCACCAAAGTCCCTGCATGTGTCATGTCAAAACCAATTGTCACATTGGCAAGCAGTACCCTATCAATCAATCCAAAGGACTCCTCAGGAGTTTGTCCTTTAATGCAACCGCTCAGGATCAGCGATCGCTCCGTTTGCCCTTTACTTCAGTGTGCAGCCGCCAGGCATGGAGATGCTTGGCACCGGTTCCATGAGGCCTTGGGGGAATGCTGGTCCTGGTGCTATTTTTCTTGGAAGCTCGTGGAGGAGATGGGAGAAGTCTGAAAGCAAGGAATAATTGATATAAGCCACAAGAACAATGTTTGCAGTCCATCACTGTCATCATCATCTTGCACCTGCATCTACAAGGTTATTCTTTATATATATACATATATATGATTTGATTCGTGAGTCAAAGGTGCTCCAAACCATGCAGGAGTTGTTCTTTGAATCATTTTGAACCTATAGGTGCGAAGTTCCTGCCACATAGTTTGTCTCAGAACTCGTCAAGGATGTGGCGCTACAGTACCGTAGCAATGCCTTACACGAAAAAAAAACTTTCTACTATCCTGTACCCGGACGACGATCCAGGATTTCCCTGCCAACGGGCCATAAATACGGAGCTTTTGGTGTGTTTTTAGAAGTATGTTGACAATACAAAAAAGATATATATATATATATATTATATGGTATTTTTGTATATTGATGTAACGATGTACAATGTATATTATATGCATACAAATGCGAGTATGTATGTATATGCATATGCACTACAGCGGCATTGGGGATTTGATCATCATCTTCGATCCTTTAATCCCACCAATCCTTTGAGGCAAATTGAGTTTACAGTGTATTACACTTTTGATTACAGTAGGCTTGGTCATATATACTTCTGCAAGTTGTAGGAACTGTTCCTGCCTGTGCTCCAAGGACATGTTACGCAGTTTGCGCTTGGACAGGTGCACACACATCGGCCGTGGGATCCTCAGGGAGGTCTGACCGTTGGGGAAGTTGCCAAGTTGCCACCATGGTTTGTTCAGTTGGTTCTGAGCGCGGCGCGCGCGGAACACCGTAAGTTTTTGCCTTTCAGTTGCTTCCAACAGCAACTGGTTTCTGATGTCTCTGGGGCTGTTGGGAGCCTGTTGGGAGCCTTGGCACCAAGGCAAATGCATCCAACTCTTGACGCGGCTGATCCACGGCCCGATGCAGAATCTGGAGCGCCTCGACATCTCCGGTGTCTATGTGAGCGTGTGCGACGCTTGGAATTCTCAAATTTGGTAAGGTTTCTTGACCCAAATCTTCTATTTCAGAGGCAAGATATTGTTGAAACCTTTGTGAACTGTGTTTTTGGGTCTCACCAAGCTGAGGATTATCAGAAGCTGGCCAATGCGATTGAGAGACATGAGCACTTGCGAGAAGTGTTTCTTGGATTTTCAGGGGGGGTGGGCAATCGTGAATAGTGTTCCATCGGTTTGGCTTCCTAGCCAATGGCAAGCCCGAACTGAATGGAGTCGCCTAAGAGTTCTACATTCCACAGTTTCAAGGTAGCTGGGTTCACCTTGGGTGGAATTCATGCGAGAAGAAAGCAGATCTGCACCAGAACATTTGCTGGATCTCCTACTAGCAAACAAGATCCCAGAGTACACAAAAATGTGTGTGGCATACGACATCCACAGGAAAAGCAATTTGCGGGTGATAGTTCCCCAATGAACTTCCCAGAAGAACTGAATATTCCCACATTTCTACGCCGTGAGAAGGACCATGTCATTTACAAATGTTGAATGAAAGCACTCTTTCCTGGGCACCTGGGCATCATTTTTTCCTCCCCCAAATCTGGATGAATCTGGGGCTTGACAGGGGTGGCAAGCCATGAGAACATTGTTTGCAATCTATTCTATTTCATGTTATTTCTTTTGTTGAAGGAAGAACTCCGATCACAGCGGGATCTCCTACAACCTCTGGTCTTTCAGATTCCCTGACCTGGTTGGGAGGCTACTGTAAATTCTCCTGCATGCAGTGCAGACAAGTCCAGACAAGTCGACGTCCTTGAAAGGACGGCAGCCTGCCCTCCAAATACATCAAAAGTCGCTTTTGAACAGACCTATGTCACATTTCCCCACCACAAGGAGCAAGGACGCTACGAACGGGGCTCCTGGCAGCGCTACGAACGTTCGCTACTCCCCGCCGAGGTCGCTGGCGCGGACCGGCATCAGCCCCGACCTCTCCACCAAGGCGGGACGGACGTCACGGCGGTTGACGCCGGGACCACTTGCAGGATTGGCCCCAAATGAGACGTCAAGTAGACTCACACCAGGCAATGGTAGGTGTTCCTGATTCTTTTTTGATCTGAGGTATGGGGAGGTAACAGCAAGGGAAGCAGAATCTCCAGGGAAACGAAGCTGCGTTTGAGTTTCAATATTGGGTTTTGTACACTAGGCAAACGCAGGGGGACCCCAACAGAGGGAAGATAGCACTGGTGATATGCCACAATCCAAATCCTGCTTGGGTCATTTAGTATATGCACATGACCAATGGATTCATACATCGAGGCGCAAGGAATCAGGTCTTGCGATGTTTGATGTAAGTCGAGCCAGATCTGTCAAAAGTACATCGAAACGCTGGGAGAACAGGTCCACAGGTAGAGCAGAGCTACATGTTCATCCAAACTACTGCATGATACTGCATGCATTGGAAGCAGGATGCTTGCTTTGCTGGGTCCGGTCAAGTAAGTCAAAGCACTTGAATAGCAAACTGGTTCCACTCTGTTTGCCTCTTGGAAGCCAGATGCACGCGAACAAATATGGGACCCCTGGTAGTTTTCTAGGACCCGCTTGGCGCTTGCAGTTCTATCCAGAAGGGAACATGGGAGGCTGTGGAGCCACCCATCATGTTACATAGCTCATAGCTCCTTTTAGGAAGTTGTCCTCTCAGTGGAGTCCGGATCGTCTCGCACAGCTCAGTGGATCTAGCAGGTCTTGCCGAACTTGGTCAGGAACTCGAGGGTTGTGAAGCTGGACGCTTGTCAAGACGGAGATCGCAGGAAGTTTTGCGGGAAGACCCTGAACACGTATGACATATGTCTTCCTTCCATTGGAATGTGGTACCGGGACACCCTTTCCAAACATATTCTTGATGTTAGATTACTGTAACGGAGTTACAGACGGGTCTTGACAACACTGAGTGTTGCCCGGAGATAGCACTGGACAAACGATCACAAAGCAGTTTTGGCCAGACACTCGCACCGGGCGATGTGGACAAGCAAATGAGCTGGGAGTGGCCACATTCATTCGGGTATCACCAAATGACATCAGCTGAAGCAGAGTTTGATGTTTGCTCTTCCTTGCCTTCTGCAACTTTCGCAGCTCCACTGTGCCATCAATTACTTCCTGGCGTCAGAACGATCAACAAGTGGTTTTCTGTCCTGGTGACTTCGATTGATCATCTTTCATTGGCCGTTTGGCTCGGCGAAGCCTTTCTACTGCCGGCACGCTCTGCGTCGCGCGTCCATGCCGGCTGTGCGCTCCCACTGCCGTGTCTTCAATCCCTTGGGCTGGTGGCAGGAGGAGGATCCTGAAAAAGCCGGCCGGCGGCTACTGGTGATTGGCTGTGGGCCTTCAGGGATCCAAATCCTACGACAGCTCTGGAAGGACTTCGAGGTGGGAGTGAACCAGGAACTGAAGACGAATGAAGGCTGCGACAGCGACAGAAGTCCTGTCAAGCTGGTACTCTTTGACCATGAAGCATTCTTCTTTCGCTTGATGCCTCCATCAGCTGTGCGCAGCTGGTGTGTGTATTTTGAGCGATGTGCAATGTGCTTCTCTGATTCTTGTTTCTCCCGTCCTTGACCACTCGGACCGAAGCGAGTAGGTGGGCACTCGGACCGAGGTGACGTTGGTGGAGCCCAAGGACTACTATGAGTTCACTCCGGGCATCCTCCGAGGCCTTTGCCATCCTCAGCACCTGGAGACCTTGCTGCTGCCTCTCGAGGTGGGGATCGAAATAGACAAAAACATCAAGACTAGACTGCTAGCTACCTGTGATGGCTCTCCTAATGTTGCAAGATGTCACGGTTTTGCATCACCACCCTGGTTTTCAGAATTTCAAGCAGCGATGTTTTCCACCTGGTTTTTGTGGGTTGCAAGTACTTCGGGGGGAGCAGGTCACCTGTTGCGCAGACTTGTTTGTTCAGCCACACCATGCCACACCTTCACTGTACGGCCTCGCGAGGATGCCCTCGCGGGTATGAGGGTCAACCACATCAAGGGCCGAGTAGTCCGGCTTTCCGAGCGCAGCGCTCAAGTCGACAGCCCGGTGCATGGCCTGATGGCAGTGGACTTCGATTACGCGGTGGTCGCAGTTGGCTCTCAATATGCGGGGAATAGCCTATGGAAAGTCTCAGGTGGGATGATGAGGGATGAAGAGGGCATATGTTTCTTGGTGTGACTGTACATGTTTTGCTATCGACCCCTTGAAAATTGGTTTGTAACATTCTGTAACACCCCATGAAATCATGAACCTGCAAGCGCACCGGGAAAAAGAACACATATCAATCATTATCAATCCCTTTGGTGCCCTCCATCTACCACTTTGCTGTCCCACACAGGAGCTGCAGAGGCTGATGAGCTTAGCCTGATAGGGAGGCGGAAGAGCCTAGAGGCGATGCGTCAAAATTTGGAAGACTTGGAGAAGGACAGCTCCGGGCTGGGCTGCTTGAAATCGGAAGTACCTCCCCGTCCCAACTATCTACTTGTCTATCATCTCCCAAATAAAGATGGGGTTTCTCGACATGTTTAAGATTCCGGTTTCCTATGGATTTCCCAAACATACCTATCCAGCATGAATGGCTATCGCTGGACCATTTCTTGCTTTATGTGGAGTGTCTTGACGGAATGCGAGAGGTCGGTGCCGGTGAGTCGTGAAGGAGCAAAAGACTTTGGTGCTACTGGGAGCTGGCCTGGTAGGCCTTCGGAGCGCGCACCTTCTGCGCTTTTTCTGACACGTGCTGTGTGGGGCGAATGGGACTTCTTGGGGGGCCTAACAGGAATCTGATGGAATTTGGACTCATCACCCAAATCTTTCTCTTCAAAGTGTTCCAACACACCCAAAGTGTTCCGGACAGTTCTTGGCAAAATTGTCCGGATGTGTTCAAAGTTTGGTCCACCGTGCCTTGTGGACTGAATCGGCAGTGCGCCACGCAGAACTTTCCCAGCTGCGTAGACCGAACTTGCAGGCGTTGAACTGGCTGCGGAGGTGAAGCATTACTTCCCCACGCTTCGAGTGGTCCTTGCAGACCGAAGTCAGACGGTCCTACCGGTCTTGCCGAAGGATGCGCAGGTCAGGTGGGGGCGCTTTGAGAAAGGTTGGAACTTGGAATGGCACAATGAGTGCACAGCCGCACAGCCACCATCAGCCACCCATGATATTGAAAGGGGCAATCTAAACTCATCTAACTATATAACATGATCTATCCACAGCAACCAAAGACATCCAGACGTTACAGATGGTATTTCTCGACGCTTCAATATTTTTTTAGCTCAATGGCCAGCTCAACTCATTTGGTTGTCAAGCATACCTTGGTGAACTTCTTCTGAGGAGTCCATCAACCTCACCATCCACTTGGAATTCTTTTGGAGTAGCAGTAGTATTCACTCGTTCTCACCCTTCACTGGAGGACTATGCCCAAACGTGGCTCAAAGAGCATGGCGTAGACCTGCGGCTGGGCTGCGAACTGCCCCGCGACGAGACCGCCTTGTTAAAGGCACTGGAGATCGATGAGGCGAAGGTTGGACTCCGGTGGAGTGGGGGAATGAGGGCCGCTTGGGGGGGCCCCGGGGTCTGACATGGTCTGACGGTGCAGAGGAGACCATGGTGGACAGATTGGTCAAGTTCATTGGAGAGGTTCACTCCAGCTTTTTCGGGTCCAAAGTTCGATTTTGGAGTCCCTCCACAAAACACCATCAAAGCACTCATTGTCGCTGGTGCTGATTGCCTGAAAATACCAGACTTGGCCAAACACTCTGGTGAAACGCCTGGACCCAAACAGGTGCTTTTATGTGCTGGTCTTGGCTTTCATGCCGGGATGGCAGCGACTCTTGAGTGCGTGGATGCGAGTGGGCAGATTACCACGAACCGCTTCATGCAGTGCATCGATTCCAAGGGCCATCCAAGCGCAGATGGGCGCATCTTCGCGCTGGGCGATTGTGTGAATGTCCGCGGCACTGAGATGCGCTTTACCAAGGAGATGAACAGCACCGGGTGATCATGTGAGAGTGTTCATTCCTAACCTTTCCTTGCATTTGCTGACTTGTATTTTGGAATATGTTTGGTTACAGAACATTGTTGACAGCAATATTTTGGTGATCTTCCTTGGCCCAATAGTGAATTTATTCACGGAACGCCGTAAAGCCTGGAGTCTTCTCCGCCTTTTCAGGACATTTATCCAGCTGAAGCGATGGCCAATGTGGTCGTCTCCAACCTGCGACGGCTCAGGAACGATCCAGGGTCCGCCAATCTGGAGGAGCTCTCCTCAAGGCTACAGGAAATTACTCTTTGTTCCCTTGGGCCCACAGACCATTGTATGAAACAACAGCTGTTTTGTCCATATGTTTTTTTTTGTGCTGTATGCTTTGGAACGGAAGCTTCCTGGTTTCAACTGGAGCTGCAAACAACATGTGGGGAATGGGAACCGGCTTGTTTTCCGGCTGTGAGAAACCAAACAACAAATACAATCAAATACACATATCATATAATATCATATAAGTAGGTTTCGATGTTGATCGCAATTTCCTTGGATTGGAAGCGGCTGTTCAAGTCCGTCCAAGGATTGCATCTTCGTGCGGAATGGCGGAGTCGTCACCACTGGCTGGATTGCTGTGCAGATGAAGCATCAAGTTGAGGTTACTAAAATGGGTGAGATGCGGCAGGAGATGTGGGGCAGCTTCGTTTGGAGCTTGGTTCCACACTGGTGATCAGTGGAACTGAAGGAAGACGTCCAGACTTCGGAGATGGATCATACCCAGGATTTCCTGCTCACCATCTAGTGATACCTTGGTATCCTCAGTATCCTCAATAATGTTTTTTGGGTGCTTCATCATGCTCATGCAGGATGTTCTTCCCGGCAGTTCTGTCGATCTACTAGTTTGTACAAAATGAGGACGACGAAAGGGCGAACATCACTCTTTCGCAGAATCAGAACAACAGTTTTTCCTCCACCCCTGTGCGTGTGGAGACCAAAACAAGTGCGGCCTCAAGGAGCTTGGTTGGACTATCCATTTCCATGCCATGATTTACTGACCTGTATAATCTTGTATCAAGCTATTGACCACATGGTCAAAGTCTCTAGCTTCAGCATTTACACCCAAGAATCTGGGCCGACAAAAAAAAGGGCGAGTGGTGCCTCCACTTGTGCGCCCCTGAATGCGCAGAGTGCCGTGTGATTTCGTGCGTCCGAATCCTGAGGACCTGGGCTACAATCACTTTGATCCTGAAGCATTCAGTGTCCGAGCCCTCAGTGACCTCCGCGGGCTGCAGGAAGCCTTTTTCAACACGGGGTCAAGGGACATCGGACAGGAGGCTGACTTTCGATGAATTCCTTTAAGGCCTCTTCGTACATGAGGTTGGAAAATGCCAGAAAGCAGACACATCCATTTGATGTTCATGAAACTAGGAGCAGGACTTGACCACAGACCGCTTGGTACTTGAGCAAGATACTTGCAAGACCCTGAAGACCCTCTATAGTTTGCTGTTCAAAGGCATTTGCATAAGGACATGTGGTCCTAGTGAAGAATTTGCCGTTGTTTTGTGATCCTGGGGTCTTTCAGGCTGGACTTGACACCGAGGACATTAGGTCGGCGAGTTTGTAGGCCTCCAGGACAGGACAGCAGGTGACAGTTCCAGGACTTGTCTTGACATTCACCAGCGATCTGTGTGGGGGTGCGTGTGATTTGGGAAATGACTCCAGGTGCTGGGCAATAGCCTTTTCAAGGGCAGCCAGATCGAACATTTGGGCTTAGCGAAGACTGCCTCAGTCCTGGCCCTGACCTCAGCCAAGTGCTAACCCAGTACACATACGAAGACTGCAGGAGCTGCTCGCTTCACATTCCATTCCCGACTGCAAATGAGTGTCGGTTCTGCTCCATTCGAATAGACATGGACATTCGTTCCAAAATGATCATCAAAGTCACCAAAGTGATCCCAAAGACAATTACTGTAGGTGACTTGCTTATCTTATCATGACCAAAGCTTCCAGATTCTGCTTTCAGATTCCCCATCTACTTCTGATGGGTCCCTCTCAAGATGGAGGGCCGTCCTCTGTAACAGATGCCATCGGAACCAGGCCTACGTTCCGATGTCCGGCTTTTTGGAACAGCTGCCTGCCGACAAAAGCCTCAAGTTCCTGGACCTAGCCGCCGCACGGTCCGCAGCGACCGTTGGACCAACGTGTTTTCTTTGAACGGTGAAGGATACAGAAACATTTTCTGAGAAGCGAGCGTTTTGTTGTTGTTCTTCAAACTTGGTGGGTGTAAGAGTCGAATGTAGTTGGGTGCATGATCAGGGAGTCAGTATAATATAGAATCGAGCGTATAATATACAGTAACTGAATTCATTTGTTCATGCACAAGGACAATATGTTGGACGAGAACGCTGCCATGATGCTGGAGTATGGCTTGCAGACACATCCTTCAATAGAGACTGAGCTGGAACAAGCTGGAACAAGTGCAATCCCATCCCAGGATTCTGGGACACCAGATTGACATGTGAGGGCTCTGCACCGTGCGGCCAATGAGTGTTGACCACTTGTTGACTAGGGATGTTGTGAACATTCTTCCACAAGGGCATCGCTGGTCTCCAACAAGGCCATGAACATTGGTTCAAGATCTGACAAACTCACCGAAGAACCCTGTTCGGATGCGACTCTTAGGAGTTGCTGGATGTCTCCAACAATCCTCTGGGACAAGGTGGCCTTGGGTCCATGTGTCTTGGTGCAGTTGATGACCGTGGGTCGAAGCCGGAGGTATAGAGGGTGGATACCCATGTCGGCCGCTGGAATTGCTTAATTCAAGTTGCAGATGGTGCAAACCGATGAGTTCTGTCACTTGCCAGCCAAGATGTGACCCAGGGCTCGCCTGCTGTCCTCGGACAAATCTCCACACTTGGGGGGAGATCCGGATGGATGACGTTCAGGTGTGGGTAACTGCTGCCCCATTAATTGAAATCAGGAACTGGAATGAGTTGAGCCAAAGTTTCTTTTTTTCCGCTTTACTTGCAGGGTGTTCTCACCGACGGCATATTTCCCGAGTGATGCTTGGAGGCGACAGAGGATCGAGATGCGGCCGTAGAGTTCTTCGAAGTGGTGCCTCGGACAGGTTTGCCGCAAATGCGGAGGTTTGGAAGCGACAGCAGGGCAGGGCTGAGTGTGGAATCCGTTCTCAAAGACGATGTGCTTTACAACTTTAACAGGTTTTGCTAAAGTATCTTGAAGTAAGGTTCATGTCATGTCAACAGTTCACCCAAAAGCCTTTAACCTCAAGATCTTTCATCATGTTTCCCACCAACGAAGAACCGCCTTGCTCAGCACCGAGGACCCCTCTGGGCAGTACCGCTTGGATTTGACACTGCCGGGGCCACGAACCTCCTTCCGGCTGCTGCTTTCACAGCTCTCCGACATGGGCAGCCGGAGCCAATACATCAAGAGTCGGGTCGCCGAGAGCAGGGAGCTGGGCAAGTGAAACGAAGTGGGGCGGGTTCCGCAACAAAAGAGTGGCTCTGAAAAAAGGTACTGCGGACTGCTTCGTACTGCTTTGCCCGGCAAGAATGACTGGATGCATCGTCCGAAGCCGCCAGCGATAATAAAGCATTGCGTTGCGAGTCTGTGAAAATCCTTTGCACACGTGCTTTTGCATGCCACATCATTCTGGTCAGCTTGGCAGTGAAAAGGAAACCAGGGTATGACTTGGACATGAGAAGGACTGCCCACGCCCCATGTGTTACTTGTTTCAACGAGCAAAGTTCTTGTTACTTGTTCTTTGTTCAATGTAGCATTGTCGTGGGTGATCTTGATCTTGTCGACAAAGATATCGCATTCAACCGAACGCATCCAATTTACACAGCTTGCACAAGACAGAAGGGCCATCGGCCACATGCTCGCAAGTTCACAATGCCTGGCTGGCAAACTGTCATGTAAGCCTTATATGATTATATCATTACTCTCAAATGACAGTGGTTGGATGCATATATGGCAAGTGCTCTCAGCCTGGTGACTGCTATGATGACAATGTTTTGGACCAACAAGCGCCAATTCTTATGGCCGGATGCAATAGAATATGTCATGGCCAAACCCAGTCCAGAGCTCTTGAACGAGGTGCCACGCTTACCACATCGCCCAAGACTCCGCCAGCACCCTACAATGTGCCTTGGTTCGGCAGCAACATGCCGAACGCCTGGTCGATTCTTTCGGGGTCTCAGTCCATTGAGTGGCTAATCTCAGTGTGGTTGAGGTGCAAATGTGCAAAGTAGAATATGCGCACAAGTACTCTAAGAGGGCAGTGGCAACCCAACATAATTCGGGCATTTTATCTGGCTCCTCTGGATATTCCTGAACTCCTAGCTAAGCCCCTGCTCCAGGTAGATGCAGTTCGGAAACGCAAGAACATTTGGACGGTGCCTACGGCGGGGGTTCTTGACTTCGTGTGGCTGAGCCTGAGAGGAAAGGGTACGGATGTGGCGGATGCGTCAGCGGGTTCATGTTCTTGGGAACGTCGTGGAAGCTCGCGATCACCGGGGATTTAATGCTGTGACGCGTTTCTCAATGTCTTTGCTTTTTACTAAGTCGGTGGATCCACGCTTGTTTGATTGGGAATCAGGTTGTGGCTCCTAGCTTTATTGTTTAGTTCATGGATAGCTGACGCATGTTGTGCCCGCCAGTTCTCCTGCAGTGGCACGATTGAGTCTCCAGAGCAACTTTGGTTTCGGCGAAGCAAGCCAGATGCATCTCGGGCATTCGCCGAGGTTGAACATCAGTGACTTTCTCCTAAAGGATGAGGGGGAGAACGAACGCCTCTACTCGGCTGTGGTGGAGCGGATGTTTCTGAAGAGGAGGGATGGCCGGGGCCGGGGGTGGCCTTTTTTGTGAGAGTTCTTTCGAGATTTGTTCGAGTCTGTAACTGTGTGTTCTTTTTTGTTCTCATTCATAGAGCTTGAGTTTGCTAAGGGGCATGCATGGGCATGCCATTGACTTCCAGAGATGTTTAAAGGTGACTCAGAAGCCCAGTGCCTCGAAGCAAAGTCCTGCAATCCACTTCTGTCGAAAGCCCTCACAGCACAGCACCGGGAATTGTTTTTTTGCTTCAAGGAAGCGGAGGTTACTTTCCAGGAAGAGGGCCCTGGTGGTCTTGCAGAAGGCCAGGGCAGTTGCTTTCGATGGCATGATTCAATGACTGTCAATGTGCGGCTTGGTGCGTCAATTTCGATTTTGGTCGTTTACACGACAATTGGTAGTAGACGCAGTACTAATCAAAGGCAAACGGAAGGGTAGTGCACAGAAAGGGTTTTGCAAAAACCTATTCTACTAACGTCGTGGAAGGCGCGTGACCTTCGTAGAACCCAAGGCTGTTAGTGGACAGTTCGTGGAATGGTGGGCCAGTGGGAGAACTGACTGCAACGAAATCCCAGAAACCTTCGCAGAACTTCGTGGAAGGTATTTTTGATGCACTAACTTCATTTAATATATAAGCGATTTTTGCTGACCCCCCTTTCTCCACACACCCTCCGTTTAGCCTTCAACTAATGCTTCTCAGTGAGATGACTCTCTCCTGACCCCCTTCGCAGCGTTCGTTTTAGGGTCTTCCACATCAGACCGGACCCTGGGTAGTTGTGGACGTCGCTGTGGCATCATTCGCTGCCCAGTGAGCGACAAAACACAGAGAAGGTATGAGAAGGTACTAACAAGGTCAGTCTGTGAGTCTGGAATTGCTGCTACTCAGCCTACTCCCATGAGGGGTAAGATCATGTGACGCTACGGAAGCAGAACACACTTTTTCCATACACCAAGATCTCGAGGGCTGACACTTGGCGACACTCCTGGGCCTGCCGGTCAGGTCAGCAGCTTAAGGGGCCCCATTTTCGATGCTTTCATCACTGCCCTCTTGCACTACTTCCATCTCTCCAGGGACCAGGCACAGCATGTGTTGATGTTGTCGGTGAACATGTTGGTGCAATTTGTGTTTGGACCCAAAGCAAAACGGATTCTTCTGAATGTACTGGTGTTGTGTTTTGATCCGCTTTTCTCGTGCATTCGTCAATGTCTCAGCCTGGCACACTTTGTCACCTGTGATGCAATGACATATGATGCACTGTTCTACAGGTTATGGCCATCTACATGAACCAAGGCAGGCCAGCCGCTCCTCGTGTTGTGTTCCAAGCTTGGAACAGGTCGAACCCTTACCGCTTTGCGGTCACAAACCACTGTTCTCTTCATGAGGTAAAGCTTGTCAGTCATAACTCATAACATGTGATGGACCTTGGCATACTTTGGCCATCAAACTCCCTTTCTAAACATTCATTTGCATTCCCACGAGTTGACTTTGGCTCCCTGACTCTGATTGACCCTGGAACAAAATCCCTACTGGGTCTGCCAGGCGACAAAGCCAAGGAGACCTTGCTCCGCATGCTGCCCACGCTGATGTCCCCCTACGCGCTGATGCATGCGGCACGGAACACGGACTCCATCCAGGACGGTCCGTGCTGCGACGCCTGGTGCGTCCGTTCGCTCGCGATCCAGCGGTTTGGAGAAAATGCTTTGGAGACATCCAGGGTTTGGGACATCCAGCGTTATAGCTCATGTTGGTCAACTATCTGCATTTTTTTGAGGTGTTGGTGTCCTTTACCGTGACTGGGTGTAGACGAAATGTCTTGGCCTTTCGACTCCCAGGAGATGCTGGACTTCGAGAAGGTGGCTGCAGAACACATGGCTCTAAATCTGGAGAACCCCACAGGGCACTATGCTTTGCGTCTGGTGGGGCACCTTAGTTGCTGGAAAATACCGGAGCATAGGGTTCTGTTGGCAGGTTCTGTCAGTGGGCCAGGTAAATATGTGTGAGGGTTGTGAAGTTGACGTTGTTATAATTGTAATGGTTTGCTTTGAAGTTCTGCCACATCAACTTATGCAGGCTGAACTCACTAGCACGTGGCACATGATTCATTCAGGCGTGTATGGAGGGCTACCATTATGTTGGGGCGTGTAATTGTTTTGCGCAGGGAAGATACTCCGTTCAGTGAGTTGCTGAGTATATATATATATATAATATCATATGATATATATATATAATATATCATATGATATATATATATATATTATAATATATATATATTAAAATATATTATATACAGTCCATTAATGTTCATTGTAAATTTGCACATGATTTCCTTCTACGAGTCAAGAGGTCTCCATGTTTGGACAGTCCCCCTTGACTCCAGGAGTCCCTGCCTGCACGCGTGGTGGCACAACATTTGCTGCTGCTGAATCGTTGGCAGCTCCATTTGTGGAGGAAGGCCAATCTCGTGGACGTCAGCATGGATGGCAAGGGGCACCTCAGTTGCCAAGATGCGCCAGTTGATGTCCACCAAGGGCGGTGTTTCCATGCCCAGATATGGCCACGATGTTCCAGCTGTCCAATTGAGTTTCACAAAGACGGATGACAGACGATGACAGAAGGTTTGAGAAGGATGTCACTTGCAAGGTAGTTGGGGGTTGTTGCTGGACCCCTGTTTCCGGACATTTTACAACTTGTGCAATACCCTTACGTATCATTGGTGCCGAAATCACTGGAAGGATCTGGAAGGGTCACCCTTTTGGAAAGTAAGAGCAGTAGGAAAAGTGAGCGTCCAGAGCATTTGCAGAGTTTCCTCCAGGAAATGCCTTCGCAACACACTCTTGGATGGTGGCTCGGCACAGGAGGTGCAACTCTATGACGAAGCAGTCTGAGCAGGTCTTACGGTACCCACAGACCACAACCAGACTTTGGCACTTTGCAGCACCAAAGTCAGTGAATGTACCGACATCCATGCAGGGCTCATTGAAGCTGAAACACCAGATTCTGGTCACCCGAGGGACCTCAGGAAGGTGGGATGGTGTCGGGGTCTCGACCCGGTCTCGACCCGACCGGTGGCGACCGGCACCGCTGGCTTCGCCGCACCCGCTTTCGCTGAGCTGATCCGGTGAGGGACCTCGGATGCCCCGCTGAGGGAAGTTTTTGGGTTGGGCTGACATCGACTGGCGCTTGCCGGCCTCTGGGCAACTGACCTTCGACTTCGTGGCACTTTATAGGTGCCTAACATCGAAGGCTTTCGTTTTGACACCGTGCTTGCTGCTAGCTTCCTTTGACAGATCGTGGTTGCTTGTTTCGTGGAGCGTGTAGATCATATTGTGTTTCCTCACCACTTGGAAAGAGAGATATCACGAGTATGACAAGTGTGGGGCGTGTGGGTTCGTCGCCAAGATTGCTGTTGCTCCTCCAAGAAGCATGACAAGCCAAAGGCAAGAACGATTGCAAAAAGAACAGATTGCATGATCACGAACAAATCATGGTGATACTTCAAGGACGATCGCCGGCCTTGCGATCTGTCGGACGCCAGGCCCCCGGCGGACGCTTCGCCCGTGGCGTCGGACGCGTGGGGTCAAGTGCTGGCTGCCCTCGCAGAGCCTTGGGCATCGGTCCGAGGAAAGGGGAAGGCTCCAGGGAAGACCTGATGAGAAGACTCCCCAAAAAATGTGAAATGCAAGGTGTATACACCGTACACCACTTGAATTCATCATCTTGTTTGACCCAAGCAGATCTTGGAGGAAAGACATCTCCAAGAAGAACAAGAAGCTACTGGGTGGAGGCCATCGCTATTAGGTTGGAGGCCATTACTAGGAAGGAGCAACAAGCTACTAGTAACAAGAAGCTACTAGGGGCTCCTGGCATCGCTACGAACGGAGCAAGGACGCTACTAGGGGCTCCTGGCCGTACTACTAGGAGCAAAAAGCTACAAATTAGTAACAAGCCATCCTGTCAATTGTTTCGTATCTTTTGATCCCGTGGCAGCCAGTGGCTCCGGTAGACCATCCCTTGTGGACACGGAACCGGCCTCTTCAGGCCACACAACACATGCCACTTTCTCTCAGACCCATCCTCATTGACACCACAAAGTGGTGCAGCGACACATTGGACTTATTTCTTTGAGAGCCATGACAAAATGGTTGCTGAGACATGTTCAAAAAGAACTTAGCATCCAGGTCAGAGGTCCCAGGTCTTGTTACAGTCATTTCTGACCCTGAGATTTTGCATGCGCAGTTGCCTCCATTGCCACAGCGCTCCCAAATACATGAAATCCATAGTGTAGCGGTTTGAACATCCCTTGGTCATCCACGATCAGGACCTTTTGGCACCCAAGATCCGGGAAGGAAACCAGGAGAGCGGACAGGGCATGTGGAGCAAGCTGAAGCTGGCACTGATGTTGAATGCTTGATTAATGTCCACTTTATGTCGTTTTGATTGTTCACATGCTCAACACATGTTTGTTTGTTTATGATATTCCATGTTTTCTTTGTTGCAATGCGGGGCACGTGCCTCGAATCACCATGTGTCTTCGTTCGGGGTCACCGGACACCAAGCCCTGGCCGAATCGACTCAACTTCTTGTCAGAGCTCTTTGATCCGGTCGTTTTCGAAATGCAATATGTTTGAAAGGACCAACAGAGCGTCCCAAAAGAAGAACACCGTGTTTGCGGTTTGGGGCGAATGTTTCCGGGCGGTGGGTAGTGACTGTTCCCGTTTCGAATCCTGAGAGTTCGATCCAAGTTTCCGCAGTGTATGGATGATGTCCTGGAGCGACCACAGGCTTCTCTGTACAGTCTGTACTATTGGACCGTTTTGAAAAGCAAACAGACAGAGGTCAACCGACTTGACTCCAAGCAAGATGAGTTCTGCTCCTTAAGACTTGACCCCACCAAACCTGCCAAGACCTTTGCGAGGAGGATCCTTCAGTGAGGAGGCAGGTGGCCAAGGTGCAATGGGCCATGAGAGCTATCAGCTCTCGGGTGTGGCTCCTGACCCGACAGCTCAGGCACGAGCGACGTCACTGTTTGAACAGGTATGGTGTCGAGATGACGTTGGTCGGTAAAGGTGCGGTTGGGGGTCATGCTCGACGTGACATGGGATGTCCCATGCCATGTCCAGGTTCTGATTCTCCCTCTCTCTCTAGACTCTAGTCTATGTATATGTTATATATTATATATACAATAAGGAGTTGAGGAGTTTACCACGTTTCCTGAAAAGACCCATTGTTCCGGGCATGCCCAAGTTCCACAGAAGTGTGGCAACGGAGTCCACCTTTCACCAGGGGCTTTGCAATGATGTGTGTGTATATGAATATATGAATATATATATATATATGTACACACATGTTATTGACTCCTGGATTCCAATTCCAGCCCTGCTAGTTTGGAGGTCAAAGTAGGTAGAGGTTGTTGAACCTACAGTGAGACTTGTTTCAATATGCTGATCCACAAGCTTTCTTACAGCCCAGCTTCGCTTGTCAATTGTGACGGCTTTGCTTCCAAGCAGGAACTTGCTATGCATCTTCTTGAACAGCAGCATGGCCAAATTGGTTGGACAGAACCCAGTTGGGGGGGTCACCATCACAGTAGTCAGAAAAGTTTGTGCAGAGTATATTTTATGTATGTATCTAGCCTATTTTGAGATCTTACTGCGAGAAAGAGATTCCAGACTAGCAAGTCACACATCGCGATCCCCTGTGCATACAAGTACTTCCAGTGGTGATTGTTGATCTCACGCATTCCTTCGGATAGAATGCATATATTGTATACATATATAGGGATGTGTTAAAGTGGTATCGTGCCCTTTCGGGAAACGCAAGGGAACTCTTTGATTCATCAGCACTAGCCTTTGAGGTGTGACTTTATAAAGATCTTGCGGAATCTTGCGTTGGTGTTTCCTGGTGTTTAATTTGGGGACTAGCTCGTTTCTGTCAGGTCAAAAGTCAATCTTGCATTGTCAACCGATCCCAAATAAGTTTATTCTGCTGGCGTTCTGAATCTTGTAGATCTGAGAGAGTTTCAAGGCAACAATGTCTCCTGTAGGTCGTTGACCGATGTTAGCGCAAAGACCATGTTGCAAAGGCACCATGTTTCAAGACTTCTGAGGGTGAAGTTCTGTTCAAAAGCATGTCTTTGAGTTTCATTGACTCGTGAAGATCCACCAAAGGTATTTATATCCCATTTACTTCGAGGTGGTAACTTTGTGAGTTCACTCGCTCGACTTCGCCCAGTTGAGGACAAGACCGTGGAGAAGTCATGTCCACCTTCTTTTTGCGCTGTGTGGATTGGCCAATCAACGGCAAATGTGCCTTTTCTCGCACCGCGTGTGGTTCGTGGGTTCAGCGGGCGCAAGGGCGGCACCGCTGGGAGCACTGGAAAGACCGGACCGGTCGCTGAAAAAAGAGAAAAGCAATTCCTCGCAATTTGTAGGACCTTGGACCCACGGGTTTAACATGATTCTTGCTCAAGTTACTGTTTATCCATTTGTAGGCTTCTTGGTGCTACTCTATTTAGAGCCAGTTGACTTCCTGTTCTCTATCACGTTTCATCCCGCCATACTTTGTGATACACTCCACCAGCTTAAGATGTGTCAGCAAAGATCCAGAATTGCAGAGCGTTGCAAATCGACTTGTCCCACACACATATCCACATATATTGTACTATTGCTGAGACTGACTCTGTGCAATGGCTCGGATTGTATTGCTGTGTTGCACGATTGCTGGATCCTTGCCAAATGTTCATCACGTAGGGGAGGGTTCTTACGATTTCTTTCTATCCTTCCCGCAAATAATCCTGGCAAGCAGATGCGTACTGCGCATCAAGGTTGTCAGCCCAAGTTCACTCGGCACCACTGGAAGGACCTGAGCCAAAGGCAGTCGGTGTAGGGTCCAAACTGGGAACACGAAACTGTCATCATTTGCAGTAGACGAAACTGTCATAAAGACATCGGTGGCCCTTTCTTCCCATTCTGGATTTCCAAGTTGTAGGGATGCAGCAAGACAGGGCCTCACGAGTTAAACCCAACGGCAACAGAAGAGCTTTTGAGCAGACGGTTGCTTTTGAGAGAACATGAGGCCGTTCTGGCGCCAAAAGCAGGCCGACAAGAACTGTTTTTTTCACCAACGACAGTCTCGATGCCAGGCTGGGGTATATGAACCTTTTTCCCTATGGACAACCCGATTCTTGGCCGAATGTTCTTGCTCCGTTTGTACGGCCAGGAGCCCCGTTCGTAGTGTCCGATCGCTCCGTTCGTAGCGATGCCCTTTTCACAACTAGAACTAGACCCACAAATCTTCAAGACACAGTTGACGTGCTTAACTACACAGGACACTCAGGGACACACACACACACTCTGACATTGGTTTTCAGTTAACTCAATTTCCCGAGAAAAGGAGTGGCTCAACGGCAAGGTGAAGAGTCCGGTCAAATTGAAGGTGTTTTCAACAAACAGTTTGTGCGCATCTGCAGACTCGCGACAGCAGCGGACGAGCGGCGGACGGCAGCTGAAAGGCAGCTGTGGGAAAACCCGTTTATGGGGTAAGAAACGTGAAAGAACCATGAATCAAACCGTGGAAAAGTAGGGTGGACAGCT
>CAXAMN010000769.1:443791-461739 GCA_963970005.1 Durusdinium trenchii
AGGTGAATGTGGTGGCGAACCCTTTGGCACAGGGGGTGACACACACAGATCGCCGTAATCGGCGCTTTTTCCTTTCAGAAACCGGCTGCAAGCAATTGGGTTGTGTCCTTTTTGGACATAGAGCTTCACTAGCTCAGTGGCAGCAGCTTCAGCGCTTAAATCGCTCTGCTTGAGGAAAGCATTCGCAAAAACATGCAAGACCATGCAGAAAAATGTGCAAACTCTGCGAAATGGCAGGTCCCGTGTTTAGGCCCGGCGGCCGTTGTGGCAGTTAATTCGGTGGAAGTGGAGGTGAATTCCAGTGAAATTCCGGTGAGCGGTAGTGAGTTCCGTTAATGATTACCCAATGAAACAGCGCCCCAGTGACGGGGATCACACTCAGCACCCGAGTGGGACGGCTGAGCGAAACACACTCTGACATTGGTTTTCAGTTAACTCAATTTCCCGAGAAAAGGAGTGGCTCAACGGCAAGGTGAAGAGTCCGATCAAATTGAAGGTGTTTTCAACAAAAAGTTTGTGCGCATCTGCAGACTCGCGACAGCAGCGGACGAGCGGCGGACGGCAGCTGAAAGGCAGCTGTGGGAAAACCCGTTTATGGGGTAAGAAGCGTGAAAGAACCATGAATCAAACCGTGGAAAAGTAGGGTGGACAGCTTGTGGAAAACTCCGCAGGTACATGAGAGCGAGAGCTTCCCTCGACACATCATAGCTTCGTTGCGTCAGGTAGATGTGTCGAGCCTGACGCCCCTGCTTGTGAGACAGTGGTGAAGGTGAATGTGGTGGCGAACCCTTTGGCACAGGGGGTGACACACACACATATATACACAAAAGTGGCTAGTAGCTAAGTAGGTTGGCGCCTTTGCGAATGTGCTAACTTGAGCAGGCTCGAATGACGTGTGCCAAATGCGTGGGTTTGGACCGGACATTTGCTGACACTTGTTTCAAAATCTGCACACACCGCAGAGATTCATGTGTTGCCTTCTCACCTAAGGAAATGTCATTCCACATCATTGATTTGGAGCAGTGGGAACAGCGCCGTTGCTTTCACAACCTGGTGCGTTTGGCCAATTGGGAGGATAGTGTGCCGCTCATTTGACATGGTGGTTTGCACCAAATTGACAAAGCACGGTTCAGTGATGCGTATCTTTATTTGGGATGTCAGCATCATGGCAGACAAATTATCATGCATGGAATAATGGATCATGTCATCGTCCGGGTTGTACGCGCGCGCCCAGTTTCGTGATTCGGATTGCACAGATGGTGGAAATCAGTGCTTCTTTTGCTCAAAGCCCAGGAACATCAAAAATCCGATGATGGACAAAGATGCCAACCCAAACGCACCGGCTTTCCAGCCCTTTGTGGCAGGCACCTTGGTTGTGTGTATGTGTGTACTCGGCGGTCTGGATAGCATCCTGTTTTGCAGCCATACTGCAATTGTCTCACATGCTTGTGAAAAATATCGGAGTATATCATCACTTGCAGACACCCAATGATTTTCCCCACTGATCACAAGAGGCATTCCAAATTCCTGGGCCGAGCTGGAGAACATCCCTACTCAGGGCCTTGTGCAATGTGCCTTGGCAGCCTCGACGGTGCCCTCGGTCCTTGGTCTGGAAGGAACACAAGCAACGGTTGCTCAACTGATTGGGGCAAAAGATAAGCTTTTGACCAAGCTGTGGGATTGAAACACCACGAAAGATGACAAGTCGGCAATGGTCAACCTGGATCAGAGCCTGTGCAGGGTAGTGAGCAAGGTCAATGACCATCACGTGTCATGTTCTACGATTCTGCTTGGTTGGCTTTCTTGGATTTCATGTTATATATTTTCTACCCCAAAGTGGTTTGAGTGGGAACTTTGGAAAGAACGAGGCGAGGACCGGTGGCCCTCAGGTTCTTAGCTGAGACACTGAAGCGTTTTGAAATGGAATTTGGAAAGGCACAGAAAACATTGAACTTTCTTCACCGAGTGCAACATACAGCTCCAATTCTTTAATTGTGGAAAAGGACATCTCTCCCAGAGAAAAGAATTCAACAGTTCAACAGAGACGAATACTCAAAAGAGGCCACGCGGAACAATAAGTCTTTTCATTATTTTTTTTCTGCTGGCGTCTTCAGATTCTGCATTTGTTTCAGCCTCGATCCTGCTCGACCCTGGAGACAAAACTTTGGCTCCAAAATCTGTGAAGCCCAAAATGGCCTCCAACCTAATAGCGATCACCTCCCCCTAGCAGCCTCCTCCCCCTAAAAGCAATGGCCTCCACCCTAAGAGCGATGGCCTCCAACCTAATAGCGATGTAAGACATTCTGACCTTTTTGTAGGAACTTGGAGGAAACCTGCAGTTTGAGCCGGAAGCCACTTCGGTAAGCAGGCACCTACACTTGCTCGGTGGACCGGCAGAATTTGAAGGCCAGACTTTGACACCCTGCTCCAGTTCGGGTCTTTAAATTCAGTTCGGGTCTGCGGGATTTGCCGTGGTTTGTTGTGGTTTGCCTATTCCGACCCAAAGAAGCCCAAGTTTGGTGCCATGGTTGGCGATCGATGGATGCAAATCTGTGACAGATATGATTATGATTCTGATTGATATAATTACAGTATATTATATATATATATTATCAGTAATAATACATTATACATTATCATGATGTATATGGCATAGTAGTACCATCACTGGGGTGACCATCACTTGATACCATTCAATACCTACATACATGACCTCAGGTGTTCCAACTCACAGAGTGAATCTCCAAAGCAACACTTCTGATTGAACTCAACAAACATCACAATATGTCAATCATGATGAAACAACAGACCACGTGGTGGGCCCCTACCTCCCATCCACGAAACACATCCTTTGATGAACCTTTAGTTCACCGAGCCGTTTCAACACCGTTAGCTGCGCCGGGAGGCACGGCGCCGCTTGGCTGCCTCGGTGGGTGGCTGGACCAACTTGCCGGACACGACCTTCGACTTCTGGCGCCGCGATGAAACAGCACTCAAAGGATGGGCGGAGCGGGAGCGGAGGAGTCCTGAAAATGCACCAAGCGGAGGAGTCGGTTTTTGCTGTTTACTTTCAGTTTATGGTGGGATCAAGCGGAGAAGGGTGAGTGATGGTGAGTGTGTCATGAGGTGGTATCAGCTGGGCTTTGTCCAGATTTGTCCCGTTGTGAGCATTTGGGGGGGGTCAAGTAGTATATTATAGATCGGTTTTTCAAGCCTCTTTCTGCGTAGGTTTGAGATGTCATACACTGAACATACAGTTCCTGCGGTTCCTTGCGTCCGATGTTTTCCTGCGTCGAAAAGTGGTCTTTTCCAGATGTCCCTCATGGAATGTTCTCTTAGTTGAATCTGGAAACTCCATCTGTGGATCCGCCACCACGAGGTCTTGCTTGGAAGACGTCCCCGTCGAGGTGCTGAAGGCGGTCATCGACAGGGTCCAGATGTGGATGAACGCAAGTCTAAGGACTTGACTAAAGGATATCAAAAGACAAAACATTGCAGTTCAGAACACATGGCCGACTAGTCACCATATAGTTTGGGAAGCACAGGCCTTCTTGCTGGTCTGTGACCAGTGGTCCACTGGTCACGGCCAGGTGGTAACGTTCATGATCCGAACCTGGAAAAGCACCGATGCGGCCTTCTCCGCTCTCAACACGCAGCCGGACAACATGCTGAACCACAAGGCGTCGGCTCGATCCGGTGGATTGAAGCGCCAAAAAGACACGGTCGGCCGTTGTTGGTCCCAAACGCGGTCTCAACAACCATGCGGCAAACGAAAGGCTTGCGAAGTCACAATGTTTCCAAACGCTGCGGAATCCTTGCACAGAGAGAAGGGAAGGTACCGAATAATTGTATGGAGTATACTCCAAGGCATTGGAAGCACTCCAACCACAGCAAATGCACAAATAAAGAGTCAACACAAAGTAATTATTTGGGAACACACTCTAAATAAGAGCACATTGTGTATGCAGGGGTGGTCTTGAGTCTTGGGGTTGTTATCAATATATAGATTCTAGATATTGTATTCAATTATATATGTTTGGAGTGTCTCAGAACCTGTGGCAGTCGGTCAACAATTACTGTATCACTATTTTAGAGAACGGCCTCTACAAACCATCGTCATCCACTCCTACACGGAATGGGATATACCCAATATCTATGTTACAATGTGTGGAATCCTTGTGGTGTTATGTACCGTGAAGCAGGCGTCAGAGGGCGAAACGGGTGCTGAACGCAAGCTGTGTTCTTTTTCTTGGGGCTATTTTCAGCATTTGTTGAAGAGACAGGTGCACCATGACCACCATGTAACATGTAGGGCGGTGCAAACCACAAAACCACATGTTCTTTCAATATGTTGGGCTGTGCACCCTGATGTTTCTCCTCTTGAGGGCCGCCTTCCCCCCCGAAAAACATCGGCGATGGAAAGGCCAAAAGGTTCCAGGCCCCATGTCTGGGGCGATTTCCGAGGAGTTTGTGGATGGCCTCACGAAAGCTGGATGTTGCAAGCCTAAAAGGTGGACTGGGCGAGACTGGGGGGGAGATGGAGGTGGTCAGATATGGAGACCAGAAATATGGAGGTGGTCATTGGATTGGAAAAAATACTACAAGGAACATGTTATGGCTATGATAGATAGATAGATAGAGATAGAGATAGAGATAGAGATAGATATAGATAGATATAGATAGCACCTTTTTTTGCAAATATCTTGATCAGTTCTGTCATCCAAAATGGGGTTCAAAGTAGGAGCGGATTAAAATGTGAACAACTGTCGTATCAGCCACACCCAATGGCACTGGCCATTCTTTCCCTGTCGAGCTGGACCGCAGCCGATCTGTGTCCTTTTTCGTTCCTTTGGAGCATGGCCTGATCGTTCCTTTGCGTAGCTTTGTGCTCGGACCGATCATCTCGACGTCCTGGTTTTCGTGCCTCAGGCGGAGAGTGCCTGCATTTCTGCCGCAATCCACTAGTGACCTGGCGTGATTTGGTGGTGTTTTTTTTGGCCAGCAGCTCTTGACCATGGGAGAACATCCCACGAAGTAACCGCAAACCCACCTTGATGCGCCTCATCCTGACTGGCATATTTGAAGTCGATCGATGTCGATCGAAATGGTGATACCGTCGTTGGGAAGAGGGCCGGACATTGCGGCTTCAAACGAGTGCGATTTGTGAAATGAACTAGTTTCTGCTCAAGTCAGTATGCTAGAATGAAGGGCCAATGTTTGTTAGAACCCAGGTTCTCCAATCATTAGGAGCTAAAGATATCCAATTCCGTTGACGTTCCGTTTTCAGCCCAGGCCGGCTCCTCGCCTCCTCGCTCGACCGCGACCCCGAGGTACTACGAGCTCGGCACGCTTGATGCCCAGCCCTCGGAGCGAGGATGAGGAGGATGCCACACAGCTCGAGACGCTCTCCAGTGGCGAAGCAGAAGCAGAGTGGCCTTCCCCCCTTTTCGGTTCGCCCCAAACAGAAACAGTTGCACTAGGGGTTTTTATGGCATGAGACCGGGTCGAATTTGCCTCACTATTAGTGGAAACTTAACACTGGAAACCTTTTTGTTTTGATCATTTTCGGTGAGTTGGTGATGCAGAAAATGCAGTGGTAGGGGCATTGGTTTGAATCAGCAAGGTATTTGTGGAAGATAGCTTCCTTGTTGCTGCTGGTCAGCTGTTGGTCTGCCGTTGATGTGCTGCTGGTATTTGCTGGTTTGCTATTTGCGGTGCTCCTGCTGCTGGTGTGCTGCTGGAAGCATGCTCGTTGGTCGCTCCGGTTGCACAGCCTCTTGGTGCTGGTACTTTGTCAATTGCTCCTTGCCTCTCAACTTACAACTAATCCTAGCACCTGCATACTGGTTTCTACTAGCTTTTGTTCTACCTTTCTAAGGCTTTACTCAAATCATTCTTGTCTATTTTTTCATTGTTTGTTTGTTTGTTTCTGAGTCAATAGGTCGGTGGTGTTGGTGGGCGAGGTGAGGCAGACCTTCATAGAGGCAGGTCTCTGCTACACTCATGTCTGCGGGCTAAAGTTGAGTGTGTCTAAGCACAGGAGAATGGCAAATATCTCCGCTATGACAAAAGGCAATCTGTGTAGAATTGCGTTGCCCTCCAGCATAAAGGATTTGGATCCTCACGTTCGAACGGAGGAGGGAAGGAAGGGATCCCTTGTCCTTCACTGAGATTTTTCAAATTCTGTGCCCTATCCATGTGAGGTGTCTTCCGATACTTGGATACCTCTCATGATGGCGATATCTCACGAAAGGAGTTCGAAACACTGGAGAGAGTGTGGCGCGAGCTGCACCAGTCGATTTACGAGCTCCTTGGCAGAGATTTGGTGGGGCGACCGGTGCGGGGCGGTTGGAGGAAGCTCGAAACTTTGACCAGCTGGACCACTGCCACGTTGTTGGTAGTTGAATGAGTCCAGACTCCTGGCCTGGACCGCACATAACTTTGTTCCCCACATTGATGTGTGGGGTTTTTGTTTGTTTGTGTGGTATCCGCTCCTCCTTCCTCCTCCTCCCGCCTCCCTTGCCACCAACCGATTGCCACCAACCAATTGCCACCAACGAATTTCCACCAACCAATTGCCACCAACCAATTGCCACCAACCAATTGCCACCAACAAATTTCCACCAACCAATTGCCACCAGCAAATTTCCATCAACCGATTGTCACCAACCAACTGACACCCACCAATTGTCACCAACCAATTGTAATCAACCATTTGTCACCAACCAATTGCCACCCACCAATTGCCACCAACCAATTGCCACCACCAACTGCCACCAACCAATTGCAACCTAATTGTCACCAACCAAGTGTCACCAACTATTTGCCACCAACCAATTGCCACCAACAAACTGCCACCAACCAATTGCCACCAACCAACTGTCACCCACCAACCACGAATTTTCCGCTCCTGTGTCTGGTGAAATTGTTAACATGTGGGGTTTTCCGGTCCTATAGTTTTGTGTTTGTGCAAAGATGGGCCGCAAGTAGATATGAACTGAAAAATTGTATATTATATGCTTGATTATTTCTGCATTTTTTGCATGTTTCTTCTTGGACCAGTTTCTTCCTTAACTCAATAAAGTCTAAATTTCCAAAGAACCAACCACTTTGGTGAACTGCTCCGACATCGAAGCAGCGAGAGGCCAGCAACGCTTCTGTTTTGGCGTGGGCCACTTGAGGCTGAAGCGGGACTTGGAGGTCTTCTACGGCTCTTTGCAGCAGGCTGCATGTCAGAACCTGCGACAAATGGAATGGACAATGAAACCGATGTTTTCCGTGACCAAAAAGAGCGGAAAAAATGCCTCAAAATATGATACTGCATGTGACATGTGTCATTAGATAAAGGCGACGTTTTTCGATCTCCAGGTGTCACTCACCATGTGTCGACCCCTTTTCGGATCCCCAAAGGCCTCCTCCGACACATGGAGGCCATGGCTATTAGGTCAGCCATCGCTACTATAGGTTGGCGGCCATCGCTATAGTAGGTTGGAAACCATTGCTTAGTAGGTCGGGGGGGAAGACATGTGTCATGGACCTTCTCAGTGAGGCCTTTGAGGCCATTGACCTCGACGAGAGTGGCGCGATCTCTTTCGAAGAGTTCAAGAAATGTCGCCGGTCTTTCAAAGTGGTGGGAACTCTTTTTGAGATTTTTTGAGTGAGTCAAAGAGTCACGGTTTTGGCCAGATTAGCATTGCTTGAACCTGGCGATGCTTCATCTTCGTCTTGGGAGCTCCGTTCGAGTTCTGACCCCGTGGCATACCTTTGTGTAGACTGATTAATGTAGACTCTTGATTAGTAAACCACCCATATGAAGAGTTTTACGACAATAGATCAGTGTGCTGCTGATGGGCCTGTGTGTCCAAAGTGGCGTTCTTGGTGTCACGCCTCAACACGGGGCCTCGTCGAGACGTCAGAACGAGTGGGGTAGAAGAGGTTTTACAAGCCAAATCGGAGGAGTTTGTGGTTACTTCTTTTTACTAGTAGTAAGGCCAGAGCTACTAGTAGCATGGTTACTCCTAGTAGAAATGCCCATTGCTACTAGTTTTTCAGTAGCTTGTTGTTTTCACTCGGAAAGACCCACCCGCACCCATCGCAATACGCGACAAGGGACGGTGTGGGCGTGCCAGATCGTCCGCAAGTATGCGCATCCAAATCGGGAGGTTATTGATCAAGAGTCTACATTATGACAGTCCGCAGTCTCTCAATGTTGACAATTGTGTTGATAAATCAGTTGACATCTGTTGAAATAATGTTCAATGTGCATTGAGCAAAGCACAGCAGGGGTGTGAAGCTGCTTGGGCAAGATCATGTCCAGAACCAATACTATAGCTACAGATCTACCATCCACCTTTTGTCCTCGAGGCCAAACAAATACTGTATGATACTGTGTGTATCTGTATGTGTCCATAATGCATAGTCAGATAAATTTGAGATGGCAAAGGTAAGTGACCAAGAGGCATCTCTTTGTAGGAACCCAATTTTTTTACTAGGAACAAGGGCATCGCTACTAGGAGCAAGAACGCTACTAGGGGCTCCTGGCCTTACTATATACTAAGAGCAAGGGCGCTACTAGGGGAAGTTCATCCACACCGGGGCACACACAAGGTGTCCAGGCCACACATTTCGATGGTCCGGTGCAAGAGATCTTCATGTTCATCGCCGCTTGGCCCATTCCACGGAGGATCGAAACAGTCCAAACGACCTGGAGAACCCATCAAAGGCCAGGGCGGCTCCATTGGGCCGCCAGGGCTCCATTTTTGAACAGGGTCCAATGGGTTTACGAGTGTTTGGGATGCTTTTGGATGTCGTAAAAACCATGTTCTTTCCACAAACACCGCGTGATCCTTCTCCTTTTGCCAGCTTTTGGCGGGGTGCTTTCCGTGTTCGTCCCACACAGGTTTACTGGCATAGGTGCACTGCGGCGGTTCACTGCCCGGAAGATCCACATGGAACCTGATGGCATGGACCTTTGAAAGACTAGCTTCCTCCGCAATTTCAGTGGTTTTCAGGTTCCATGTTTATCTTCCAGGAAGATCCAGGGAGTATCATATTGTGTGAATTCCCTTAACTTTCAAACCTCTACGATTGCTTCTTGGTGTCTCTCACTGTGCGGACTAACGGTTCGCTGCTAGCATAGGATGGAGAGGATGGAGAGAGCCATTGGATTTTCCACGACCGATGAAAAAACATGAGAATTTGAAATTCCACTGTCGACCATGGAGAAATCATTCTTCGTTTGTTTCTGCTGGGGGTTTTGGCTCTCGACTCAGGACCTCAACATGGATCAAGAGATTGACGGCCATGAGTTCTTCGAGCTGGAACATCATAGCTGCTTAGCTCTTTCAAAAGAAGAACCGAGTCACAGCTACCTTTGTATTGGAAGGTGGAATGTCCTAAGGTATGTTTCTTCACTCCACTGATATGATGTCACGCATGTGAACTCTTGAGCTTTGGTTGGTATCAGGCTCCACATCGTACTTGTAAGTCACAACTGCAACCAATGAGTAGGATCTCATGAAATTTTCAAAGCCCACCGGTTGCAAGAACCCTTAAATAAATATAGTTTCCTGTCATGTTCCATCCAGCTTTGAGTTGGCCCAGGCCCAGCCAACACCAGGTCCGCATCCCCGTGGCCGCCCAAGTTTCTTGTCCCCCCAGGTGTGGCGCCTCCACTGCCGGACTACACGGATGGGAAGCTGGCAAAGCTCCAACGTCACCCGGATGTAAAGAAGGCTCTGTCGCAACGAAACAGACCAAACTGATCCAAGCAGACCACCCTTCTTGCGAAGCAATCAAGCATTTTCCATCATGTTCCTCCTTTGGCAGTTTCCATGTTTGTGTATTCAAAGGGTGTTTTTTCTTTTCATGTGACAAACTCTGGGCAATCCAAACTTTTGCTGAGTTTCGGGAAGACGGTGGTGCAGGTGGGAGAGGTGGTGCATACAGCATCATACAGCATAGGGATGATCAGGCAGAGCATGGTTTGGTAGCCCCACGGAGCCGGACTCTCCACAACTCTTGGCAATCTATTGCTGCTGGGTGAGGAAGAACAAATGGGCTTTCATCATGGGTGTTCATTCGATTTTATCGATTCTACCATGTATTGCTGCTTCATTGGAATGGGTTTTCAATGTTTTGCATGCCAAAATGGTGTCCTTTGACTGGTTCGCCTCGACATGCCTCAACAACTTCAACAAGGCAATATGTGCCACACACTCCACCACTGGCCACTGAGGACTATTCCGCTGACTTGAGAGGTGGGAGTGCTGTCAACGGTCATGGGTTTGAGGTCAGTTGAATCTGTTCCAGACATTCCCAGACTACGAAAGGACAGTCAAGATTTTGCCCGCTCCTCCCTAGTTACGGACATTTACGAACCATATCTAACCACGATCGCCAACAGCTGGGCAGCTGGGCCAGTGCTCGTGCTATGAACGTGTTGTGTGTACAAAGTACCTGGAATCGGTTCGGCTGAAGCTGTACTTTCCCGTAGTGGACCGCACGTGGCAGCGGACCGCGCTTTACAGCGCCAGGTGCACAAGAGATGACACCGTCAGAGCTGAAGATGGGCCTAGTAGGGGGGCGGTAGACACAGGTATTCCTGGGTACATGTCAGGGTTGATGTGGCCAAGATCTTGAACAAAGTCGAACAAAGCTAGCAGATGCTAGCAGGAACTTGTCTCTTCTCAGCACGTATTTGCCTGGAGATGTTCATTCTTCATCATTCTTCATGTTTGTGTTATTTTGTGTTGGTTGCTGACAATCGAACACAACATCCATTGGAGGCCAATTGATCAATGCCGACCCTTTTTTGCCACATATGTCTAATTCAGACGCCGTTGCGTCGTGGCGCGAAGCGCCGGGATGCCAGTTTTGGATGCGAAGCGCCCGGTGTTCTCAAAGCTGCTGACATCGGGATACTGCAGCGTCGACATGATGCAGGTCTTTGCCAGGGCCCCATGAATCCTAGCAGCATATCTCAGCTATTCGGAAGTTGACTACCATTTCCAGAAAGGTGGAAGTCGCTAGCTGCAACTCACATGCTTAGTAGACGTGCTCGGATGGATTTGCAAAGGTCTGTGTATTGCCATGAACTGGAGGCAGCTTTCATATGCTTTAATAAACTTAATCGCTGTCGGCTGTCGTTCTTGAGAAAATACTGGGTTCGACAGATGTCCACCCATTGTCGTGAAGCAGATTTGAGGGCCGCGTGCACATAATCAAGCCTGTGAAAAGGTGTCAAGAAGGCACGGAAGGCACAGCGAGGATAAAGGCCAAGACTGCCTCAGATGGTTTGGATTCATGGTTTCCACCTCACTCCGGGAAAGCTTGCAGCCAAACATGCCTTCATGGTTTGGGGCCCAGACCCTCTATTGTTCTGCCTTTGTGGACACCCGATGCACTTTGTGCAAGGACATGTTGATGGGGCTGAGAGAGTTATGACTTGATTGGGGGCTTCTCTCAAAGCCAAATAACGGATGCTTCCACTCACAGCCCAAAAAAACTTTATTAAATACAAAAAGAAGACCCTCTCTCTCTCTCTCTCTTTCTTTTCCTCCCTCGACCCATATCAATGTGTACTTCACTTTGTTATGTTTTCAAGATAAATTCTCAAGAAATATGACATAATACGACAAAGGCATCTGAAACACTGTAAGGCGATATAGCGAACCCCCAAAAGCGATACCAACATACGGAGTTCCACTTTGGTGCCCATAGGTTTTGGAACTCGCTCATTTGCTATCTACAATCTTGGGAAGCATTTGGTAGAAATAGCCAAGTGACTGGAGAACTTGGAGAGTCTTGCCTAAAGCTTCTTCCATACACTTGCAATTCGATACCCCAAACACCGCCGGAGCGGAGGTGCCTTTGGTGGCCATCCAGCAGAGGGCCCGGTCTCCCAGGATCTACTTGTGGTCAGTGTTCTTGTTCTTCTTGGAATGTGTTGTGGGCTTGCTTTAAGCCTCCAAGAAATACCAAAGCTGGGTCTCCCTGTTGACACCAAAGCTTTTCAAAGGCCGGACAGGCTTTGAACATTTTGGCACATTCCCTGAAATTCCCTCTATGTTGCAAGCTTGCAGCTTCGCTCCTGGCGCGTTCCAACGGCTTACGCGTGAGAGAATGGCAGATGATTGAGACATCGAGTGACATTTCTTCAATGCGGGGCTGTTCCGATGTGAGAAGGTCTGGCTGTCCTAACACCTCTCGAAGTGTTTGGAGGTCCGCAGTTCCCAAATCCGGCTCTTCAACATCTTCAACATGCATTGCTGCATTTGGGCTATCTTTGATGGTTGCTCCTTCCATCACTTCCATGCTCCCAGGAGACGCGCCCAGGCTGGGCGTTGGACATCCAGTCTCGTCTCCCAGACGCGGAGCGCAGTCGCCCAGGAAGTGCCGTTGGAGCTGGTCATGCAGCGCTGTTTCCGTGACCTCTTCCGCCATGGTCCTAGCAGGTTCATGTCGTGGGAAGTCCATCTGTTTCCCCACCAGGGCTGCGAAGGTGACTTGGTCCAAAGTCCCGCATCTGTGGTTTGCAAACTTGAGCCAAGCAGAGGCACAACCCAAAGTTTGGAAGTCTTAGTAGAACATAGTAGAACTCAACCACAGAGTTCAGGTGAGCCACGAGAATGACAAGCGTAGTAGGGAGGATGATGCTCTATAAATAATACATCAGGTTTGCCGACTTCCAGAGGTTACAGCAGTCCACTCTAATGCCTATGTGCAGCCTATGTTACTGCCATTGTACTATAATTCAAGCTTTCATCTGTCTACTCTCCAACAGGTAGCTTCAGCCAGTCTCGTGCAAGGCTTCGAGATCTCCAAGGAGGTCCTTTTGACCCCCTTGGCACGACGCTTGGCCACGGCTTGGCCCGTAGGGAGACCCGGAAGCGGAGGGATCCGAAGGGATCCGGAGGACTCTGGAGGGACCCGAAGCAGATGGGTTCTGCACCTTTGGAAGATGAGTTGTTCCATTCTTTTTCAGGCGGGCCGCGCTTTGACACGAGTGCCCGATGTTCGGCAGACTTGGCTGAACAAAAAAAAGGTCCGGTCTTAAGTTGGATCCCTCTTTGTCCTTTCCCGGTCGTTCATGACCGCACCCACCTCTATTTGGGCATCGTGACCTGAGTCTCATGGGGAACTCCAGTCCATCGGAATGATGGGAAGGATGATGGGAGGTGGTTCCAATCGCTTGGTGTTCAGACGGAGTCGGTGGAGAAGACGCATCACCCAGTTTGGATTCAGCCGAGGCCTTGTCGAAACACGGCCAACATTTGCAGCTCTACTTTGTAGCCCGGGTCCCAGGTTCAAATCGAATCAGCAATAGTTTGACCAATGGGCCTGCTGTTGCGGAAAGAACTCCTTCAACAATTGATATTACATATAGCCATATATATTAGCTTGTTTTTTGCCTTTTGGTTTGCACAGCTTTCTACATCCGAAGTGTTCAGAAATTCTTCTAGCAGTGCTACTGGTAGGTAATTTTAAAGCCATCAAGCTGAAGTCCCAGTGCCAAATCATCCAACGTGGAACCGGATTTGGAGGATTATTCTTGGTGATGCCAGGGCTGGTCTCTACTGATATTATCAGCCGGCGGGTCTGGGCGTGGTTTTACTTGCGGGCTAGCAGGTAACGAGACAATACGCATTTTGTTGTGACATGATGCTTGAACCAGCTCAATTAAATTAAAAGCTTTGTTGGTTATTTAACCAGGCTAGCGCCTGCAGCCGCCGACCCCTAGGGGCCAGACCACAGGCAGCCAAATGGGTTAGGTTTTTTTTAGAAAAATCGGGGAACCCAAAAAAACAACACGGAATCCCTAGAGACATGATCTGTCACTGCATCACCAAAGTAGGCAGAAGAGAGCACGGCAAATGGGTTAGCATTTTTCTTTGAAAATCTGGGACCCAAAGAACAACACGGAGCCCCTAGACAACCACAGAATTACCTAGAAAAACCAGAGAAAATCCTGGAAAACCCTCGGAAAAGGCATGAAAGGCATGAGTAAATCTTACAAAAACCGTTGAAAATCCTAGAAATCTAGCGGAAAGCATTACAAAATCTAGGAAAAACCAAGGGCACTGGCAGGGACCAGGCCGCAACCAGGCCGGGATTCGAGGAAAAGCCATAGAAAATCCTGGAACAACCCTCGAAAAATGCATGAAAGGCATGAGTAAATCTCACAAAAGCATTTGAAAATCCTAGAAATCCAGCAGAAAACGCTAGTAAAAACCAAGGGCACTGGCAGAGACCAGGCCGCGACCAGCCCGGGATTCGAGCCCGGTACCATGTAGGGACCGTGCTTATTTTCCCACGCGGGTGGAGAGGGTGCCCCAATCCCCAGCAAGAAGCAAACCAATACATTTGGAGAAATCTTGGACAATCTTGGACAAATCTTGGACAATTTTTGGCTACTTTTCGTCACTCCAACAAGGCTCCGGAGGGGTAGGGGAGGTATAGCCTTAATCATAGCCTTAGCCTTAATCAACAGTCACGCCTGACCCCACGAGTGGGGTCGGCGGATTAAACCTCCTTGTCATTTGCCTTACCAGCTTCGTTGGTTTTGTTGCAATGGTTTTCTGGGCAGTCTCACCGTGCAAAGGAGGTCAGATCGGGCAGGAGTTGTAGCCACACGGGTCGTGGGAGCAAGATCCAGTGCGTATGAAACATCATATGATTCCAGCCCGTACGATGACTCTGGAATCTTCAACTCAAAAAGCGTTGGGGATTTCCTTTTTGTGTACATGACCGCCGGTCGGTTCACCGTCGGTTTACTCCTTCGAGCCAGGTGCGACACCCCTTGGATTTCACCAGCTCTTTGCTGGAGCATTTGGGCCACTGGGCGCATCTAGGCGGATGATCCCTCGACGCATAGAGTCATTGGACGGATAGGTGGGCTGATTGATCATTCTAATTAATAACTTGTAGATAGATTTACTCGATTCAAGCAACCCAGCGTCTGAAGAACTCCACCTTGTTTTTTTTGCAACTTGTTGGTGCGCAGTATAGCAAACCCACTCAACACTCAACATGTTTCTGGGGAGTTGGACCAGGCAACGTTTCTGTCGATACAAAAAACGGATTGCAGGATATAGATGTCCAGGAATCTATGGCCAGTAAGTGTTTTTTGTTTCCAGGAATCCTCGGAACAGATCCGTTTTGCATAGATATGTTAAGTCGATGAGGCCATGTGGCGAGCAAGAATGGGCAATGAGTGAATGCCCCACTGGTCCTGCACTTTCCACATCATCTCAAAGACAAGTTGACTAGGCTTGAGCTGTTGAAATGTCCTGCCACGACTGACTGAGCGAGGTTTGGACACAAATGTGTCATTCGAGGATCAGCACTTCTTTTGGGCGTTGCGCTCAGTTGATAATGTGCGGATGTGAAACCGAGTGAGATTGCCCCATCTCGCTTCTTGTTCCCCAAATAGGGAAGCAAGAAGCAGCATGTGTCACTTAAAGATTTAACCATGAGTCTCCTTGAGTCTTACCAATGTTTTCCCATTGTGCATTCGCAGGTGGTGACATGAAACCGTTTTTGTCTCCTCAGCTTCTTGTCTCCACAGTGAGTCAAAGCACACCTTTTTGTCCTTTTTTTCAACAACTCGTTTTTTTAATGTTGGCGAGGACATCAACAGTACAAGTTTATTGCTTTCACCTGTGTGGGCGGTTGTTTTTGCTTCCAACCTCTTGTTCCCTGGGTTCAGTGCGTGCTTGCTTATTGGAATCATTGTTGTTCAATTCAGCTCAAGCCATTCCGGTTGAGAGTGGTTGCTCTCAGCCCCTCAGTGGTGTGATCCTTTCCCAGCTACACACCGGACATTCCTAGTGGGCCTGGCATCATTGGGCCTTCGAATGCCGCCTAGGCTCCAGGGCATTTTCCAAGGCACTTCACTCCGGGAAAGCAACGCTACTTGGACCATTCAGCCCTGGGGCTCAGGCGCTGCATGCGCCCGCGCATGCGCGTTTGTGTGGTCGGGGGATGGTGATCTAATCTTCACTGTTGGTGGTGGATTGCCCCATTCGGGTATTGGAAATGGACACTTGCTTCGATGTGGTTGGAAATGGCACCAAACCATGCATACGAGGGTGTCGCTGTAGACGTAATAACATCTTACAGTGCCGTCAGACCGGTCAATTTTGTGCCGCTTTAATGTGGGGATAATGACTTGGTCCTTTCATTTAAAATGTGTTTTCAATTGTTTTCATCTAATCGTTCTGGAAAAACACACAAAACCTTTGCCAGCTGCAGATTTTCGGGCTACCTGGATGCGAGCATCCAACGCTGGGCCCTGGTAGTGGACGAGTACCTTCAGTGCCCACAGGACCGCGGCGCCTGCTGGAGTGGACCGTGGCGCCCGTTTACAACTCCATGGCGTAGATCATAAGGACCTACTACAGTAAATATATCTTCAAGGAGCCCCTAGTAGCTCCTTGTTCCTAGTAGTAAGGCCAGGAGCCGCATTCGTAGCGTCCTTGCTCCTAGTAGCGATGCCGGGAGCCCCTAGTAGCGTCCTTGTTTTGCAAAGTACTGTATATCATTTGAATAAAGCATATGTGCACAATATTTCATACCGGAAAGCCCTTGTGCTCCCTGAGCCGGGAAAGAACGATGCAGGGCTCAGATATCGACTACTCTGGTACCTATACTAGGCATGTTCTACTCAATCAGTCCCAATAGGGACATCCGCAGGTGCAAAGCACACGCTTTCAATAGTGCACCACATACAAAGGACATTACTTGAGGTTTACTGGGTTGGGGAAACGGTCACTTGGAATTACTTGGATGAATCGGAACCCAACCATGCCAGAAACGTTAGGATATAGCCAGCGCAACTGTCCGGAGGTTCCCGGCTGCGTTCATCAGTAGACTACCTTGATATCTTTCACCTGGAGAGTTGCATTCGCCACGAAAACCTCAGCAGCTGATGGCTAGGACTTTGCGTTGGTGCGTTATGAGGACCTGAGACAGTGGAACTAGTGATGGAACAGACGCAGAGAGACTATGAAGGGACTCCTCCAAAGAAGAACTTGGAAGTGGCAACCATGATTCATGCGAGCTCCCCAGGAACACCCATCCCGTGTGCCAAAGAGACACTCTTGCAAAGAACTGTTTGACCAGAATTTTCAAGAATGATGTTTGAGTTTTTTTGCACAAACTACCGATTTCCATGAAATTGCTGAGCTTGTCAGTTCTGCATCTCACGAGCGTGGGTTGAGGACTTTTTGGCTGATCCAGTCTTTGCCACGTGGAAGCCTCATCATACCTCATCGGTGCAACTAATTTAATGCAATGTAGTCGTGTTTCTGAACATGTTGATTAAGTTGATGTCCACGACTTTCGGTGATATCCGGCAAAATGCTTGCCACAAAGTACAGAGTAATCACGTTTGTACATCCACAGTTCGGTTATTCCCCTTGCTTTGGCAACAGTTGAAGGTTTTCTTGGATGTTTCTCATCAGGAAGCTTTGGCCACAAGTCTCCAAGTCTTTGTTCCCCTTAAACCAGTAGGTCAAGCGGGATCAACTGAGGCACCAATTAGCCAAAGCACTGGGACTGGCTCCAGATGCTGGAGCAGAGGCGGAAATATCAAAAGAAGGAAGATCAACTATCTTTTCATGGCAAGTCATGGGAAGAGAAGCGGCAGTCAGGTAGTAGAACCGATGTGTACGGCAATGGATCAGGTGGCCCACAATCAACCGGCGCATGACGCGACCAGAACTGCTCAGGGATGAAAGGCTCCAGAAGATGGCAGAGAGCAGAAAACCAATGAGGAGCAAGGACGCTACTAGGAGCAAAGGGCATCGCTACTAGGAGCAAGGACGCTACTAGGAACAAGGACGCTACTAGGGGCTCCTGGCATCGCTACTAGGATCAAGGACGCTACTAGGAGCAAACTGGCATCGCTACTAGGAACAAGGACGCTACTAGGGGCTCCTGGCATC
>CAXAMN010000769.1:461991-482201 GCA_963970005.1 Durusdinium trenchii
AGGGGCTCCTGGCATCGCTACTAGGAACAAGGACGCTACTAGGGGCTGGCATCGCTACTAGGAACAAGGACGCTACTAGGGATCAATAGCTGGAGGATGCTGGATGCCTCGTCGTCTTCGTCGGACGGTGGCTGTTGCAAATCGTCCAGCTGCCAGGATCGGGTGAGGGAAGCTGCACAGGTAGGAGCCGAAGTACGTGCGTGCGTCCCATCTGGTGCATACATACATGGCCGCAGATGTGGTTTCTTCTATCAGACTGCATACCACACAGATCTTCCATCGCTTGAAAAGGGCTTTGCACATGTGCTTCAGGCACATGTGCAACTCATGGTCATGTGCAGCGTACTTGCCGGTGGTGACTTTGAAGTCCTCGAGACTTAGAGCGTGTGATGCAGCTGATGACCAGCTGACAGCCGGGCCCCCCCCGAAATGAATGCAACTACGCTTCTTGCATATTGAGACACACACATTGATCAGCTGGATCTCATGGGTCACTCTCCAATCTCAGACCCTGGCTCTAGGTGAAGTCGATGCTCAAATGTTCCCATGCCGTCAGTCTATGATAGACATGGGTCCTCACCAAAGCTCTTTGCAGTTCTTTGCAATGTCTAAATTATGTTCAAATGTCCTTTGAAACAACAAGTCTCCTCGAGACCATCATCTCTCTCCAGAGCTGAGTTAAGCAGTCCCGGCCTTGCAGGTGCAGTACCAGACCAAGCGAAGGTCATCCTCCCAACCGGTGGAAGAGGTGCAGTTTGGGTGCAATCCACGTGGCTGGTTTTGTGGTGTCTGGGCTTTTCAAGGCTGGGGCTAGGGCTTTGTCTTTTGGAGCTTAGGAATTTGATGGAATTTGTATCCTGCTTTTGCTTATTCAAATTGTCGAGGTGTCATAGGTTGGCCACGAATAATAGACCAGGAAAAAAAAGCTCATGATTGTCATATTGCCCTCGGTTTTGTCATTCAGAGCCAAATCGCTTCGTCTTCTTCAATTCAGTTGTTTTGGAACGCCTGGTTGGTGATGGGCTTTGACCCGAAAGCAAGCACCGAAGGAAAAAAACAGAAAACACCTGGTTTGGTTGATTTTGTGATCATCCTTGTTCCAACTTCCAAGCACTCTTGTTTTTTGGTGTGCCTTTGCGAGGGGGTTTCTCATGTACCTGGGTGGTTTCTTCACCAAATCCCTCCCTCTCCCCGTCCCACTGGCAGATCTTCGAGCCGAGAATGCCTGGGGCCCAGCCGCAGTGTCGTTGGCCAACGCAAAGGTGTGCGCACAGGGGCGTCCTTGCAGGTATCACCAGGACAACATTGGCACAAAGCATCCTGAGATCCCGGCCAATCAAACACCGCTCCTTAGGATATGGTGGCATTCAAACGGAACGTCCAATTTCGGGAACAACTCGGAATCCTCCATGCATGCTTGAGAAAGCCGGGAAGAAGCTATACTTTTTAGACTCAGGTTGAAAACACCCCCGGAGTGCGAGTTGTTTGCCGGTACAAGCCTTACATGTACCATTCTATATCATTCTATTATTTATCCTGTAACTCCCTGCGACCTATGACTATGACCTATTGTCTTTCTATGATGGTTGGATATATCATTTCAGGACGATCAGCCCTTCACACTTCTTCATCCTTGCCTGAGGCTTGCAAGGCTGATTGAGGCTGTTGGCATCCTCAGAAAGAGAATCTCACGTAAATCAGGTGGTTCGCTTGGTTGTCTGGCTTGATTACGGTAAGAAGATGCAAGAAGGATTCCGTCCATACAGCACGACATTCACGACAGTCTATGACTTAAAATCCTGAAGAAGCGTTGCCGCGTGAAAGGTCCGTACTCGATTCGAGCTTTTTGGATACCACGCGCCGCAGAATTTGCAGGTGGGAAAGGGCAGAGAGCTTTTGGGATTTCGGCCAGTGAAAAAAGGGTGTCTCCTGGATTCCCTTTGCCGCACTTTCGTCTTACTTTGAGGCATTGAGTTCTAACTCAGGTACTTTTTTTCCGCGACATGTGCGAATCTATAGTATTCAGAAGGATACATCCAGAGCCGTATACATCGTATACCAGCTATTCAATGATTCTAAGACGCTTCCGACGTCCATCTGCAAATCACACTGGGATTCAAATGATTGGCCAGACAAGACTGTTCCTGTCAAGGCTGTTCCTGCAGACTGGCCAGCCATCGATCTACCACCTCTTGTGGGCGGAGCTTGCGACAAAAAGACACCCGAGCTTGTGAAGGTGATCGTACACGTCGTACACTTTACTTAGAGAGAAAGTGGACATTCCAGCTCATGGGCTCAGAAACTACTTTGGAACTCAGTCCATTCTCCGTTCGAAGCACCCGATGTTCCAAGCACCCGCCTCACATCGAATCTTTCCGGAACCTCCATGTTCTCCCCACGCAGCTCTTCGAGAGCTGGGCGGAGCAGCTTTGGGGCGAAGGCAAAGCGGTGCCAGCCTTTGAGGCGGAGGGGGACCTCGCGGCCCTTCCGGTGACCACACGAGAGGACATGGCAGACATTCGTTTGGAGCAGTGCGCTGAGCTGGATGGCTGGAGTTGTTTTGTTTTCTTCTCAGGTTTCCTACATAGAACAATGATGGTCCCCACAATTTTCAGTTTGTCCACAAGCTGCCCCACGGCTCCCACAACCAGTTGATTTCCAAGTTGGGAGATTATATAAATTATAGATGATAGTCTTATTCAATGGACCTCCAACACAGCCTTCCTTGTCATGATTTGATGCTTTGAGACTAGTTGGATCAAGAGCAGCAGCTACAAGGATCCTTACACCAAGCTCGGTTGGGTTCAAGTTGGGGCTCCTATTTTAGTGGACCTCAGAAATGCACCCAGGAGCTACTAGTGACTAGTGGGAGTTGCCTCCAACCTAATAGCTTCTAGGAGCTACTAGTAGCGTCCTTGCTACTAGTTGGCTTCGGTTCACGAAGAATTTGCAGAAACCTTTCAGGTGGACACCTGACGTTGGATACCCGTCGTAGTAGATGCATGAGACCTCATAGGGCTTGGGTGAAGCTGACAATTGGCGACATCCAAGTGACATTTGCTTCGGCCCAATGCGAGTTGGAGCGCTTGAGGGAGATATGACTCAACATGTTCACAGATCTCGAGCCTTACTTTCAGGACCTGAAGAACCAAGAGATCCTGAAGTTCATTGTTGTTCTCTAAAGAAACTGCATTTCATGAGGATGAGACATCTTCAGATTCAGTTTTCTTACCACATCCTGGTTGATCCCATCTCAAACACGAAGGAAGGAATCTCACACCTAGTAGTCTTATACTCCAGCGAAGGGTCGCGCCGGGGGTTCGTTTTTCCACCTGAAGGATGATCCATCCTAGCACCCTGGGTTCATTAGCATGATACATCAGTTGACTCTGCGGGACATGTGTTCAAAAGCAGCCTCTGTCGGTCTGTACCTATAGAGAACAGACAGTTCAAGTTAGGCATCTTGGCGTTCCATATTTCGACCTGTTGCTGTTCAATTTCCTCTCTCAGTGGAGGTCTGTAGGTCTCACGTCGGCCTCCAGGCCGTCGCACCGGTCGAGCCAGCACCACGGGAGCCGAAAGGCCGAGTCGGGCAACGGCTGGAGAAAATGGGGTGTTTTGTGTTTCGCAGATCGTGTGTGGTCCTAGTAGCTTCTTGCTCCTAGTAGTAAGGCCAGCAGCCCCTAGTAGCGTCCTTGCTCCTAGTAGCGATGCCAGGAGGTTCTAGTAGCGTCCTTGCTCCTAGTAGTACGGCCATGTGCGTATAGTATATGTTCGTCATGGTCGTTTAACTTTGATATGTGGAGATTCGAAGATGCACCCACAGTTGAGATGCTGGAGGATTTTAATAGGACCTATATAATGTTTGGTCAGTGGAGTTTGATCGTGGTGATTGACGTTCGTCCGTCATCGTCATGATCAATAGGGTTTGAAGCGAGAGATGAGCAATTCGCTTCGCTAGTGATAGAACTGAAAGGGCAGCAAAACGTAAAACTCCTCTCAGGAAGTTTGCTTCAAAACCACTAGGATGATAGGTGTTCATATGCGTTCGTGACCAGATCCCCGATTGACCTCAACACCGCAGGGCCGCCGGCACCGCCATCGCTGCCCTCGAACATCACCTCACTCAAGCCGATGGCCCCAGAAAACGGTCAGGAATGATGTCAAGAATCTGACCTTGGGACATGATTCATGGAACTCTCGTGTGTCGCAGTGTGAAGAAACAAGGAGGCTCCATTGCGAGACCCTTGAAAAACCAAGATTGTTTCGGATTGACCAACCACAAGGACGTCTCCAGTGGATGCTGTAAATGTCTCCAGTGGTCCACATCAGTGCATGATCCACATGGATCCATGGATCCACACTGCTCAAGTGAGCGGTGTCAAGTAAAGCTAGGCTGGAGTTCTCTGAAGGCGTAGTGGGCCGCAAACAATGGTGTTTTTCTTGGATCGCCACACATTGTGACCACATCCACATGTGACGACCTTCATGGCAAAGCTGCAAAAACTGGAAGGTTTCAAGTACCTCTTGGCAATGATGAATCAACCTTGAATCATTGAACAAATGCTTCCTGTCGTTCTGACCTGTCGATCAGCAAACTGAGTATGTCACTTCTATATCTTAGTATATATAATATATATTGTAATATTTTATATAGGCTCATATCATATATATATATTCATATATAACATAATAGTGTTCTTTGGCAAAGAGAACCAACTAAGACATGGCATACCAACTGCCTTGCAGTGCAAACCAATGCAGGATTCTGCTTTGGCAAACCCTCAGAGAACCAAGCACAATTGATGACATCCGGCAGGTTTGGTGCTGGAACTTGGAAGCCCGGTCAAGGAGGCGAGATAGAGCGCCTCCAACATAGTAGCAAACTAAGAGACCATGAAAACCACCAACATGCCAAGGGTGACAGATAATATATTGTTTAATCCATGGTTTTGCTTTGGAACTTTGGCGAGAAGCATCAGTCGAGAGAAGTTGATAGGGCAACGTAGCGTATTCCGCATGTTTCCTGTAGTTGCTTCGTCCGGGTTTCGCACATACATCATGAGGGTTTGGCTATTCTCCACATGTGTTGCTAAGGGTCATGTCGAGCCGCTGGACCAAATGGTTCCTTTTGCGACATGGATGGTCTCCAGCATCGCAGGTGGAAAGCAGCCTCCACTGACAGCAACAGGCGGCCGACTCGATTCCACGCCGTCCACATGGGCGCCGTAGCTGTTTTGTGGCCCTCCATTGCCGTGCTGATCACACCCAGAAGCCAGTTCCAAAAGGGAGACATCGCTTTGAAGCCAGGAGAAGCGGGCCCCACACACTGCTTGGTTGAAGCTGCTCATTGGATGCCTAGACCTTGAGGATAAAGCTAAACATGTTACGCGGCTACACAGTTTTGGCTTTGAAAGCCATTCATAGCAACGAGATAGGCAGCTGCAATGGTACTCAAGTGGCTGGGCCGTCCACGTTCGTCAAGCGTTTGTTTTGAGTAGCATTGAGGTTCGAGGTTCCATTTTGAGCGGTGCAACTGCCAGGTGTGGCGCCATGGGCCTTCAAGGTGTTTTTTTTGCCGGGGATGCCGTGGTCCCCGACAGAAAAGTGGAGCAACATGGACCAACCAAAAATATGTTTTTTGGGGGGGCGGAGGGTGGGGTTTCGTGTTTGTGATCGACATGAATCAGAATAGAGGTTGCTCACAACTATAGGACGGATTCGGAAGCTTCCAGATCATTTTATGGCGCAGGATTCACAAGGACAGACTATTCATTGTCCTAAATAAGACGATCAAGACGGTAGCTTTCGAAACTCAGCCAGTCTTCCGGCTTGTGCTTGGTTGGCCCGATTCATCAGAGTTTAATTCGTTGCACAGGACAATGCTCGGTCATTCGAGGCATATAAAAGTCGCTTCAGCCACTTTGGTACGTGTTATTTTTTGACTTTTTTGCCTGCCTCGAGGGTCTTGGAGTCTTTGATAGGTAGTCTGTGTGTTGGGACAAGAACTTCGCAATTTGCAAGTAACAGTGGGGTTCAGAGACGTGGCATGTGACAGCGGCTCCGCAGGGTGGAAATGGTGCGCAGCCTCCCGTCACTGTCACTGGTGTGGCTCCTTGGGCATTCAAGAAGGACACCAGTGGAAGGGGTGGTTTCGTGTTTGTACTGTTTTTGGTGCATGTGTCCTTTACTTCAGCCCTAGAAGAGCCCATAGAACATATTGAACCGGGGGCTCAGGACTCCTGGAAACAAGTTGCGTGTGAGTGTTCCATCAGGCATAAACCACTTGTCAGACAATTCAACAACATATGTGTTGCAGATGTTTGCTGGGTATTGGGTATTGACGGGTATTGGATCCCAACGGTTGCCTTGTAGTCCTGAGTCTTGGCCACGCAGGAGACACCTGCACCGCCAAAGGCACCAGAATCTGGCTCCTTGGGAAGTTTGCGGGAAGCTGCTCGTTTGATCATTCAGCTGCTGGGCACGGTGAGCTTATGACGTGATTGGCATGACTGCACTGATGAGTGTAAACAACTTCATAATTTTTTAGGAGTTCTTATAAAGGGTATTGAAGCACGTCCTGAACATGTATGGATATGTAGGGATAATATGACCAATTGGGAGAACGTGGGTACTTGGGTTGGTACAAACCATCATGCAGTCGGAGTTGGAAGCATAGATGAAGTTCCAACCGGGTTGGAAACTAAATTTGAGAGTAGTTCTCCCAATGTTGTCCCCATTCGCCCAGCACTGCCTACGCTGGCGCAACTGCCGATACACCACGATGTGGCATGGTGCCAAGGAGGAGGAGGCGCCGAAAAGTGGTCTCGAGCGCGTGCACATGCAGCTTGGACAGACATGGGGCCTTCGTACACCATGTTGGACTCGAGAGCATCTGGTGAATCATGTCAGAACCGGAAGAAGCTGGTGAAGGCAGAACTGATCGCATGTTAGAATGAATAAAGCCCATAGACAGTATTAGAATTCATAGTTGAGTACATGTCAGAATCGCTCCACCTGCTAATCGCTCCACTCGACACTAAGGTACATGAAGCTTTTGGTGCCAGTGAAGCCCATCGAAGGACCAAATAGCTGGGAGGCGCGGAGTGCATGGCTCCGCATATGGCTCGGAATGGAGCTGTGAAAGGAACCAATGGCCCTGGGTCAAATACAGTCAACTTGTGTGTTTTCGGGCGAACTAGCGCGTTACCTTCAGCAGATTCAGCATGCCAGCTCATCATCACTCAGCAGTCCACTCAGCCCATCGTCACTCCCTGTACCGAAAATTTTTCAGAATCATTATTGAACTCACTATTTCCGTCTAGTGAGGCACTCAAAACGAAGTGTGTGCAAGTCTACGGGTTGTTTCATGTGTTGTTTATGTTTGTCTTGACAAAACACACACTCTCAATACATGCAAATGTGATGTGACTTGATCAGACCGCCTTGATGGAAGAGACTCCTACCCTGCTGCCCTCACTGAAGTCTTCAGCCTCAGCTCGGGGGGGTTTGGTGAAGTTGTTAGTTACAATAGTGTATCCGAGTATAAACCTCGTCCGGTGATTCTGCATGAGACACAAGCAATAATCCAGCACAACGCCACGTGAAGCCATGCTACAATCGTTGCTTTGGGAAGGTGTGGTTCGCGCCAACCTGAAGAAGGATGTTTGATCAATCTACTCTATATGTTTCAATTGTATGCTTGAAGATTGTCGACTAAGGTTCCACAACCTTGTCTTCGGTCCAGAGGATATAGGTATGGCAGCCCATGATTTGGAAGCTGAGTGAACCAACCTTCATCAAACTGGTGTTCTGTATCTGAGCTAGATCATGCTACAGTTGGTCCTTATAGACGTAGACTGCAATTGCAAACTCCAGAAAACAAGCTAATCTAGCTCCCTTAGATCAATGCTAGACTAGAGCGATGTGTGCCATTGTTGGCCCATCTCTTCTTTCGATTGCATGTCCAAGGCGCGCAAAGCGCGCTAAGAGACAAACACTCTGCGAGCCAGAATGTATTTGCAAGAAGCTTTTTTTCCAAGAATGTGTTCATTTAAGCAATATATGTATCCTTGAATATTGCTGGATCATGGCTCGGGCTCGAAACGGTGCCCGATCTGCAGGTCACGGTGCGTTTAGCGTGGTGCGATATGCACGTACCATCCAAAAGGCGCATCTAGAAGGGAAGGATGAGGGTGGGTTATGAACAATGTTCGCTACTAGGGGCTCCTGGCATCGCTACTAGGAGCAAAGGACGCTCTTAGAAACAAGAATTCAAATGGGTTATGATGACTCGATCCTCCCAACGGCCAAGTTGTTGAGGTATTAGACTGACCCATTTTGCTTGCTAGGGCTTGAAGTGAGTAGCACTAGAACCACACCCAAATCACAAGTGAAATAGAAGAGCTGGTACGGATTCAGCATTCTCGTGAGAAGGAGGTAGACCAGGCATTCGTGCCCAAGGCATCCCCAAGGCATGCCAAAACAAAGATGCACCCTGAAAAGGAGCAGCTTGCGGGAGAGGTCTAGTCTTATGCAGGATATTCTATCCAAATCTACAGTAGCATCAGTCATCATATTCATTAGTTTGTTGTGGCAGTCCGCCGCATTTGGTTTGACATCTTGACAGCTGCCTTGAGGAGAAGACACAGTCCAAGTGGCCTGAGTATGCGGTGAAGGTGGACTCCGCTTCTGAACGAGGGGACTGGGTCTTTCCTGCGTTGCTTCACACAGGCTGCCATCAGAGTGAGCTCCTGAAAGGACATGGTGTCATGGTGTCATAGCATACGGATGCGCACGGTGTATGTTTGTGTATATGAAGCTACTAGGAGCAAAGTCTTAAATTGCCCCTTTGCCTTTTCCCAGGGGTTGCTGTACAGGTCTTTTGTTCGTGTCCGTTTTGACCAGCTCTCGGCTTCGCCAATGCTGTCTGTGTCGATGGAGCTCCAAAGACCTGAAGATCGGTACGTACTTCTTTCATGCCCATCGAAAGAGGCCATGGATCCTGCTGATGACTGAGTTTCTTCGTCCCGGATCGTGGGATTTGGCTTGCGGACCATCTATTCTACCTACGTATTCTCCAGGGATCCTAAGGCATCCTGACAGGAGTGCCACACAGGAGTCCTGCCAAAACATCCGAACTGCTTGCAACTCCCCTGTTCCAGATCTTAGGGGCAGGTATGGGCAAGTGACAAATTTCGTTTCAAGCATGTTTAACACCATGGACCGGGCAATGCAGTGTGCAAATGCACATACATCATGTCTAGGTGATTAACACCAAGACCATGGAGGATCTGGGCTACGAGGTTCGGAACTGAGCTGTAGTGAGCTGTGTTGAGCTGCATAAGCACTGCTCCTCAGAAGGAATTTCATGGAATCCCAGGGCCTTTTTCAGCACACACGTGCTCGGAACATCTCCCTATCGTTTCACACCCATTTTCCAGTTGAGAATCCTGATCACTATCAGATAAGCTACTAGGAACAAGTGCATCGCTTCTAGTAACAAGTGCCTTACTAGTAGTAACAAGAAGCTATTACAAACAAAAAAAGCTATTATCCATCCTATTTTGAAGGTCGTTCTCCAAGGCCGCAGGAGATGCTGGGCTCTGTTAGACTCCCCTTTCCCGTCGCATCGACGTCGTCGAGGCCTCGGTGAATCGAGAGATTTGCGTCCTCAAGATGCTCAGCCATCCTGCCGGGGGGTCCCGATTCCGAGAGAAGTGCGAGATCCGGAGATGGAAGGAGTCGACCTATGTAGCCTATTATACATGATGTGTATCTGTCTACTTGACATAAAATGCAGGAGCGAGGGTCACTTTTTTTTGTAGTTTTCGTAGTTTCGGTTGATTGTAGTTGTTTGTGGGTTTGATTGAATTGATTCTCCTTGAGAGGAGTGCAGTTGGCTGCCTGTACTCAAGGGCCTCTTGAGGTTGTGGGGTTGAACTGGAAAATCTGAGATGTGGTGTTGCAGTTTCGAGAATAAGTATGTGAAAACAGAGAGAAGCATGTAAGAGTGCGTGAGGTGTAGGGAAGCAACAACGACATGCAAGAGTCTGGTGTGTTTTCAAACGGGGTCACCAACACGAACATCCATCCTGGTGGAGAAGAAAATGATCTACAAGGATGCAGTGGATGTAAGAGGTTGCAGGATCATAAGAGATTTGGATATCAATCAGATGGTTTCGGTATGTGTTGGTGCATATCAAGGTGTCAACCAGTGGACGAGGACATGGCTTGACCAGGGACTTTGGCCAGATGAAGACATCCCTTCTATTGAACATCTTCAACTTTCAAAGCACCAATCCCTTTCCCCCCAAGAAGAATCACCAATCCCAGCCCTGTCAAAATGCCTGGCTTAGTGGATCTCTTCATGGTCTCTTGATGTTTGTTCTGTGAAGAAATCTAACTAAAGGTTGAAAGTTGAACGTTTACCTGCAAAAGGTTTGAATAAACTAGTTGAAGTTTTTACAGCAAACTAGTTTTCCAATGTATTCTTGGTTGAAAGTTTGAATGTAGTTATATGGCTTGACCATGACCCGGCCCGTGCTGCCCATTTCATCGATGCATCGGCCAAGGGCATCGCCCGCATGGTGGCCGCCTTTCGTTACAGAGATGGAGCATATTTGGTCTTGGAGTACCCTCAGCTGAAAGCGATGATCAAAAAGGTGATCGACCTGCGGAAAGCTGTGCTCAATTTATTGGACTTTATGTTAGTTTCTGATCCCCTGCCCTGTACCTGTACCAAATGATTGAGGTCAAGCTCATTGTGTTGGATCGCTTTATAAAGACTGACTCGGTAGAATGAGATTGCGACCCTACCTAAACATGTTGTGTCAACTAAAATGAGTATGTCAAGAGGTTGAGCTAAACATTTCATAGAGAACGTCCCAAGGTTTTGCAGAAGCTAAGGGTGTGATAAAATTCATATATATATATGTGTATATATGATACACATATTATATATATATGTATTGGATGAGGTTGCTCATACTTAGTGATCTCTTCCTTAGCATTCTTGGAAACTTCCCAACGGTTGCACTCTTTTCTTCTTGCTTTTACCAGGTGTGTGGGGTGCAAAGTACCTGAGCCCACCCATTGGCAGTATCCAAGCACAGTTTTTTTCCAAGATTCTGCAATACACGTGTCCATGTGTTTCCCGAAAGCTATTCAACCTTAAAACATTTTCTGAACGAGAGAGAGACACTGTTTCCTCGCTTTAAGAGTTGAACATTTCATTCTATGTTGCAGGCACCCCCTGCCAGAGGTTGCACCCAGCCATGTATAACTACAAAATACGATTGAAAAAAAAGGCATGCTCAACGTTAACCGGTTATTGCACAGGGGATAGTTCTTGAATGTGTTTGAGGATGTAGACAGCCCAAACCAGGGGATCTATGATTCGTTGATTTGCCGAATTCCGGTCACCTCCCAGTTTGAAAGAACCGGTTGCCTTCACCGTGCAACAGCCGACCAAACTGTTGGCCAAGGCTTGGCACGCCCAAAAAAGTTCAATTCGATTGCAAAAGCCCTCCCATCCCATCCGATCAAGGTACGCCCACAAGGGAGATCTGCACAACATGCTTTGTTCCTTGGGAAAGCTGGAGGAGGAGCAGTGGTAGGCGGTATGCAGCATATTAAAGGTAGGCGGTGCGGTGATTGGATATATTTCATGTTTTTTAACCTACGGGGGGCCTCCAAACTATTCAGACGTGTGCAAAGCTCGATCCAGGACGTGGCCAAATTCTTTGTAGGTGAAGTCATTGCAGCGTTGTGTGCCATTCATGACACAGGCCAGTGCACGTTCCTTTGGAGTCCTCAGACGAGCTTCAAGTCCTGACAGAAATTGGCAGAACTTGACAGGTTTCTTTTGTGCAGAGCAAGTGTTGACTTGGGCCTTGGTACATGTCACAATGTCTTTTGAGCTTTGCAATTGTAACTCGTCAGGTCGTGGATGAAGCCATGGGTCCCGTACGTATCGTCGGTATACTCGTCGTAGGCTTCGTGTACAGCGATCTGAAGCCCGAAAATGTTGTGGCCAGGGGCTGAGACAGCGAGAGCTCCCAAGAAATCGTTCAAAACATCCTAAACAGTTTCGAGGCGGAGTGAACTGAGTCCTGTTTTGAGGCCATTTTCCTTCACCCACCGAGTCCTGTTTTTTGCCGCGTGACGAAGAACACGGTGTTCGACTCTTGGAAATCCATTCGACTTCGTGTAGGGCGATCCATTAGGGTGAAGGGTGGGGATGGGACTACAGCACCATGGATCACCCCCATGGAATAGGGTCACCACATGTCGTGTTTCATCGTATTTTTCTCCGAAGAAAGCACGTGGATTTGCTCTTCGGACTCGGTGCCGAGATCACCTCCTCGAACCACGCGAAGCTCACCGACTTCGGCGGCTGCCGGCCGGTCACCGACGAGGCGCGCGCGCCCCCCGGTGACGAAGTGTTGCTCCGGGTCCATCAGCCGGGTGGGTTAAGAGTGGGTGCGTAAGCGAGCTTGTAACGTGATGGCTAAGTTGGGTAGTGATCGAAGTGTATAGGAGATGAAAGGAGGTAAGTTGGGTGTTTGTTTTCTTTTTCGGGTAGATGAGTGCGTGAACATGAATTGTTACAACAACCGCCAAATTGCCTAATTTGTGTATGCAATAGACTCAATAGACAGTGACATTGCGAGGTCAAAATCTTGCAGAGGGTGGAGAGCCACACCAAGCATTTGAAGCTTCAGCACTTGGACGATCTTAGATTATGATTTCTTGGTGTGCTTTGGATGGCACAGGAAAACCTGATGTGAGGTGACAATGAGATGTTTGTTGTTATGGTTATGGTCCATGGTTATGAATTATATGGTAGCATGGATTAGCATGGTGGGATGTCCTCCATGTCCCAAATCCGCTTGTCTTTAGTCCCACGAAGCCTCGGGCAGCTCGCTCAGGCGGCGACGAATTGCCGTCGCGCCTTGCTGAAGCGCTTGAGAGATGGGGACTGGCGCGCGGAGGAGCGAAGCAGAGCGAAGCAGAGCGAAGCTGGGCGAAGCTGGGCGAAGAAGATCAACCTTACCTTCTTGTTTGTAGGATGATTATGGATTATTCATGATTATTCCATGTTCGTCAATGTTCTAAATCTATGTTTAATGTGTGTTGGATGCTTTTTTTTTTGGAGCACCGTCTAAAGTTTGTGGTCGCAGGGTCCAAGCCGTAACTTCAGTACAAAAGGGGGGGAACCTGCAAATATGTTTTTGGAATCTGGCCTCGGATCTCGTTGTTTTGAGTTTCCACTGTGTCACGAGTGTTTCAGGGATGTTTCGGAACACATCGCCAGAAGGCAGACACGTGGACTGTCGAGTTCGGGGCTGGAGGAGAGAACCTTCAAGTCAGATGATTCTGTGGGCCCACCCATACGTGGATACAGCTACCCAGCCTGTGGCCAGCCTGTGTTCTTTTTGCGGGGTCAGACCAGTCCAGGACGTCATGAAGCAGTGGATTTGTGCGTTGTAGCCTCGGCTCGGCGACCTTCCCAGGACGCCCCAGAAGTGCAGCTCTCGGAGTTGGAGGCTCAGGTTGTTGCAGACGCCCGAAGTGCGACGAAGCGACAGATATGGGTGTGTATTAAAATGTTTTTTATAGGGGAGATCTCTCAAAGACCCCCTGGAAGAAGGGACATAGACAAAAACCATCAAAAACCCATGGGTGGAGTAGAGGGTCTCCCTATTCTAAATACACACCCATGACACTCCTCAGGTCGAAACGGATGGGAAGGCCGGCCCAGGAAGGTTTGCCGGCCTTCGGCAGAAATCTGTTCCATCGGGCATCCAGCTGTAACTCCAGGTTTTCCGGGCGTCTCATGAGGTGTGAGGAGGAGATCATTGACGACGGCCGCGTGGAAGGCACCATGATCTACCTGCCACCTGAGGCGAGCAGCAATCTGGTCCAAAACAAGAGGGATGCCGGTGACCCTTTTAAGTTGCAGAACCAAAATAACATGTGCAACAGGCATTTTCAATACAACAAAGAGCATTTGATCCCCTCAAACCTTGGAATGGCTGAACTTGTAGAGGAGCATGCGGGATACATCGAGTCCCACGGGGGTTGTTGCTTCAAAGTGATCCCCAGGAATATACGAAGATACCGTAGTGATACTACCCCCGAGTCCCGCGCGAGTATTGAATATTAATCGTTTCAGGTTGGAATAGGTCGCACACATGCGACCGGTCGAGACTAGAAGAGACTGCGACCAGTCCATAGTCGTCCGCGGAAGACGCCTGGAAGAGGTGGTGAAAGGTGGCACTCCAAGCTTCGCCTCAGACGCCTGGGCGCTAGGGTGCCTTGGGCCCAAGCTCGTTGGTGGGTCGTTGTTGCGAACGACCGGGTAGCTTTCTCAACTCCTGCAAGGGGGGGCCGGTCAGAGGGTTTCGGGCTCCAACGTTGCAGTTCATCAAGCATGAGGGTTCTACTACTGGTATACTGGTTCCATACTGAGGTCCGCAGCCAAATGGTTTTCCAGGCACTCGAGTTGAGGCTGTGGTACTTGATACAAAAGTAGCCTGTCGCTTCAGTTATAAATAAGCAGGGTTGGAAACAGTGAGACCAACAGAGCTCCAGCTTGAGCTTTTTTTTGGAGGGTTCAGAAGAGGTGTCACAGTTCTTTACATCAAGGGTTGATGATCAAAATGTTCGCCACAAACCTGCTTGGGGCCGTTTCTGGGATACTTCTTCCAAACCAGGCTTCTAGCTGCCAAACCGGGCCGTCTGGAAGCCGGGCCCCACCGGTTTAGCCGGCCACCAGAGTCCCAGGTGTTTACTCTACCAGCTTCTGACTGGGCGCCCACCGGTCTGGGTCAGAATGCTCAGAAATTTCTCGGTCGGCTCGGTCGGTCAGCGGTGAAACTCGATGTTTGCTTAGAGCCTCTTTTTCGGAGCGTCCTGGGATCGAGAGGAACGAACATGGAACCATGCCCGCGCCAACGGCCAAAGGCGCACCAACGGAATTCGATGGAATTTAGATCGCGTTGAACTGCTGAACTAGGTGAAACGCGTGCGGAAGACTGTCAAGTTGCAAGGACTGCGAAGCAGCCATTTTTTGTCATAGTAGATGTTGAACCCAGGGGTTCATTGGCGGTTTTGAGATGTAAAGAGCTCACCCATCTCCAGACGCCCAGGCCGACAGTGAATTAGAAGAGGCCTTTCCGTTGAGGGCAGAAATTCTGACTGGTCACTGGGCCATGACGTTCAACTTGCAGATCTCAAAAGCATGGACGCACAAGTTTCTTCAGTATCGCGCATTAGTTTTCCGGGAACAATTGTTTTTTTCTATAGGCATTCTTGTCGAATGCTTTTCAAGGCATGCCTTAAAGCTGGAACATGATCTCTAGTTGAAAGAGCCCCCCTTCCTAGCTGGGAAGTTTGGTGGCCAAGAGAAGGGGACAGACATGTTGCACTACACTGGTGGTGTTCTTGCCCATCTCGGGGTTGGAACCTCTTTCTGAGCATGATCGCAGTTCTTCAACATCCAAAACATGATAATCAAAGGTATCCGAAGTTTGTGTGAACAAACACTGAGAGACTACATTCATTGGCGGAAGGAAATATGTCTACTGTCTACTGTAATTTCCGTAATTTCTGCACAGAGAGGTGGCTTTCTGCATGTTTGTTAACTAACACGTTCTTCGGCTCGATCGGGTTTCTGCCAGACAGCTAAAAGGTGATTATTCTTCAATGGCAGGTACTTGGCTGGGTAGGTGTCTTTTCTTTGTGGATCATGTTCGACTCAGGTTTATAAGCTACAAGTTTGAATGGTGCAGAATTCTAGGAAGGGGAACCGATCTGGGTTTGAGAAAACAACCCTGGAATTCTTACGTAGAATTGTCTATGAAACATGGGGATGCCGGCTATGAAGATCATACGGCCCTGGGTATATACTTTCAGAAGGCTGTGTTTTGGGTGATTTCTTCAACTCAAGGCTAAGGTAACTGGATCAAAGATTGAGGCCCTCGTTCAGATTCATGCTGTTGTGAATGACCTGCACAGCATCAAGTTGGTCTTCCTATGCTTTGCACTATGCGTGTCATTATTGTCCGACTTTGGACAAAGAATGCAACAAACAATGTAATTAACATTCACTTGGCCATTTTGCAACACATAGCAGAACAGAGATCTCTGAACACGGCAGCCTCAGATCAGAGAATTGCTTTTTTCCATTCATTGGCCAGGAGATCCGATCACGCATTGTGAGCTTCCAACTCGATGACGGCGCGGATGTCTTGTTGGGACCCTACCCGAATGCTGACGTACGCAACTTCCAATCATTACAGATCAGGGCTTCCTCTACAGAAAACTACGATTCGTTTGAAACGTTTGCTGTCGAAAGCCCTGCTTGACCTAGTAGCCCACAGCATCAACCTAACGGCCTGGCGTGACAGCGAGAGATAGCATGAGATAGCATGAGACCTTCGTTGGGGTCAGCTTGGGACACTGATAGTCCTTGAGGATGTTGGAACTCGGATCCTGGCAACGAATCTCTGTCAAACCATCCCTGCCCCCCCGATTCTCCTGACAGGTCAGGACTCAGGACAAATATCATTTGACATCTAAAGATTTATGTGTTTCGCGGTGATACTGGGCTTGGCCTGCATTTTTGATCCAATCAACGCATCGGGCAACACTGTGGAGGTTGGTTCCCATCGAATCAAGTTTCTTGAGCTTGTTGGCGCCAGGGATTGCCCTTGCCAAGTATCCCAAATGACGTGACTGTTTCATTATGTTTTACAGTTTCAGTCATATTATCACGGTCAGTGTCGCATGTCAGGATAATTCGGATAATTCTCCATCTCCGCAGCCGTTGAGTGAACTCGTTTGGCTTGTAAGTCTAGTTGGAAGTGCGATGCTGGATTACTGTCCTGTAGAGAGCAACAGATTGTGTCGATGTTGCTTTGCTTTATTCTGAATTATTCCCTGCCACATCTACATCTAATGATCTAATGTGATTAATTAATTTCATTGCTTCAGTAGGTGGTTTAGGCTTTCTTAGCTTGTGACCTCTTCATAAAGATGGTTTGTTCCTTGGAACAAGGTTGGTTGCATGGAAGCCTACAGGCACTTCGGAACCAGCAATGAATACTCCTCAAGTTGCCATGGCAGAGGGATCTGCACAGCTTGGGGAGGAGCCAAGGCCAACGCAGCTGCACTTGGGTGCCCAGGCTGAGTTGGCCACTCTTTTTTTTTGATCTCTTTCTGCACAAGATGTCTCGTGCCGTTCAAAGGACTTTTATGCCTTTCTTATCCAGATGTTTTCAGCTGGCTAGAGTGCGGGCTGTGAGGTGAAGATGTCATAGGCAGGGATCCATCAAGCCGGGTGGAGTGGTTTTGCACGAGGAACCTTTTTGAAGATACTGGAGTGAGGTCTAGAAATGACCGGGTGAAATCATGTCAGCGGAAAAGCACGGAAACAGAACGCTTCTACTTTTCCAAGTATATACTGCGATTACATGTGAAGCTGCGAACCTTCTCAAGGGCTGCGTTGAGGAAAGCATAGTAATTCACGCATTTATTTCGTGAAACCTCTTCATCCTGGGATGTTTGGCAAAAGCAGAGATCGCAGTAGGTTCCCTGCAATTTACCAATGTTCGATCTCATTCTGCGGACTGCTGTTTTGTATAATCTTGAAAACAAACCTAACTCATCCCAGCTAAGATTCCCGTAGACTGGAGGCCAACTCCTCTTAAGTCTTGGCCACTAAACCACCACAACCGCCAGGCCGGAGCACCTCAAGAGAGCCAGACAACCTGGGACGAGGATGCACACTTGGGAGAGCGTGGGTCGATGTTGGAAATCAACAGAAAGAGAAGGTTAACCCATGTTTGTCAGATGTGTTTTGTCTTGGTCCTATAATGACCAAAGCACCCCTTCACCTCCAGCTTTTGTTGAGAACCACTGTTCTGCAATGTGGCAGCTATGATAAATCTCTGAACATTTCAGAACATATTGTAAACTGTGTTGCTGGTTTATGTACTTGCTACCGTAACCACGCCAATTGCCCGTTGACTGCCGAACTCAGCGGTTTGGGGCGTTCCTTCTTTCCTTCCTTCTGAATTTCCTATGTTTGTTTTGGTTCCATTTTTGGTACTTCGATGGATCATAGTGGAAAGCGCATCATGGTGATTTGCTGTATCATGAGTCATCACTGTGAAGGGACCTAAGAATGACGAGTATGCACATAGAACTTTTGCCAGGTGAGTATGTGCTCTGGCTCAAGTTTCGAGTTTTTGGATTCCACTCAGTGATGTTGTGAAAGACAGTCAAACGCTCTTGGTGCATCTCATTTGGTCGTTTTTTTTCAGCAAGATGGAGTGTTGGAACAGAAAGACCCAGGAAAAGGTTCTGGATTTGCTTCCAATTGCTGGAACCTTCCAGGCGCTGCTGTCCCAAAGCTTGCTGATGCCTCGTTGACTCAGTTCCGGCAACTTTTGTTTGAGCTCGAGCAGCAGCCCCTTTGACGGCATTGGATGCAGGATATATATATATATAAATGATTCTGCAGCAATTGTGGTTGTAGCAGGGGAAGATCAACATGCATTTTGTCAAAATAAGTCTGGAAACAACTGGGTAGGGTGTGCTTGTCGATGCCCTGTGTGTTCAAAGTGCGCAAAGATTGGGTGTGGATCTCTTTAGCATCTTCTTAAAGATGTGTTTTCAAAACTAGCTGACAAAGTCCCCACAACATGTCCAAACACTGGCACTTGTTTTCTTTCGCTTGATGAGGAGAAACCCATACTTGGGTTTTCGCTCTATATAGACAGAAAAGAAGTTACAATCTTCGCGGCCCTGAGAAATTCTCATGAGACAATTGGTGCATAATGGTCTAAAACTGATGATTGGATGCGGGGGGCTAAGATGACACCACTGACGATGTTATGACAGCCGAATGTTGGTGTAAAACTTCGGATTACATCACTAATTTGTAGTGGAGCCTGTGGTTTTTTTGGACTGCGATAAATTACACATGAATTTTGGTGTGAGCCATCCTCCTTTTTGTGGACTCCTTAAACTCGTAGCAGGCCCCCCCAATGCCAAACACGGGCCTGGTGGATGCCTGGTTGTGCTTGTCCCACACCTGCAAGATCGGAAAGGCATCCATCCAGACACGCAGTTGCCATCCATCCACCGAGCAACAGTCCTTACCTCTGATACTATCAACATGCAGCTGGGAAGACGTGATGGATGGCGCCTGGCGCAGACGTGATGGATGTTCGTCAAAGACACGACGTCGTGAGATGACTGTCTGACACGAGGTATGTCCAGGATATGAAGCGCTGGACACGAGAGAGTGGGCTCCTGCGAACTGAAATGAGTGATTTGACGGGCCTTTCAACACAGAAAGTGGAAGATCTCCTGAGAGAAGACAGTGGTTTTTTTCGTCGGGACACTCAGAGGGCTTTTTTGGAATGGGAAAGAATGGCCTGTATGCCAGCCAAGGTCCCAAATCCTGGGCGATGATTTGATCAATGTCATCCAATGGATTGGGCCATGTAAATCGGATGCGACCAACCCACCAGCATGCAGTAGGCACAGAGCCACCGCAGGAGATCCGTTGACGAAACGCTCTCCCAGGAGCCCCTAGTAGCTTCTTTGCTCCTGGTAGCGGTGCAGGCATTGGTCCCAAATGGTAGGGCCTTCTTGTCCTGAAAAAGCTGCTTGACCAGCCTGGACAAAACTCAAGCTGAGCCATCAGCCATCAGTGATCTTGGGAGGCAAACATAGTTGGTGACCTTTTAGCGGGTTGAAAGGGGTTGAGGGGTGCCCATCACCAAGAGCCGAGTTACAGAAGTGAAAGACAACAATAGAAGTTTGGATCACCTGCCTTTGGGTGGGAAACGTAAAGCACGAAGCCCTACAAACCGAGTCTCATCATGGTTCATCCCACTTCCAGGTTGATAGATCCTCCAAGCCACAACCGATCCAACACTCCAACACCACACCGCTATTGGGCCCGGCATGGACTGCCACCATCGTTCCGCTGAGGGTTTCCTCCTCATTTGGTGTCACGGCCATCTTTGAGAACAAGCGGCTCTGAAGCCTGGCCACAACTGGGCAGTGGAAAGGGCTGCGCAGCGTTTGAAATGTAAAGGGCTCCGCAGTGTCGGAAGCACGGTGCAGCTTCTTGAAGCTAGAATCAGGTAGGATCAGGTATCACATCCAATCTACAACGGGGGCATTTG
>CAXAMN010000769.1:488222-511671 GCA_963970005.1 Durusdinium trenchii
GATACTAGTAGTAATGCCAGGAGCTACTAGTAGCTTCTTGCTCCTAGTAGCGATGCCCTTTGTTACTAGCTTCTTATTACTAGTAGTAGTGCCAGGAGCTACTAGTTTGGGATTTCGTTCTGACAACACATCTCACAATGGCAGTCAACTGTCATCAGCGTTGCAGACATGATAAGAATGCGTGCTTCAGCTCCATGTGGTTACCCTTCCCTACCTGCAATCTCCAAGATGGGCCGCAGGTCTTATTGGTGGTACAGATGAGTTTGATGCGCCATTTGCATCTCACATTTCACATCACTTTATACTATATAATTACATAGTTTTCCCTTTTATGTTTCACTAGCTGAGTTCTGGCTTCAGCCCAATGATCCCAAGCACTTCAACGACCACCACACAGCATCAACCACCAAGACAACGACCACGGAAGCGACTACGAGCACCACACGTTGCACCCCTTCCACGAGCACTGCCACCAGCACCACTGCGACTGCTACAAGTGCACTCACCTCCTCAACATCTATAGCGAGAGCTACCGCCACCACAAGGTTTACCAGAATCATTGGCTTGATGACAGCCACATCTACATCTACCATTACTTCTACCACCCACCCACCACACGCACCATTTCCACATCACCCTTCAATCTTTAATCCACATAGCTAGGCATGCAAGTCATGGCGACATGTCGCGACCCTTGCAACGCGGTGGGAACTTGAACGACTCGTGCTCGTGACGACAAGTTCAGTCAGATTACACGCAGCAAACTATTACAACGCTGCTTGCTTCATGCTTTTGGTACACACGCCGCAAACGAAAGGAAATTATCCCTGGCAGCTGCCAGGTGTGCTGCAGAAAGAGGTTTTACATTCTAGATTCTAGACTCTGCCAAAGGCAGACAAAGCTAGATGACTGCATGAATGTCCAACCGCGCCCAGTGCCGAGCACTTCACCACTGTAGAGAGGTAAGTCAATCGCAAGAGACCTAATTGACTAATTGGGTGCACAAAGCGCATGTAGTGGAGTGACTATAGTGTCGACTAGTGTTGTAACGTGTGCACTGTCGGTGCACAAAGCGCATGTAGTGGAGTGACTATAGTGTCGACTAGTGTTGTAACGTGTGCACTGTCATTATGTTTGGCTTTGTTGCTTCAACCCTGCTGGTTCCGTGGCCATAGCAGCTTCCCCCAAGCAATTCATCCACATTCACGATCGCTGACAAGCAAGTCAGACTGTGTCATGGACCACTGTCATAGACTTCAGGCAGTTGTGACAAGACTCTGTGAATTCAGGGGAACTCTATGAAAAGCTATGTGGACCGACCGACACACCAAGTGACGCTTCTTGATAGGTCTGGCCGTCTGCCGAGCAGATCTTCGATAGCATCAATCTTGTCTTCATCATCATTTTTGTTGCCTCTTGGCACAAATATTGTGGGCATGGGGATTCTGATGCTTTGATTTCTGCCCTACCCATCCCTACCTGTTCATTGATGGACGCTTGACAGATTCTTTGTGTGTCTTCAACTCATCGGATGCAGGGATGGAGGAGGAGTTGCACCACTTGCTGTCAAAAAACGCCGGCTTCGCGAGCTTCGCTCGTAGAACGTTGAGGTGGATGTGGTGGTCCGAGTGTCCTTCTTGCGCATGCAGTTCTTTCGTCAGAGCTTCAACTGGCTGGATTTGGCCGTGGTGTCCTGCAGCATCACGCCAGCAAGTTAGAAGTAGTAGGTGGTGCTGGTGGTGCTTGGGCCAGGGGTGGTGGTGGCGGTGGTGGCAGTGTCAAGATACCACCACAATGTTCCAGTGCCTTTTGGATTTTTCAAGTGGCCTTCAGCAAGAGAGCTTTGATCCCTCAAGTTGTCTTGTCCTTTCTCTTCGACGTGACAAGGTGTCTTGGAAGTGTTATTCGATGAACTATTGCCTTTGGCCACTTGGTTCGCACTAGGGCTGATGAGAGGTGTGAGGCCCAGCTCAATTTGATGATACCCCGCGACCTTTGAAACGTCTCACCCGAGGTTTATGCCTATAGAATGGAAAGCTCTACCTGAAATTGATACGTAGCATGTGTCATTCAAGTTGTAGCGCACACACACACACACACACACACTGGTCATTTCATGTCATTTCCCATTATCCTCGCCCCTGAACAATAGCTACCCATCCTTGTTGGCCACGGAAGCCAATTTACTGGGGTTTGGACACGTTCTCAGTTGGGTTTGACGCGGCGTGTGGAGCATCTCGGATAAACTTCAGGAAAACTCACCGTACCGAAAACCCAGAAACCTTTTACAAACGTATTTTTGATGCACTTTTTGCAAAACTAACTTTGTAAAAGCAATTTTTGCTGACCTGCTTCCGCACACACACTCCATCTTCATGTTAGGCCGAGTCTTTTGCGCTCACATGGAGCAACACATGTGGTTGAGAATCCAAGGGAGCCAGGCAATGGCCATGACTGTTCCTGTTCGAAGGCAACGTGCTGGTGTTTTGCAAACCAATTCCATAGGTCCCCGCCAGGGTGCAGTTAAGTAGAAACTGCCAATATCTCATGAAGTACGTCCTGAGTCCTTTGCCAGAATCAGCTTAGGGTGTCGGCATGGAAAGTATATGAGTGCATGAAGTTTCAGGTTCCCCACCTCAGAAAGATCTTACCCAGTGATCTTGTAAAAAAAGAGGAGATTGGTGTTTGGAAACCCAGTGATCTCGTCCCAGCAAAGATCAACCGCCACAGGATACGGTCTTCGTACGGCTGCTGCGACTGGGAAAAGTGGCCCGGGCGATCCGTGTGGTTCGGCATACCGAGGCGCGGGAAGGACGAAGGGTCAAGGACATGAAGCTATTTGGAGGTGTCCATCAATGGGGGCGCCCCAAAACGTAGGTTTATGATTAAACAACCCATTAGTTACATGGATGATTTGGGGGTCTCCCCATTTATGGAATCCCCTGATATTTAGGGCCGCTCTGCCCCCCCGGCCCCTAATTATAATGAAGTAGGTAGGCGCCCGCTGAGCTTCTTGATTGAACTCAGTAAGGGCGATTAGTAGGGCGCTCCATTCGGTAGGACGCAGGAGAGCAAAGGTCCCGCTTCTGAAGAAGCAAGCTTGCCGCTCCTGCAGTCTCTCACCGTGAAACAAGGTGAACTGCAGCCTCTTATACAACGTCCTTCTCTTGTGCCAATGACTTGTGTTGTGTGGTGGAGCCAGAGCGGTCTCTCACCGGCTTGGCTTCAAGGGGGGATTGGTCAAAGATCATCAAAGATCACTTCATTGCAAATCACATTGAAAGAATATAGTATTCTGTCATCACCACATAGTGTAGCCTTTCAACCAGCTTTGGTGGATGGTTCCATTCCAGCAGGGTCCTCGATTGCCTCGCAGCCTCGCAGGGCATGTCCTCGTTGCTGATGCTACTGAAGTGCGTCCGAGCAAGCTTCAACACACTTTGCTGTTCATTAAGCCCTTTGCCGTCACCAGCGCTGGTTACAAGGGCTGGCACGGGCCCAACCGGAGGCAAGGGCCGGGGTGACTGCATGCAGGAACCACAAGGTGACAAGGACACTTGAGGTGACTGTACGCAGATTGATGATACGTGCCGCACACGCTGACGAGATGTACGGTGAGGCTTTTAATCCACACTAGTGGGATTGGGTAGCTACAAAGGCCTTTGACTGCTGGACATGCAAACTGAATTATGATATCCCGACAAGGTTTCAACTTCCACTGTATGGCATGTGTTTTTTGATATTTTGATTTAGTTTCGGAGCGGTTTAGGACCTTCACACCTAATAGTTGTAAATCAATGTATAAATCATCTAACAAAAGCTCTTTCCCCACACTGTTCACATGACCTGTCAGCCATTTTCTCAGCTCTTATTTCACCTGTAGGCAAAGACTTCTTGATGTCTAGAGTAATGTCAAACGCCGGACTAATGACCCCGCCTTCAAGGTTTGCTAATTGTGGGTGGTCAAAAAGTGCAATTCGACTCTTTGGGCGGGTCAATCAGGAGAGGTCACCAAGACTAATTAAATCTCTTCATGAGTCGGAGAGGCCCCAAAGACTAAGTCTCTTCAGGCGCTTGGGAACTTTTTTGGGGTGGTGAATCTATTTATTGATTGATGATTAGGCAATTCACAAACTATGTGATAAATTTTTCCAAGGCCAGGGAGAGATCAAATTGTATATTTTGATTAAAGAGATTAAATAACTTGTATAAAGGATTTTTTCTGGGGGTGGTTTTGGGATTCTGGGTGATTTGGGGTGATCTGTGGCCAGATCAGGCAATGAGATTCTTATGAAGAGATGGGGTCCAGTAAGCATTGAGATGCATTAGTGTTGATGGAGAACGCGAATTCGGTGAGAAGGATGAGGCTGAAGATATGGAAGCAGAGCCAGTGGAAGACACGCAGGATTCCACAATGCAGGATGACATCAGACTACACCTGGGCAGTTGGTGTCAATGAGGAGTTCAGAATCATTCAATTCACCAACTATGAGCCTAATTGCTCCAAGGGCTCTATTCACTCCTCCATCAGGGGATGGGCCAAGATCAGGTGATCAGTCAGGATCAGCATCAGCCAAGAGGCATTGCTCCAAAAACGATGGACAAACTGATAGGAGGGGGTATGTTAATCCTATGTTGACTATATATAGTCTATAGCAAAGCACAATCTTATAGTCGCCCCTCAAAGGATGATATATGAGTTCTCAGAAGGATGTCGGTGGATGTCTTGAGTGCACTCAACATCTCTTTTAGAAGGTATGCGGAGACACCGGCAGGAAGTGCCGTGCACGAGGGGGGTCTCAGCTGCAAGTCATTTATGACATTTTCCGAGGTTTCATTGTAGTCTTGCAGTGCATCGCCGGAATGGTCCGGCACTCGAGAAGCTCTCAGAATTGAAAGTGGGCTGTAAATTGTCTTAACGAGTCCTTAACAACATGATATAACTCTATATATTATATAGACTTTAACTTGTACATTTTTCAGAGACATGCGCATGAAGGGTTCTTGTTGACTGTTTGCACACGCATGGTGCAGAAGAGAAAACTTCTTCAGGTCATCAGCCAGGTAGTTTCTCCCTACATGACCGACGAGAATGTCGGCTTGGAAGAGAGGAAGGCAGTCTTTAGGCACGGGGATCAATAGCTTTGGATTTGTTGATGAATTGAAACCACCTGAGACATGGAGCTGTTGCATAGGGTGATGTGGTGGAAGTGGATATAAGCATTATCGAATTTCGATACACAGGGGTTTGATGTTGATGTTGACTCCCAAGACGAGTCAAGGTCTTGGTCACCGTAAAGCAGGATCAAACATACTCAATTGGCCCATTGGCATGAAACAAACGGAAGAGACCTGTTTTCCAGGTACTACGGGACCTTCACCGCCACGTTTCTGACCATGTTTGAGGCGAGGTGTTGTCCATGTTGGCAAAATGAAACCATGTGTTGAGGCCAAAAGAGCAATCAAAGGCTGTTGGATCGAGCAGTGGTGCGGAGTTTTAGGATCAACATGTTTGCTTATAATAGTGGTTTATTATAGGTAGCATGGTTGTCTACGGACCGCAAAGAATCAGGACCGTCAAGGACAGATCTGATCATCCAAGGTCCCAGTTGCCATTGGAAGAGGTATACTGTACACACATGATTTAGAGAGGCATGCCAGGTGACTACTGTATTTTGATGTATTTTTTAGCCTTCGCGGAACCAAGCCAATCGGGCTACAGCTGCATAGGGGGGTTGCAAAGTAATGTGTTTTTTTCCACCATGCTTTCGGAACCCATCACACACCATGGACGCCCCCGGTTTGGGCATATAGATGAATCGGAAGCGCCTCGCTTTGTCGTGGGTTGAGAGGAAGCGTCCGTGGCGGGACAATCTCGGGGAATGTTTCGTCCGATGGTTTGCAGAAAACGATCTTGAAAATTTTAGGTGGGGTTCTTGGGATCGTCATTGAAGTGTGCTTTCGGTTTGCCAACCAACGAGTTGGATGTTCATGGATGTTGATTGGCAAAACGCATCTTTCAAGCTACTGCAACGGCCGCCATGTTACAATCCGTTGTTTTCGCAGTGGGCTACAGGTGACCATTTTTTCCCAATAGGTTTGCTTTCGACATCAGTGTCTTCGTTCATGGCCCACCCAAAATGATCATACCTCGTTGGTAATGAGAAGCCATTGGAAACCCAATCTTGTCATCATTCAACACACAGCAGACATCTCGACATCTTTTTCAACCCATGATGATCATGATGTTCTTTCTGGGTACCCGACCAGTGAAACCACCTCGGCCTGGCTGGCACACAAGGTCCTGTTGGCAAACTGGGCACCACCGGCACGAATCTTGGCACCTTGGACGAGTCTGGAAGAAAGGAGAGCCATGTTAAAAAACTGAGAGGATAGGGGGGAGTCAAGGTGAGTGAGGCAATTCGTGAAGAGGTGACGTGGATATTACAAGTTTATTCACTGTGTCCAGGCCCCATACCCTATTTGTAAAGAGTTGTTTCACAGATTGTTTGGAATACAATAACTAGTTCTTGGTGATTCCCTGGATGGTACCTGCACATGTGTGTCGCAACGGGATTTTGTGAGACCATGAATGAGTTTCTTTTTTGAAACAGGTGTGTCATGTTTCATCAAATTGATGAAATTGAGAGTTTCAAAGCAGTAACAAATCCTCCAAGGTCCAACGTTTGAGCAACACAACCACAGCAGACAGATGGACAATCAGCAGTGAAGAGAAGAAATTGCTAAGACATGCAAGATGTACCAGTCCAGAGGCGAATACAGACGGTGGTGGATGTTGATCCATGAAGATGTGTTGCTCAATTTGGAGGACCGAAATGCTGACGGACCCAGGTGGACAATGTCAGCGACCTTTTCGTCTACGTCTTCGTGGTATATCGCTGTGTTGTTGGATTTGCAATCTTGAACGTGGCCGCTTGGATCATATTTGTTGCAGAGCAGTATGGAGACAAAAGGAGACTAATTAATTAATACAATTACAGAAGAGAAAGGGAGAAGAAGCCTCTAAGAATGGGACGCGAAATCCTGCAAAACACATGCTCTCCAAATGCGTCCAATTCTGCGACACGTGTGGGTCGGAATGCCTGTCTTGGTACTTCCCAAACTCCATGGAACCCCTCAAAGGTGGTGCGAAGTACGTCGACGACGTAGACCAAAGTGACCGTGAAAATAGATCGCAAGGGTTGAGAGGAAGTTGGTGCGCGTGTTCAAGGCGCACACTTGGACTTGAAAATTGAGTGTATTTCAGCACCCTGAGCCCTCCAAACGTCAGGCCTGCGCACGCCGCAACCTATTTTGGTTCCATCAAGTCCTGAAGAGGTGTTTGTGTGGAAAAGCTCTTTTGCATGCCATGGAGACACAGTCAGTTCGTTTTTTCTTGCAAACTGTGTGAGCCCGCTTTACTGTGCTTATATTTCTGATTGTTGGAGATATGGTGTGCAGATGGCAACTCCAAACTGTGGGCGTGCTCTATGATGTTTACACGTTGCACGCCGCAGAGTATCAAATTGTTTTGACCCAACAGAAACATATCAAAACGCAAACATGAACAAGTCCTGTTTAATCATCAACAACAACAACCACCACAACCACCACAACCACAACAAACACCACCACCACAACAACAGCAACAACAACAAATGTATTGACCTTTGATCCTTTCGGGATCTGGACACACGTGCCTTCTTTGCGCAATGGGCTGGGTGACCCGAAGCCTCGCTGCATGAGCCGACGGCGCGCGGCGGCCGTGGTGCCCGAGGGGCTTCGAATGAAAGGCGACGAGTCCGGCGAGTCCGGCGCCGAGGATCGCCGCCGGCGACCGGATCGCTGGAAGGAGAAGCTGTTGATTTGGCTTCAAGGCGCTGTTGGCTGGGTTGGTTTCAATGAAGCGACCATGAGGCGACCTTTTTTTTTAAGAGATGGACCACATCAGACTAGTTGGTTGAGACAGGGGATAGCTGGTTCCCCCAGATTGGGAGGATCAGCAAGCAGAATAGTATGGCTGTGCGATCAAGTACCAGGCAGCTAGTTGGAAAAGAGATCGACTCAAACATATGGTACCTAATGTGATCCGGTTTGAGGTACAAGGATTTCTAAGTGTATCGAATTTCTATCTTGTGGCATTTTCGAGGGGCGTGAAGGTTATGAAGTTGGAAATTGACATTAGAGATTCACCAATGGTTCCATTGACTCTATTGACCAAACATTATTCATTTGACATGTTCAACCGATTCTGCGGAATCTATGAACGCCAGCAGGCAAATGGGCTCTCTTTCAGTGAATGCCACAAATCCAGGTGAAGAGCTTTTCTCTCGCAGTTCTCCCTTGGAGCAAAGCATGACCTGCATCATCTTCAGCATCCTCATGGTCGGCTGGCAATATGGGTGGTTGAAGCTCCCATATGTTCTGGTGTTTGGGAGCTTGTTCCTAAGGTGGTCAGGACCCTTGGTGCATGCGCAGCGACCCCTAGTAGAACCGATATGAAATGAAGAATACTTGATGCTCACAATATTTTTTAGGGTGGAAACGAACTGATCACAGAATATACAAATAACACGTTTTGAAGACTATACACACCCACCAGAAGTCCTGGAGAATTGGTACGACGTGACCCATGACTCTTGCATTAAGCATGTGTGGGTTTGCCAAACGTTCGTTCCATCATGCTACGATTGCAACTTGTCCGGCCTCCAGCGTGAATCGTTTCATGTCTACAGGTTCGTTGGCCGTTATTTTCACAGAGTCTTCAGCTCTCGACAACTTCGAGATCCTCAAACTTATGATGAATCCAACGAATCCAACCAGTGTTCGATCCAAGACATGTCAAGATCGCAAAGACCTGTAGAAAAGCATAGAAACACTATGAAACACCTCTTTGCTTTGGAGGTTTGTGTTGCCTTCACCCTTTTGCACTGGCTGGGCCTGGGTGGCGGCACCTGCGAGTCACGTGACAGCTCCGGCGGCGTCGCTTCAGCGGCGAACGGAGCGTCGTCGCCTCACCTCAGAGGCTTCGGAGCCGAGGACGCCGCGTGAGAAAAGCCGCGTCCGCGTGCAGCGAGCGAAGAGGTGTGTGTTTGAGGGTCTAGACTATATTTCATCCTTTGATCCTTTGATTGATTTGGATTGATTTGGAATATGAAGTGGTTGAAGAGTGAAATTCTCCCACGTTGTGTGTGTGTGTGCACGTTGGTTGTGAGAGCCTTTGAGTGCATAATCTAGGCGGGAGATGGTTTCAATCCCCCATGATGTCCCCAAGCCTAGGCCGCAACAATTTTCCCAGCTTGCTTGTTCCCAGGGACATCATCTGAATGACAGCTGCTCCTTCCGATGGAGAGGGCCGTAGAAGTGTTCTACACTGCGCTTTTAAATGTGCAGTTGGACACCACCTCCGGACACCGGTGAGGGGTAGTCAAGTTGTCGTGGTGAATTTACGAAGGCTGAACCTGAAATCTGTTCGAGTTCAAGCTAGGGCGCGATTCAATCGGTTGTGACATGGAGGGCACCTGGGGTAGCGTGTCGGACGGTGACCGGATCACTAAAGCCCCGCTTGCTCTTCAACTGAAGACTTTCTCGACTTTTGGGCACATCTAGGAAGGACTGCTGAACTTTCGGTGCTGGCTCGTGAACGGTGGGGCCAAACAATGCATCATCACTGTCACATACTACTAGGATTATCACAAATTCACTCATTGTATGATGTATGCATATCTTTAATGTACCCTCCCGAGTTCGCTCTGCCTTCGTCCATCGTGCATGTGAATGTTTTTCTCGAGCTCAGGTTAATGCTGTTTTCATACAGCAGACAATGAAGGTCGCACAAGCAGATCAAGAGCTGATCATCAAGCAAAGGCTGAGCCACTTGATTTGGCAGGTTGACATCAAGCAACAACATGTGACGTCAGTGGGTTACTTTTTCGGTGAACTTTGGATGTGTTACTTGTACATTCCAGGTTTGTTCAATTCAATTCCAAATGTTGCCAGTTTGTCACTCTCAATTGCGGGTCCATGATCACAGAAACCGATTCGATGCTGTCGATGCTGAGAACCACCTCGCTGAAGCATGGTGTTGTGTTCCAAGTTCCGCGGGGTTGTGCGATCTAACAAACAAAATGGACGAGATTCCCCAGAACAACAGGCAGCCCAGGTGGCAGTCGTGATATACCATGATGTATCAGAATCATTGGGTCGGACAATCAAACAACATTTGGCACTTGCCAAATACTTTGCTCAAGATGTTTTCCTTGTCAGTTTGGGAACTCAAGGGTTCACATGTTCACACGGCTGCCGAGCCAAGGGGCCGAGTCTGCCTATGCTGCCAAGATGCGTGTTTCGGCGAGAAGAAGCGTCGGCCGTGTGGTGTTCGGTAAAGTGACCGACCACCTATTGTTCCATGTCGTTGGTCATCCCCTTGAGTGCGTAAAGTGGTCGATGTGTGGTGTGGTGGTGCGCCAACTGAAGAATCATATGTGAAATATATTGAACCATTTTACGTTTGTCTTTAAAGTATGTGACTCTTCTTGGAGCATGAGCACAATTGAACACCCATGGGTTCGTTAATCCTACCTTGGACAGCAAGACTAGAAGTCCTTTCCAAGTAGGCATGTCAGGGAGATGACTCAGATGGTGTTTGTTTGTATGACGAGGGTGTTGAGGTACGATGTGTTGCGAAGGTGATCCCAAAGACTACATGCATGAGAACTAATAAACCAGACACTCAATGTATGCCATATATGCCTAGAGATTTTGGGGGTCCATGTATATAGGCATATATGGTGGCAGTCCCATGCAGGGCAAACCCGTTGTCGGGGAAGGAACCATCGGCACTCTTGAGAGGCAGGGAATGGATTTGTAGCAAGCACGGGTGGCGAATCATTGGGATTGTATGGCCTTAGTTGATTGGTGTTTGGATGATGAACGCAACGCGTGTGGATTGGCACTACATGAGGGGAGTTGAAGTCTTGTTTTCTACTTTATTGTCACAAATGCTATTGAATTTTGGCGGGAGGTGTCTTTTCAAAATAAATTCCTGAATCCAGCCTGAGGCACGTTTTTTTGACAAACTGGACAAGAGCGGATGTGGCTATTTGACATGGAAGGACTGGGAGCTGGTAGTAGCATGTAGTAGCCAGGTCAGGCTGAGGCTCAGTTATTGCAGGGGAGTTAAGTTAAGAGGTTTGTTTTGTAGCTTCTTGCTACTAGTAGCTTCTTGTTCCTAGTAGTAATGGCCTCCAACCTAATATCGATGGCCTCCACCTAGAAGCTTCTTGTTACTATAGCAGTCACCCACGTTTTTGGATTTCATGTTAATGTGTTTCAGACTCACCGGTCGCTCTTTCTTAAATCCTCGCCGCTCGCGAGGATTTCAACCAAGCGTTGCAGAAACCTGAGCTTCGATCCTGGATGGCCACATTGGACCTGGACACCCGGCACCGTTTCTGCTTTTTTAAGCCTTCCCCTCCTACTTACAGTAAGTAGTCGCCTACTTAATTGAATACGGGAGGAGTTCGCTCCTAGCTACGAGGACGCTGCTAGTAACTGGACACAGGATAGCTCATGCTTCGCCGCCCCTAAAGGCGTGAGCTTCCTTGAAGAAGCGCTCGCACGAATCATTTGGTTCCTACATGTTTAGGGAAACTTAAAAGCCCAGACCAAAGTGATTCAATATTATTTCTGTATAGGATCCGTGTTCGTTGAGGGATCTCAGCGCAACTGCAACCGTGAAGCCTTGCATAGCCTTGCATCCAAGTTGACACCATGAATCCTCCAGCGCATCCGTGAATGGTTTCAGTAAGTAAGACATCCATGGTGGTTGCGAAATGGTGGTGCCAAATGCCTTGAAGACTTGGTTTTAAATAATTTTGTGGCTGCCACGGGTGCTGATAGGGGAAGTCTTGTTTTCAAATTGTATGCGGCCGACAAAGCAAGAAGCAGACTTTAACATGAAGAGAATACGCCGTGCCCGGATTGTTGACGAATTCAACATGTGCAATAGAAAACCCTAAACCCCGTGCAACTCCATCTATGACCAGCCAAGCTATATGACTCCAGCTATTCGTGTGGACGTGCATTCCCAGGGAATGGGGGTCTGCGTTGCTACGTATGGTTCCAGGTGTTTCGCACGGTTTTGGCCACTCAATTCTTAAAGATGTCGCACGGTTTGCGGCAACCAGAAATGCAAGAAGTTGTTGTAAGGAGTCCTATGACCTTGTGAATTTGTTCCATCTTATTGACGACGGTAACTTGGCACAGTTGGGAGGTGTGTTGAAGGACATATTCGTCGGAAGAAGGTGTGGAAGCCATCTGTCAACTTTTGTTCAAGGAAGCTTGGCTTCAGATGTTCAAGCTGCATCGTGACCAGCATCCATCAGCATACTTGCATGCAGCTTCATTGCTGATGGTGTGTGTGTGAATTATTGTGAATTTAGATATTTCTCAGAGGGAAGTAAAACACCAACTTCGTGGCACCTATCGCTTTAAATAGGGGTCAACGATGTGAAGCGGCATGGAACAAGGAACTGCAACATCCAATGACTGACTCAATCATGCATGCAGACCCAAACATTGTTCGGCCATTTCCGGCAAAGAGTCCAAGAGTCAAACGACGCACCTTATCAAACCAAATTCATGAATCAACAACTTTTTGATACGTAGGTGTTTGTATGCTTCGATCAAACCAGTGAGTGTTATTTTTTCTTTCATTTGCCTAGGTGATGGCCGTATCACAGTGGCCGAGTTTTTGGATGGTGCTATTCGACTTCGGGGCTTAGCCAAGAGTGTCGATCTGGCACAGGCGCGCGGGTGTGTGTGCGTGTGTGTGTGTGAATGTGTGCGCCTGTGCGACAAGGTGGCAAAGGTAGATGCATCGAAGGCAGATGATTCATTCAGAAGAAAGACTCTAAAAGCCAGTAATTTCTGGGTCTCCATTTCTGGATTTTCTGGGGTCTAGCCGCAACATTATTGTTGTAAAATTTACATGGTGCAGGCCGTGGGTTTCCAATCTGCGCCGCACCGATACGCCGATACACCGATATCCCCCAGCCGCAGGATATCGGCGTATCAGCACCGCACCGATATCCTCCCCCCTCTCCGGGCCGATATAGTATCATACCCGCCGATATCGGCGTATATCGGCGCATCGGCGCCGCGCACTAAAAACCCAGTAGGACATTGGCGTATGAGACATGAACACCATTTCAACATGTGCCGTTGTTGGCTCCTCTCGAATGCAGGCTCGTCCTTTCCTTGTGGACTTAAGGAGATGGTGACAGTAATTCATCTTAATCCCACATGAGAATGGCTTCTTCTTTCGCCTCAACCAGTTCTGCCGCTGGTGACCCCGGTTTCGGCCGAGGTGCTGAACACCACCCGGCGAGTCGATGTGAAGATCGAGGCAGGGGTAGATCACTGGACGGTGGCGCTGGTTGCTTGGCATTTGCTTGCCATAGAGAAAGACATTTGTTGGAATACATGAGGAAAGGAACCTTGAGTATATAGATCATTCAGACCGTGGAAAGTAATTTTCATGTGGGAGTGGAGGATCGCTGTCAATCATGGCCAAGTCAACCACTTTGCCTGATCACATCGCTTTCCGATCAAAAGTCATCAAATCTGTCGGCCCACATGGGCTGATCACATCGTCTTTCGACCGAGTTTTTCAAGTTTGGTCCCAAATGAGCCTGACCCAAAGACCCTCACATAAGAACCCATCAATCGCATGTGCCGTGGATGCTGCATGATGCAGCCCAAGGTGGACTGGGGAAGCCACTGTTTGGTGGGAAGTCTTGTTCAAAGAACGAGAGGATACTGCAATTGTTGCTATTGCAGTTTTGCATTTGCAAGCCATTTCGCATATGCCAAGCTTCATGAGCCGTGGTTGGGGGGGCAGTGCTCAATGCTGCTGGATGCATGACCAGCGGAAAAGCTTTGGGAGGTCACAGCTTGTGGGAGGACTCCAGGGGGGCCAGGAAAGCAGGAACTAGAAGGTCCGTACAAAGTATAATATGTCAATTTCGGGAGGTGTGCTAAAGGGTTGTCGTACACAGGGACTAAGTGGTGAGAGCCAAACATGCTGTTTGCTCAGATGCTTTGCAAGACTTTGCAGGCCCTTTTGATGAGCATGAAGGAACTTACCAACAACCACAAGGTTGACACCTTCAAAACGGAGGTTCCTTGGCTGAATTCCAACTGGCGATCCTTGAAGCCATGTATCGTGGGTGCAGGATGGTTTGGGATGGTTTGTAGTACTTATACAGAGGTTTGATGTAGTTTCTTGCTTTCAGAGACGGGAACGAGAAAATGCATGATTGGTGAGACGGAAATTATCACAACTCAACAGCCATCATAATATATTGTGTCAATCCATCCTGAAATAGATTAGGCTTCCTGAAACGATGCTCATTCCTGATATAATGTAGGCCTGCAGCTTACCTTCGGCTCGTGATTGACACTCAGACTCAACTTTGCCTGGGTTCTACCATTCCATTGAGATTGGCTCAAAGAGGGCAAAGCTGGGGTGAGAGTATGATTGCCAGGGGCCCACCCATGGGGCGGGGAAAGGGGAAAGGAGGAACAGGGAAGTAGGGAGTTGAGGAAAGGCAGTCTTGGATGGTTGTGGTGGTGGTGGTTGCGTAGGTCGTGGGGGTGGGGGGGCAGGCACAGTGGGGGCGATGGTGGGTGGTCGTCGGTGGCGGGGTGGCTGTCGCTCTTGTGGTTGTAGTTGCAGCCGTTGCGGTGGTAGTTGTTGTTGTGAGCGTGGTGGTGGTTGTGTTTGTTGGTGGTTGCCGTTGGTGTTGTGGTGGTTGCCGTTGTCGTTGCTGTTGCCGTTGTTGCCGTGGTTGCGGTTGCGGTTGCGGTTGTTTCTGTTTTTGTTTCTTATTTTTTGTTGTTGTTACGAAGTTGGCCTGGTGGACTGGTCGTCGCCCGGACGTGGGAATCGAGAGCAACGAAATGCACATATTGCGTTGCTATCCGAGCAGCATGTCACGCACCACCAACTCCTCTGGACATTCTTAACCGAGGTGGGGTGGGGCCCCTGGGCAGAATTGTAGTATTGCAACGGTGTGCAGTTTCTGGAAGAGGCAAGTCCCAGCTTTGATGAAACACGAAACCAGCGCCGCACCAGGCCATGGGGAAGATGTCAAAAGTCACCACCCGCCGGCTCTCCTACAGCAAGAGGTGGGGAGCCAATCTCTGTAGCACTTACCACAAAAATAAGGTGCTTTCTTAGCATAAAGATTGTTCACAATTTGTTATGGAAATTCTTCCTTTGGAGATTCAGCCTTTCGGCAGTTGGTGAATCTTTGCAGATCCTCAGGTCACCCCCAACGCTAGACTTGGCATGCCTTTAGCACTGATCGAACTCCGTCCGAGCACTGAGGTGGTTTGAAAAGACTCGGAATATGTTTAATCAGGAACTTATGAAATGCCACGAGGATACCCCAGTGTTCTGGCTTGCCTAGCAATCGATTTCAAGCTGATTCCCGAATGCAAACCCTGAAGTTCTCAATAGCAACGTGCCATGGCTGTTTGTACAGTATGCAGTTGAACATTTGAAAAGGGATAAAGTTCAGAGGATGTTGGGTTGGTTGTGTGTGTAGACTTTTTGAGTTCATCCAGTTGCATAGTTGTTTTAGTTGTTTTGTAGCTTGTGTTTAGATGTGGAAAAAAACAAAACAAGTCCAAACCAATTGGTATTTATACTTTGTGGCGCTTGCAGAAGATAGATGGGCGCTGCTGGCTGAACTGGGAAAGATATTGCGAGCCTTACCCAAAAATGCCAATGCACGAGATTGCCATGAGCATCTGAACCGGGTTGACCCGCGGATATTCCAGTGAATATTGAGACTTCGGGGTGACTCTACGTTGAGGAACAGCTGTTGGCGATTTGCACAGTGAGGTTGTGGTAATTGATTTGTGCAATGCTTGCTTGAGAGATGAAAGAACACCTGTTTGTTTTGGTATGAGTGCACATTTGACTGTGCTGATGTATTTTGCCTCGAGCCGGGCCATGTACCCATCAAGGGGTTGTGACCGCTGGCTGGCCGGATGTGGGGAGTTGCATCTGACTGTTTCCGTTAACTCAGTCTGTGGGCTAGTTGCGCCAGTTGCACCGACATAAGTAGGTTTAGATCGTCCCACGTCCCACAACTATTTTGATAAATGAAAGAGAAGGTCTATACTCTATACATCTCTATATGCATCTCTATACCCTCACCTCCCTTTTTCCAGCTCTTTTCTTGTTTTTCTACGTTCCATGCTCGGGCCGTACAACATCCAGCCGCTGCGAGCGCGTTTTGCGGCTCAGTGAAGAGCCAGGTGTGAAGAGCCGCCCAGTGGTGGCCTCGCATCATCCCTCATCCCCTCCATCTTCAGGCCGGACATGAATTTTCACAGAAGGAGGTCAGTTCATGCAGGTCAAGGACGGGAAAGGTCCAGGGGGTTGTTGTTTTGAGAGGATATGCCTTTAGATCATTGTTGGTCACCTTTGATCCGGAAAGCATTGCATGTTCTTGACAAAGTCCTCTGTTGAATTTGGAATATCAACGAGTTGGTTCAGGGTGTTTACTCAGGTGTCCACACCTGTCGGGCATGTTTTTGTGCAGCTGCACAAAAACGTGCCGAATTCACGTGTGCCTTTCCATTGGGTGACGAAAGACTTCCAATTCAACTCAACCCCTTTGTCCAGGAAGAGCGCAACCCTGAACAGCCTGGCGCCCGGAGCGAGCTGGAGCAGAATGACACCCACACTCACGACGAGTCGTGGAGAAAGGTCGAAATGAAATTAGGATTTGGTTTGCGCTTGTTTGCACCTTGTTCTTGCGACTTGGGAGGCTTGCCAGCCACTCTTTGTCTCTCCTTTACTAAGGCTAGATCAGCGATTCAGAAGCAGAAGTGGCAGAATCTGCTGGATGGCAAGCTGCTAGATGGCAAGTGCCAGAGGAGAGGTTCCGACTTGTTTGGCTGCATATGCAGCCAGGGCAATGCCCGACAAAGCATCCAAGCTGCGATATGCATCCCATTTTTGGACGATCGATCCCAGCGCGTGCGAAGAAAAGAGGCAGGATAGTACGGCTCATTTGATCAGTCTTAAAGGAGGACAGGAGTGCTAACGATGTTCAATTGTTTTTATCACGTAGCAACTCACCAGTGCCTCACGAAATTGACACCTCCAAAGTCTCAGAGGTAACGGAAAAGTACTACCATTCCTTTCTCTTTGATTGAGAAGGTTTGTAACATGCCTTTAATTATCTTATTTGGCATGTGCTAACTATCGATGTTTAACACACGGAGTTAGAGATTTGTAATGAATCAACATGCTCCTCACATGTGCCGGGATCTGGAGATGACTTGTTTGCATGAGTTTGGACAGCGCCACACCTGGCCGGGCATGCGAAAAAACGTGACCGGTGACCATTGTGGCCAGGCTCCAGGTCAAAGCGATTGAGTGGTTTTGTGATGTGTTTGTGCTGTTTGCCACTTGCTTGCTATTTTTGAGGTTGCGCTTGTTCTCCTGGTTGGGATTGGTCATGACAAAATCGTGAATCAGCCTGTAGTTGGTTTGAGATTGGTATTGCAGACTTTCTTGACTTCCTGATCACGTTCCTCGGACAGATCCAAGTAACCCGAGCTCACATGGCCTTGCTGTCCCTTGAAGTCGTAGGGTGGGGATGCTTCTTTGTCAGTAAACGAGTTATTTGTTTTGCATATTGCAACTCTTGTCCTGAAGGGAGTCTTTCTTGGTGTGTCTCGGTCCTTCAACTCATACTTTCAGGTCACCTCATGTTCTCATATTTTATCATTGTTTTGTGTTTGGAGTATTCTGTTTGTTTAGGTGTGGATTTAACACAAACGGCCCTGGGTCAAAGGAAGTTCTGGGCCGTGCCTTGCAGAAATGGATCACCAGATGTTCTTTGGTTCGACCTGGCAAACTTGTTGTCTCAATCTTGTCTCACCGTGTATTATCCAACTTTGCATTCTTGTTCATATGCATCGATACTACCAATCAATTCCCCTGACCCCCCGACTGACCCCCCGCCGCTCCCTTGGACTTGAACCTGGAGCGCTCCGAGCTAGCGGAGCTAGCTGACTTGCTTGCCGAATCGGCTGAGAAGTGAGCTGAGCAAAACCAGGACGACCTTAAATCCCTCTCGCAAGGCGTTTGCAATCCTAGACTTGTCAGGTGTATTGCTCAGACCACATCGTTTGCCGTCGGCATCTTCTCGACATGTCAAAGTTTTGCTCTCTGTCGGCATTGGCCGTGGAGAAATCGAGCTCGCAGATCGTGTTTGGTTTGAGGCTTCAAAGGGGATTTGTGAGTGCATGGTCGTAACTAGCATGTGACTGGATGTGACAACTGTTTATGATCTCGAACCGCTACGTTCTTTTGAGAGGGTAAATTGCTAGGAACAAGTGCATCGCTACTAGAAACAAGGGCATTACTACTAGTAACAAGAAGCTACTAGAAGCGATGCCCTTGTTACTAGTAGCTTCTTGCTACTACTAGTGCCAGTAGTCAACGGCTTTGTTCTTGAGATTCTCAGCGCAGTGTGGCAAGGGCAATTGCGTAGCCATTGACCGCTCCTGTGAGGGACAGGATCCTGCCTATGTGCCCTGGAATTTATGGCGTACAATATCACTTTGGTAGATAGGTAGGGCCTGTCCTGTCCCATTAACAGTCGGTAAACGATGCTGTACTAACGAAAAAAGGTCCGCTGTTGTTGCTGGAAATGGGATAGACCCAATATCTAGGGCATAATTATATATATATACATGTTGAACACAAAGAAAAGCTGGCAATATGCCTAGATTTGCAAACGACTGAAAGAAAGTGGTCATCATGTTTGGTGGTGAAGTTCATCACCGGTCCTAGCAGGCCCGATGGGACCCTGGAGAAACGCAGTTCTTGGCTTTGCACCAAGCCAGGTCCTTCAAGCATGGCCAATGGCCAATTCTACGTATGTACAGTATATATCCCCAAAGCATCTATAGCCCATCCCAAACATCGGGAACACCCTTCGCGGCAGAGTGTATATCGGCCACTGCAAGACTGCGCAAAGGACTTGGCATAATCCAAGGCACCTTTTCTAAGAAACCCAAACACCTCAGTCCAGGAAACACCTCTGAGTGATTTGCCAGGATTGGCAGCGTCTTTGTCTCCCTTAGCCCGAAGTTTGGTTGGTGCATTGCTGGAGGTGAGCCGGGGGGGAAGCTGCAAAGTCGGGTGCTGGCGAGTTTGGCTTTAAGTCAGCTCTCTTGCTGAGAATTTCCTCGTTGTTGATATGAGTTACTATGAATGTTTTTTCTATATATCGCTCTCACTCTCTCACTCTCTCTCCCTCTCTATACACCCAAGGTTTTCCTGTCCCAATCATGGCCCCAAATCTCTAAGATTAATGAGCTAGGATATTATTCAAGGCGACTGGATGGGCAACAGCAGCTCTGTTGGAAAACTGTTTGCTTTGGGACATATCCATTCCACCAAAAACTCATGGATTTTTAATACCGGTCCAGTCCTGCTAGTCTTGGCAAGTCTGTTTTGGAAAGTCAAGGCATCCCAAGCTTGGAGGAAAGCTACAGTACAGCCAGAAACTGTGGTTGAATTGATTTGCCTTCACAGGATAAAGAACCGTCATCAAAGCCTTTGAATGATCTTAAAAAAGCGGCCACTGAAAGCACGCGAGGTGTTTGTATTGCAAAACAGAGACTCATGTGGTTATAGGCAATAATTGGTAGTTCCAAGCACCCTAGAAGGTATGTGTCTTGCATCACGTGTGCTTTTGTTGTCGTGGCCGGGGTCCAGAGCCCTGTGAATGTCTTTAAAATTCAGCAAACATCGATCAGCAAACAGATAGAAATCCCTCAAGAGGGTTCGTCAATGCTCTTCATGTTTTTTTGAAGCTTGAAGCAAACCTCCAAGAGAAGTGGCCAATACACGCATTCTTGAGGCAGAAGTGGCCAATCGGCTCTCGGTCTCTGCCTCGGCGCAGCACAGCTTCTTTGAGGCTGGAAGCACCCGGATCTGACTGCCGCAGGTCGTCGCTAAAGAAGAACACAGGGAACATAACAGCTGGCTGTTGGTAGCTGGTCATTAGGTCGATCTAGCCATGGCCACAAGAACGGCAAAACTTCTTTCTTTCTGCGATTTGAAGGACCGACCCCTCCTGACACCCTTACGAAGGAGTACCCAAGAGGGTTTCACATTTTGTGGAGTTTCATCGGAATCACCTAGGAAAGGATGCCCTTCCATGTGGAAGAGAAAGGGCCTCAATACTGCAGCACATGCATGTTTGTTTGAACCGGGGTCACTGTACTGAACTGTATATTCTAGAGGGCAAGTCAATTTCATGTTGGGTTTCCAAGTTTGTTTAATGATTGAATGTTTTTGTCATGATATTACAGACAACAAGTTTGTGCCTCATTAATCGAGCAGAGGGCCTGGTTCGGGCACCACCCTTTTTGGGGGCGGATGGATTGTCATTGAGATGTTGTCAGATGTCATGGGCTCTTGATCTTGTTTTCAGAGGTGAGTCTGATCAGGCTTAAAGTAGACAACCACATTCAGAAGACAACGACCTCAAATCTTTTACTCAGGGAATCAGGAAAGAGTGTTTGTCAGGGAATTGGAAGACTGGCTTCGCCAGAAAACCAAACATCAGATCCTGGCATAGGTGCGAGTCCAAAGGTTCACATTTGTTCACATTATCTTCGATATATATATATATAATTGAAGGGCTGAACTGTTCCACAGCAACATAGCTCTCATGTGCTCTAATTGTTACCTCCAAGTCAAAGGGTAGGATGATGCGGGGTGTAGCCCAGATCAAACGCACCCTGCTTTTGGTGAAGCTGAAGTGAAGCAGTTCAACCCAACTAGGACCACCATCGAAACTCTGTGCATGTTGTGCTGCTTGTCAACGCCCGTTCTTGCAGGGACTGGACGTCTTCACATTGCACAAGAGGCTCTGGGAAAGTATGGATGATCACACGGGAAAGTGCAACCCAAAGAATGGGTGAGGGGAGATGAAGTTCCTTGCTATTGAAATATACTGCTGAAAGAATCTAAGCGAGAGGGTGAAGATAAGGTTCTCTTCAGACTTCAGGCAGTCCTGCCCTGTCCATGCAGGTCTCACAACTCGCAATTTCTTGGCATCGCTTATCACATATCTCAATGCCCAAGTCTTTACCTGACGAAAAGATTATGTAATGATGGATTGAGTGCAGTTGGATTGATACAAAAGAGCAGTCAGCTAACACTCCACACCCAGTGAAATCGGATGAGTTCAGAGGTTTTCCGATGCTGGAGTGTTCGCCTAATGTAAGACAATATTGCAGCGGGTCTTGTTCATTTTGGCGATCTCGTAAATCTATTGGGGAAACACAATGGATTTGGGATGATTGAAGGAAATCCAGCTATCAACAATCGGGCTATTTGGTACACCATAAATGGTGGCCGTCAGGTATGGGTTCAGGATGAATGGACTCCTCAGTTGATAGCACCTGGGGCTTCTTCAACCCTAAATTTAAAGTATCCTAGAACCCCTCTGTTGTGATTGAAGCGTTCTTCTGAACCTGGTTGACACCGAAACAATTTGTCTCGTCTCCATTTGCTCATTGAAATTATAGTGTACAGTATACAATGTATAATGATACACATTGTATATATATAATCATGTATATATATATAACACATGTATAATACATCATTTGCACAGTCATGTCAGGCTTCTTTCGGTTGATATGTCCTAGTCCAGGGCCTTTCCCAGCCTCGAGGCCCCGCGGCCCCGAGTTGCCGGAGATCGAGAAGCGACCCACGGAGAGAGAACGAGCGACGTTGAAGCGACGAGCGACGTGACGGTCGCGACATCGGGCATCGATGTTTTTCGCACAAAAAGACATGAGCAAAGAAGCTACTAGGGGCTCCTGGCATCGCTAGTAGGAGCAAGGACGCTACTAGGAGCTCCTGGTCGTACTGCTAGAAACAAGAAGCTAGGCACAACAAGGTTTGATCGAACACACTCGTCATATTTTTGGGATAGGCGGATAGCACAGTGGGACAAGAATTTTTGCTCGTGCTGCTTGACATGTTTCATGTTCTCAGAAGTGATTGTCACAGGTGTAACTCCTGTCACTTTCAGCTTTCTTTGGAACCTTGGAGCCATTTTATATCAAGTACTCCACATATGATTGGCGAGTTGTTGAATTTGTGGGAGTTGAATTTTGTTGGATCGACATGATCCAACGATGGATCGACACCTCGGTCTTCCGACTCGTCGTCTCAGCACCAGGAGCTCGGTGATGAGAGGTGGCAGCGCAGGTGATGAGAGGGTCGTTGTTTGGGGCCTGGGGAACTGATCAAAACCAGTACAGAGTTTTGACCCATGGCCATATTGATAGTGCAGAATAGAATAGAAACACTGAACACATACAGTTGTATTGTTGGCTTCGAAAAGAGAAGAGTCCATTTTCTGATCTATCCAATGCCAACCTTCTCCCCTGGTAACCATCATCGGCTTTCATGCTTCCCGTGATGTGCAGCGTTTCGTCGTCCAGCTTCGCCGGTGAAGTTGCACCGTGCCGCAGGCAGTTCTCCAAGATTTGGACGGTGATGCCGTCTGCCCAGGACGTCGATGACCACGGCAGATCGCCTGTTGGACTTAGAGTCTTCCCAGACCTGGGGTCAAGTCACTTCATGAACGCCTGTATGTTTTTGGAGAAGAAATGGTGGTTCCTTGATCATTTCCACTTGTGGCGAAGGAGCACAATGACTTGTTTGTCATTCATTGGTGCCTTCCATACTTTCGGCTCTCACACGCGGTGGCTGAACCACCCAGTCAGTGAGGCCATTGCATGTCAGTTTCCTGGATAAGCCAGTCACTGTTCCCTGCCTTTCGACTTGCAGGACTTTGTCCCACCAAAGACCTTCGGTGTGGAATCTACTGCGACTTGTATCGCTGAGGCGATGGATGGATTCGCCATAGACTCGAGTGGTTCGTGTAAGTGAACTGCACGAGATGGTGAAACATTCGGCTTCTGGGGAAATAGTGATATTTATAGATTGAGAACCCCATGAACTGATGACAGACCCGCTTTCCCTCACTTCTTGATTATTTTTGAGACCTATGACCTGGGGGCTTCCTGTAAGCCAAACAGTGAATCGGAGTGGATGTGGCTGCAAGTGGTTCTAGTGGACGATTCTGGATTTTGGCAATTCTTGGATGTTCACCTCAGACAGTTCACTGAGAACATAGACGTGAGTATTATGAGTCAATCCTGTTGAATGAGTCAAAGGATATCAAAGGCTTTTGCATACTCACAGTTTCTTCATGTTTCTTCAATAATCTGTGCTTCACTAACTTTAGTGAAAAAAGATCCTAGTGAAAAACATCCCCCCCAATTGCAGCTCCTACCTTCATTCAGAATCAGAAGACAACAA
>CAXAMN010000780.1:0-19155 GCA_963970005.1 Durusdinium trenchii
CTCTCACTACCAACCTACGGTTTGGAGTGGCCCATAAAGAAAATCCAGCCGGACGGGCCATCACTAAATTGCTAAGTTCCTTCGACCTAAATGAGGACCAACAAACCCTCTTCATCAGGCCGGTAGGCAAGGAAGAGGCAACCGCCAACACTGCCAGCACCAAATATGACAAGGCAATGTTCCATAGTACCGGCCTCATACCAGGGGCAAAAGTAGTAGTCACCACTACTGGACTCATTTGGGAGCAAAAAGGGCAGGTGCATTCTCCCCTTAGAGTCCATATGGAAAGCCTGGATGTCCTTGTCAGTGAGGAGGCCCAGCAAGACATGGACCTCAAGTCTGCTTTTGTCCCAGCCGTCCCGCGGCAACCGTTCTTCCGCATCCTGCTTGGAGACCCCCGGCAAAGCCCTGGTGGAGTTGCGGACAACCTTAGGGAGCACCGCACCCTTCTGCTCAAAGCCCCAATTGGCCTCCGGGCTAAGAATAGGTGGCTCATGCCGCAAGAGCTGCCCAAGATAGCCTGTAGTCTGCTTAAAGAAAGTGGCGAAATCTCCCTGCAAGAACTCGCACAAGCAGCAGAAGAGGTGAGTGGTAAAGCGTTAGGTGCAAGATGGTACTCCCGTGAGTACTGTCCAAGTACCCTACCAGCAGGAGCCAGCCTGCAAGCGGCCTACCCAGCGCTCAGAAACATACAACTAGACACACCGGAAGGATTGATTGCTAGCCTGGGATATGCCCTGACGCGCCCAGGCCACATGTTTCAGTTTCACCAGGCCGATACTGCCGAAGAACGCTCTGGCTTGGCAGGAATGCACCAGTGGAGCATAATGCTCCCCACAAGCGCAAGAGTCGCACAAGAAGTGTATGAGCCCCTCATAGGAGTTCACTATCCCATGCTCTGTAACGTGAAGAATGGCAATTGGCAAATCGGCACAGGCTCCATTCGCGCCGAAGACCAACTGGCCTCAGGATTCCGCTATGTGAACTGGGTCCATGAAGCCTTGGACCCGGCGACAAGGGCGGTGCCAACGCCAGAAGCAACCTGCACCGTATACCAGCAAATTGAGCAATGGCTCCCAATGACAGACCGAGAAACCGACAATGTCCTGGCCCTTACTACTCGCACGCCCAGTGCACAGCACTTGCAAGGCTTCTTCCAGCAGTCCCATCGGCGTGCTAATGCGGAGACAGCAGTCAAAGTTGCCGGTGCAACAGCCAAGCATTGTGTAGTTCTGCATGGCAAATCTACCTTCCTCAGCGGAACCTCGAGTGGTAACGACTTTGACCATGAATGCTACACGCGTGCAAATGTGGCGTACAGCCGTGCTACTGATTTGACTATCTCTGCATGTCCCGTCAATATGCAGGGAACCACTGGTATGGCGCAGGTTCTCTCTGCGCTGCTGCATGGCGCGTGCACGGTATACACCAATGACCAACAAACATCCAAAGCCTATGTACAAGGCAAGTTCCCAGTCGACTGGAAGTGGGTTTCTGAGTCTACGGCTCACTTTCACACTGCTATGCAGCCACAGCCACTTTGGAGTGGATTGCTCCCCATCTGCCTTGTCGAGTACCATCACGGACGCTCCCGGCGGCTCAGGCTGGTCCTCACACAACAGTCTCACCTCACCAAAGGGGAGAAGTCCTTACTTGACGAACAGCACCCAGTGCATGGTAAAATACACTGCAGCGGTCTCCTCTTTGGCTATGCAGCGGACGGGTGTACCGAACCAGACTGGTTTGTATTGCCTGATGGGCGCGTGCCAAATGCGTGGAAGCTAATCCATGCAGCTCGAAGGGGGAGTGACAGGTTTAGCGTAGGCAGCGGTGTACGATATGCCTTTGGACAAGCTAGCGACGAATAAAGCCAAGGAGTATAGCTTTGAATCCCTCCACAAAATCTACTTCTATGATGCGTGGAGGTGGATAAGTGAGCTAGATCAACCTGACTCCCCCCTTCGCCTCCCCCCTCAACCGGGGCTCCTACAAAATGGCTGCTACTGGCCGCGCCTGCCGAGGGGCAATGGTGATGGCGCTCAGCCACGGGCTCGTCCTGCCAGCTCTGTCCATGAAGTCAGTCTCACAGAATCTAGCTCGGCAGAAGGCGAAGAAAACCCACCCCCGAGTGAAGTGCCAGAGCCGGCTAGTCAAGGTCACGCACCAGACTCCCCAACTTCGCCAATCACCATTGGTAGCACTGAAGAGGAGCAAGCAGCCTCTCAGAAGGAAGCCACAGAACCCTCGGAAAGTGAGTCGCATGCTGAAACCATTGTCTCTGCAAGTTGTGAGGCTGCAGGCAAGAACAGGCGGGCAAATGCGACCCTAGCGAGCCCTGCCACAAACGAGACGAGCAGAATCTCGGAGCAGAGGCAGGGAACAGAGGAGGCACAAGCAGAAGAGTCGGAGAGTGGAACGACTGACGAAGTGATCGACCTGGACAACAGCAATGAGGCTATCCCAGACACCATCTCAGCCCCAATCACTCAGCCCTCTCTATAGGAGGTCCGCCCACAACAGGCAAGGCAGCTATCAGCCGAAATCAAGCAGGGGTAAAGCGGCCTGCGCCTGCCACTCCCCTGGGTGATATAGAGGAGCAACATAACCCTCCCATAAAGCCAAAAAGCTGTGGAAGAGGGGGGTCACCCGTGTGGCAGCCCACTGGTGCCTCCCAACAAAGCGGTCGCCATCACCGCCTCTCCCGAAGAACAGAGGAGACGCAGCCGATGGGCAGCGAGACCTCCTGCAGTCTCTGCAGCTCCGCCGCAAGGGGTCGATCCAGAAAGTCAATCTACCGCTAGTCAAACTATTCCAGTCAATTTGGCAGCAGGCAGCGATAAGGACATGATGGAGACTGACGCCCCACAATCCACCGCACGGCCCAAGATGCAAGGGCCACTGGCAGTCAAATCTAAGGTGACCAAACCGACTGAGCACCAACAAGAGAGGGCATCAGAACAAAACATGATTGATGCAATCCAATCGCGGCTAAACATGCCGCCACGACCTGAGGCAGGGTTAATAAGTATAGCGGCTTCGAGGCCAATAGCCACGGTGGCCGTTAACCCGCAAATGCCAGAGGCGACCCCAGATGCCCCAAAGATGCATGCACCCAACAAAGAGGAAGCTCCCACCACCGAAATCTTCCTAGAAGAAGCCGTTGATGCTGACATCACCCATCTTGCAGAGCAGAGAGCGATGCATACCGTCTTCCGGTATCAGACACTTGCAGTGCAACACGCTGCCCGAGCAAGCCCTGGCTCCGCAGTTGCGCCTACAACATTGCCCCCGGTGGCGCCCGCTGTCAGCCTTTATGCCAACTTGCCGCAAGAGTGGCCTTTGGCGCGCCTCAGTGTCCAACTACGGCGCATTGGGGTCCTGTTGCGAATCACCCTCTTCCGTCGGGTTGCGGAGCTCAACTTCCGCGGTATTGAATTTCGGAGTCTACCAAGGGAAGTGATGACAAGCATCATTCACGACTTCAACAATATAGGAGGGGAGTTGGCTAGGCGGCTAGCATCACTCTTTGCGTTCCTCAGACCAGCCGCGGGTGCTGAGACACAAGAAGACAAGCTGGGGCTGGCGCTGTATGCTGACCCGGCCTACTGGCTCTATGGCCTTCTGTCCTTCTGTGCAAAAGCCTGTGAAGCCAAAATTGAGGAAGCCAACGGGACCCCCTTGCAAAGAGCAGCAAAGGAGGAAAGCGGCATGCAGGACACAGAAGCGACAGGCAAAACACTGGCGCTAATGCAGACGGTGGTTATGTCCTTTGGCCGTAATCAGAGTCTCGGTAAGCCAGATCTCCCCATCCATCACTTACATGTCTACTTTCCGGTCCAGCTGGTGCACAGGCTAATAGAGCGTATGACAACCGACCTGCGCTTCACGGCGGCCGCGTCAGAGGAAGGAAAGGAGTATAAACACAATAGCGAGAGCGAGACCAACAGCCCGTACATAGTTGTAGGCACGTATGAAAGTGAATGCCGCCCCAACAACCCGAAGGTGCGGACCTCCCGGACACACCCAGTCTTGCGTGTGCCTATGTACAAGGCCTTCTAGACGGCAACCTGGGCCAAATAGTCTCCTTCCAGTCTACCTATAAGAGCACCCTTCGAATAGAAGTGCCAGTATGGCCCGACGTGCGCCAAGCCGTTCTGTCCCCCGTCCAAGCACAACCTCAGCCGAGCTTCAGTGGAACCATTTCCCCAGTCACCACTCAGGGGGATCAACACCGAGGTGTCCCTCTACCACAAACAAACACTCCGGCCGAACACTACAGTGCACAAAAGGAGGAAGAAGAAGCAGATGAAGTTGAGGAGGACAAGTACGTAGTACCTGACGGACAAGGGTGCTTCTCCTTCACGCAAAGCCTCCTCCTACGAGCAAAAGACACATATGCAGCTCGTTGCACAGGTAACAAATATGAGATTATCTCCCAATGGCTCCTCACAGGAATTGCAGTAGTCCTCTCAAGGCCAAGTTGGCAGCTTCTAGCCAAAAAAGGAACGCTGACTGCCACATCTCAAGAGCAACTACAGTTATATTATGAAAGAGGATACCCGGCTGGCCTGAAGGACAAAGTAGCGCTACCCTATGCGCTTCCAAGGCATAATGCCATTGCGGAAGCTGAGTGGCAACGCAGAGTCGGGTTGTTCAGTCACTCGCAATACTCACATGATATGGAAGTCCTATATGCCGAGCGTGCAGGATCAAGTTTTGCTGCATTCTACAACACTATGGACTTCACCAACCCCATCAAAGCGGAGACGTACAACCGCACAGAAGCTGTACAACAGCACAATGAGCAAACTGAGCAAACGGAGCAATTTGAGCAAACAGAGGTGGCTCAGCAAGACAAAGGAAACAACCCCCATTAGGGCTGGTTCCATGTAGGCAGTGACACAGAGCAAATGGCAGATCTCTGCCACTGCCCCATGAGGCTTGTCACCATGGCGGGAAAGGAAATAGAAACTACCGTGCCGCTCAGCATTTACCATCATTGGGAAATGCTTGAAGATTACTTAGTCGAGCTCCTAGCCAAGTGCCACGACCTTGATACCTTCGGCTGTGAGCTAACGCTTATCTCAGAGGATGCCCGCAGCCCCCTCAACGACCCTATCCACGAGGAGCTCTGGGAGCATAACCGTTATCAATTGATCATCCAGAAAAGATTCCGAGTTGTAAGCTCGAAAGAGCAAATCAAAAGAGAGACCTATGAGGACCACCCCAAGGCAATCTGGGTCCCTACGAATGAGACAGGCGTTCTCCCTGCCAAAGCCTTTTTTGCCCTAGCTAGACTTCGGCGCGTACAGGTAGAAGCAGGCTACCATACCATCGAGCGACAAGCGTGGCGATATTGCCACACCCTTATCATCGTCAGGCTACCCGGCTCAGTGGTAACTGTTGAGAATGCCGTCTTTCAAGGATGCTATGCGCTTACCACAGTGGCAATGCCAGGGTGCCTACATCTTGGCGCCCGCGTCTTTGCAGAATGTTGTGCCCTCGAACAAGTGGGGATACTCACAGCACGCTCCTGTCATTTAGCTAGGGGAGCGACCATCTCCCCCTATGCCTTTGAAGGATGTGCAAGGCTAAAGCAGATAGGTCTTCCCTTGACCAAAGCCATCACTGGTAGTCAAGACATAACGTCCCCTCCAGAAGGGTTGCCGACGGGGTGCTTTCACTCGGCAGGCGTACAAAACATCAATTTTCCACAATGCACTGTGTTTATTGGGCATAAGGCCTTTGCGCACTGCCAACAGCTAACGACGGTCGATCTATCGCTCACACAAGTAAGGACGGTGCAAGTGCAAGTGTTCTCACACTGTCGAGCCTTGGCACAAATTTCTCTGCCGAAGTATCTCACAGAGATATGCGCCGAGGCCTTTGAGGCTTGCGCCTTGCTGAGTACAGTAGCGCTACCACAGCCGTGTCGCAGCATTGGACATCGTGCCTTTGCGGAATGCAACAGTCTAGTCTGCCTCACGTATCGCAGTGCTCAGGCTGGCCAACATGACATCCACGTAGCAGCTAATGCTTTCGAAGGGCGTCTGGCTCTAGCTGTTCCTGGCGGAATCTGTCTCTTGTCCACATGGGGAATTGACAAGGGCCGGTAGTCCAAAAAAAAAAACGTAATTAAAAGTTGATGGCTGCCCGTGCAGTTGTCTTCCCCCTTCTTGGACAACAGATACTACTGGTAATGGACTCTGACAAGATCTGGACAGCATGCAAGAATGATGTGGGACGTGATGCCATTAGGCTCGAGGTGGAAAGTACACTACTAAATGGGAGGGTGCCTGCCATGCTCGCTGACCACATATCAGTGTCTACCTCGCAGTGGAGCGAAGAGAGAGCAATGGTAATACACCTGATCCTAACCACCCTAGCCGGGGAGGAGGCCCAGCTGGCAATTGAAATTCAAGAACATGATCGTTTACAAGTTTGAAAATGCTGTAATAGAGCAACTCCCCAGTGAGTTAAAATTTGTCTGCCGCAACTCGCAACAAACGCTGGATGACCCAATTTGGCAAACTTTGCGAGACTGCAACTGTTTCACGGTGGTGGTCAGCCCCTGCATCGAAGTAGCTGAGAGAAAGGGGCAAATGCAAGGGGAAGCCAAAGCCCTGCGTGTCCCTTTCAAGGAACACGACAGAATTTTTCCACAGGCTTTTGAGTATGTGACAAAGGTGAGGCATCTACAAGTTGATGCTGGATATCGCATAATAGGAGAAGGAGCTTGGCGCAATTGCCAACATCTCCAAATCGTGCATTTAGCAAGCACGGTCACTTGTTTGCAAGCGCAAGCCTTTCGCCGATGCTATGCGCTGCGACAGATCCTAGCCCCAGGCTGCAAACAGTTCGGAACACATGTCTTTGAAGAATGCTGCTCCCTACTGCAAATTGGGATTGCTAACGATACCATCAATCAACTTGCTCCGCAAGCAGAACTCATGCCTCGAGCCTTCCGCAAATGCACAGCCTTGCGACAAATCAGTCTAGAACTGACAGAATACAGCCCACAGGGCCTTACGCGTTGTTTGCCGGAATGCTGCTTCCTTGAAGCAGGCCTAACTTCCCTGACCCTACCGCCTGACTTCACCTGAATTGGACCAGCTGCCTGTGAGCGATGTATGCAGCTACAACTTGTAGACCTTTCGCGTACTAAGATCACAGACATCATGAACTGTGCCTTTGCTCACTGCAAACATCTACGAAACTTGAAACTCCCAGGACTACTTCGAATGATCCGACAGGAAGCTTTCCTTCACTGTACGTCCTTAACAGAAGTTTATGCACCTCCCACACTACTCTACATTGCACGACGAGCATTCGGAGGGTGCGCGCAACTCTATCGATTCCAGAGGTACGGCAAAAGTGTGACATGGAGGGGAACGTACTCTCGCGAGAATGCGTTCCTGCGGTGTGATAACTTAGATATGCCGAATTGGATTCGATGGTTGCCACGCACGCAAGAAGACGAGGATCAATGGGCAGATGACTCCCTTGCCACCCTCTAGTAGGGTTAGGTGCAGACCCACGATTGGCCAGCATAGGTCCCTGTGTGCAACTGTGTACTGGACCAGGCAAGGGAGCAATAGAACCATATGGCACACGCATCAGCACATACTCTCCTGATTGTTGCTAGTGTGCTGACTAGCACCCGTGTGCCGGTCCTAAGAGTACCAGCCAATAGTGCAGCACAGCTCGACTTCGTTGATCTGAATAGTTAGACAGTCCCAGACTGCTACCTGTGTAGTGGTTCTGGATGAGTACAGTGTACAGCATTAGGAAAACGGCGTTTCACCATGTCTCACCTCATTCTTAGTTTCAGGTAGTTTATGGGGCCCTGCATGAAACGGCTGCTTCTGCTGGCCGCGTTTGAAAGAACCAGTCAGATAGCCGAAAGCGATTTTTTGCAGCATCTCCACGACATGAGTGCCCTCTCCTGGAGCACGCCACGCCTTGAACCCATTGCCAAGCTGTTCGTGGGCCATCGTTGCTTGATGTGCTCTGGTTGGTGCCTCCCCCCTCTGGGGGAGGTACGGAGTGGGCCATTCCACTGCCCTTGAACCCTTCTTTGTGGCCTCACATGGTCTTTCACTCTCGGTTTTTTGGAAATGCCGAGCTTGAAGGCTGTGGTCTTCCCATGCTGCCACTCATTTGGTTCCGCGTACCTGTCACTGCCAGCCATCGAGTAAGCCATCTGGCGTCAATGTGCCCAACTTTGAATACAATGGGACATTCCTAGGTATCCTGGCATATCCGCTTCGCTTAGGTACTTACATATCAAGCGATTGTGAAAAGACGACGGTAAAATGGTGCTCAGGTTTCGACCAATGTCCTCATTGCCACCCAAGCTCAATACTCGTAGTGACTACCACGGGCATATGGCCCTCCATTCCGTGTTTGCGATGTTTTGCCCTTGGTGCCTTTCCGCTTACACTTGTGCCTCCTTGTTGGATGCACTCCGTGCACTTCGTTGAAGGACAAGAAGTACTGAGCGTTTTTGCTGAATTCATCGCCCCTGTTTCACCTTTCTTCACGCCCTCACGGCCACTGAGTTACTTCACAGGTTGCGCTTGTTTCTGTCGGGGGTGTTTTTGGGTTGGGTTTTTTGGTTGGTGCTCTGTTCGCTTTCCTCTTGTGTCGCAACCTGATCTGTAACTCACTCTCAACTCGACTAAGGTGACTTGTGCATAACCTGCACACACAGCGCCTCCACTCGTGCAAAAAAAATCCAGAAGAACCCATGCAGGAGTGCCTGTCACTATGATTTGAAATTGCAATAGGACCTCTCGATACGCGTGGCTGCAAATGCAAGGTCGCTAGTGCTTGCTAGTGCTTCGACTTGCACCCGTGTGCTGGTCCTAGGAGTGTGCTGCTTGCCTTTCGTTGACCTGAGTAGTCAGACAGTCCCAGACTGCTACCCGCGCAGTGGATCTGGATGAGTACAGTGTACAGAATTCGGAAAAAGGCGTTTCACCTTGTCTCACTTCTTCACTTATTTTCGGACAGTTCCTGGGGCCCTGCATGGACTGCTGACTGTTCTGGCCACGTTTGAAAGATGCAGTCAGATGCAGTCAGATGCCTAAACGAGACTTTTGCAGCACACGTCATCGGGTTTGTCTCTTCCAGAAGCACGTCACGTGAGCTGTTTGTGAGCTGAGTATGCTTGGTGTGCTTCGCTTGTGACCTCCCCCCTCGGGGGGAGGTACGGGAGGTGCAAGCCTCTTGACACTCCCTTTTGAACCCTGGCTACCTCACACTGTCCTTCATTCTCGGCTTTGTGGAAATACCGGGTTTGAAGGCTGTGGTTTTCCCAATCGTTACCTACCAGGTTCCGCCTTCATTGCTGCCAGCCATCGAGCAAGCTACCTGACTTGATGTGTCCAATTTTGAACCGTACGGACCATACCAATGCACCTTTGTGCACCCTTCAAGGTGCATCATGCCTTCGTGAAGAGTCCTTACCATGCCAAGGTGCAAAGCCTGGCCTAACTATCTTCGTACAAAGTGTCAACGGCGACACAGTGATGCCTACTGCCGCGAAAGTGTTACCTGGCCTCCACATGCTTCACGGTGCACACGCCCCTGCAACTTCTTTGCAGTTCGTTGATGGACAAGAACTACTGAGTGCACTTTGGAATTCATCGCCCCTGTTTCACCTGCTTCACCTATCTTCATGCCTTCATGGCCTTGCGAGTTACTTTACAGGTTGCCCCTGCGGTTTTGTGTTCGGGTTTGTTTGGGGGTGGTTTTGTGGTTTTTGTTGTTTGGGTTTTTTTCCTTTCTGCCGCGCAACCTGGCTGGTAACTCGATCTTTTGTCGACTGAGGTGACTTGTGCAAAACCTGCACACACAGCGCCTCCACTCGTGCAAAAAAACAGGGCGTCCCAAACGCGGTCTTGCAAGCACGCCTGCGTGGGATGGACAAAGTCCAATTCACTGCCAAAGACATCCAGGTCAGATACAGTGGCAAGGTGATCGACTATGTGCTCTTCGAAGTTGTCGAATTGCAATGTTAATTGACACCTCGACTTCATTGCCAGCCATTGTGGTGAGCCGAGGTACTCAAGCTTGAGGCAGAAGGAGTCTCCATTGGAAGACCTGTCTGCAATGGGTTCCGATTCGCGGGAGTCCGCTTGAGCCGGCTTGGCCAAACAGTGGCAGCATTCACTTCCTCTTTTGTTGGTTTTCTGCTTTGGATAATTGGGAAAGTTGAACCATTTTGGATTACTAAGTCAAGAAAAGACTTGGTGCGACATGCGTTGCAAGGTTGCCCACCGTACGAGACGTCTCCTTTTCTCCCTTTTGCTTAAGACGAGAACTAAGGCCCTCACCGAGGCACAAGGGTTGGTTTGATTTGTCTACACTGTCCTTCTAGTGCAGCCCTTTACGCAGTTCTTCATCAAAGTCATCGGACGACTGCCTGAAATTTGTTGCGCTTTCGCAGGGTAGCTTGGATACAGTAGGATCCCATAATGGCTGGTGAGTGTCCAGCCTGACCAGGTCGACTTCACACCCAAAGACATCAATGTCAGCAACAGACGGCAAAAAGTTGACTACGTCGTCTTCAAGTTGGTCCAAGCATTCACAGTGCTCCATGTTTGCGGGCATGCTGTGTTCCCAGCAAGCGTGACTAGCGCCAGGGAACCAGATGCCAAACTAGCAGGCTGCTCTGCATTCTGCTGGATCTGTGGCACCGCGGTTCCTTGGTTTTGAGCCATTGTGGCTGCCCATGTTCCAGTTTGAGACAACCCTACTCCTCAAACCAAACAGGACAAAAAACTATCCAAGACATGCACAGCAACACAATGGCTAAGGCCATCACCTCACGCTGCCCGATGCAGGAAAACAAAAAAGAACGACTGGGAGGTCCTTCCGCAATAGGAAGAGTCTCTTCTGGCTGGTGCCTGCTTGAGCGCCACGGCCTGTGGGCCTGATTTTGGTTGTTGCGAAAATTGGAATGAGAAGTAGACGAGGAACTGGCTGCTCCCTCTGTGGGGGCAGTCCGTCTGGACTTCTCACTGGCTGCTTCTTCTTCTGCCTTCTCTTTTTTGCCAAGGCTGTAGGAGCGCATTTTATTGAGGAAGGTGGGGTCACCTGTGAGCCACTTGGACGTGTGACCAGGATTATCAAATCCTGTGAGGACTGTAAGCCTTTTGGACTCTAGAAACGTGTTGAAAAGAGAGCGTGTGTGTCAGAGGACTGTCGGACCTTTCAGGGTGGGGTGCCCTTTGTCCTGCCCTGCTCTGCTTTGCTGTGTCATGTTACTTTTCTTTAGGATAACGACTCCGTGCGAAGCCATGGTTCGTCTGATGAATCTTATGCTGGTAACCGGATGCTTCTGGGATTCAACCTCGAAAGGGGGTCTGGAAATTTAGTGCTGGAGCATTGGGAGACTGGAGCGAGATTGAATCCCTTTGCGTGTTTTTCGAGTCATTGCTAGAGCCAATGAGTTTGGAGCGATTGTGCCACCACGAATGTCACGAAGCTGGCGTACAAGATGTGAGATCTCAGTTTTTGGAATTTGATGCAAGCCTTGCAGGCTAGACAAACTGTGCGATGGGCAGTTTGGTTGGAATTAGGAATTTGGAGAAAGATTCCATAGCTTGGTGAAGCTCCGGAATGCGTTCTGGTGTTCATACAATCAGTGCTGTGTGTGGTTGACCGCTCCTCAGGGAGCCGAGTGGAGCAATCAGTGCTGTACAGAAGCTGTCGCTCCTCAGGGAGTCGAATGGTTCTGTCAATCAGTGCATGTGTGATCGTTTGTTGCAGCGTGTGTTGCAGTCAGTGCGAGTGTGACCGTTTGTTGCAGTCATCAGCTCTGAGCTGATGGTGAGAATTTGCTGGTGTGAGCAGGGAATGGTTTGTGAAAGCCGGAACGTCGTCTACGTGGGTAGAGCGACCATGTGTATATGTGTTTATTGCTGTTTAGAAAGACGCAAGTTTTGGGAACTTCGTTCTGCACCACTTCGTTCCTTTTGGAATGAACCTTTGAAACGGTTGGAGTGAAGTTTTGAGCTAGAGGCAAGCGGCATGGTTCGCCGTGCTCCCGGATGATGACATCAAGCCACAGACACTTTGTGTCAAAGGATCCTCTTGTTTTGGAGACCCTCGGTTCGAGGGTAGCTATGCCTTTTTGGAGAGAGCCCAGGAAGAAACTTGAGTTTCTTTGAATGTTTGAAATGCTACGGTGCTTGGCTCAAGCCAACTCACAAGGATGAAGTGTAAAGAGATGTAAAGACAGCTGTAAAGACACCTTGTGTAGAGTGTTTGCTTGTTTGCTTGCACTGCCCACCGGACACTGGAGCCTTCACTGAGAAAAGGGAGCAGCTTCTTTGAGCAACCCTTTCTCAAACTGTGTTTGTTGCTGAAACTTTGGTTTTCGGAAACTTCGGAACTCGTTCGTTGAGCGCGAGTAATACTTGGAGTAGCGCGGTAAAGTAGTGCTGTTTCTCTGCATGGAGTCCAGACCATACACACAAACGATTCACTCAAGTTGACCACAATTGGAGCTCTGAAGCTGGACGCAAGCCAAGTCAGTGATGCCACGGCAGCGTTTCAGGCAGCGCTGCCACATTGGATCGGCCCGTTGCCAGTATGCCTGGCAGAGCACCACAAAGAAAGGGTGAGACGCTCACGTCCAACAGCCAAGTCCCACCTGCTGGCTGCTGAAATCACACGAATCCTAGCGAGTCTGATGCTGGCTCAAGCATTGCAGGCGCACGAGAGCCGTCGCCAATTCACGCGCAATCTGTGCCCGTGGGAGGGACAGATGACCTGAAGCAGCAGGATAACGTGCCCTCCGACGAAGAGGACACTGGTGCGGATCCAACCTATCTCGTTCCGCAAGAGCATGGGCGTTTTGCTCTTCGCTGGTCTCGACTGCCACTGCGGCTGACAACTTTGCCAAGAGCAACGCCCAAACAGAAAGTACGACCATCTCTAGTTGGCTGACCAGAGGGTTAGAAGTTGCAATGAACAGAATGGAGTGGTTCCTCCTTTCGTATGGACAGGAACTCACGCGACTAAGCGAAGCGCTTGAAAGTTGCCAGCAACAGGGCCTGCGTCTCTTCCATCGACGTTATCGTTTGCCCTGTGACGCACAATTTCAGCAAGCGAAGGAGCTCCTAGTCGGATTGGTGGAGGTTGGAGACCCAGCGCCACTTGCTATGTCGTATCCACGAGGCCGCATGGGGGCAACTATGCGGTGTCTGTTGGGAACAACAGCCGGATGGCTTCAGGTCAGTGAGTTGGACTCTCCTTGAGGCAGCTGACAGTGCAGCTAATGCCAATAAATTATGCTTGCAGCACCCATCCATCGTGCAAATTCTTTCAACAATGTGATGTGGAGGTTCTGTTGCAGCATGACCCCCTTGCGCACAGCGATAGCACCAACCGAGCAGTGATCTGGCAGGCCATGGGCAGCGAATTCCTAAGGCAATCACTGCTTCTGTGCAGCTACCTGCATGAAGTGGTCCGGAGTGTGCCGTAGGAAGCCTAGCATCGGAAGGGCGGCTAGGAGTTGCGCGGGTTGTATCGATAGCAGCTTCCACCATACCGCTGAGAAAGACTTTGTGTGGGAGCCGGCAGGCGCGCTGCCGAGAGAACAATCTGGGTCCGACGGTACAAGACAGCTGACTCACCAAAACCAGGAGCTTCCATCGCATACAGGGATCTTATGCATGCAAGAACAGGGTAGCAACCTCATGAATGCCTGTAGCATAGCCGGCAGCCACCTCAGTGTGTTCTTTTTGGTCCACGTCAGCTGGCGAAAGCGAGGGGGCTAAACCTGGCTGTCGCCCACTGGTGGGCACATGCAATATGCGGCGGGACAGCTCCCTTTAGAGCGCCTCCTCCTAGGCCGCCGCAGTTGAATTGCAGGATCTGTGGCAGCGGCAAGGCATCACAACCTATCCAGAATTGATTTCGCCGGGCGACTGTCCATAGGAGTGTGTTCCAGGAACACTCTGCTTGCTGTTGTTGGTGAATTGCCTGAAAAACATCAGAGGCGATATGCTCCAACGGCATGACCTGGCTTTGCAGGCGCTGCAATAGGTCTTGGTTGGCTGCAAGGAAGACTCCCCTGAGAACAGGCAATCAGGTTGTGCTAAGGCCTTGTGGATTTCATCGTATGGACACGAGTCACTGTCTTTGTGCCATGTCGGCAAGCAACGCTCCTTAGCTACTTGGTCCCAAGACACAAAAAGTGAGGGAGATATCAGCTGCGGACTGACAACACTCAGCCCGTGTTCCATTTCCATGGGTGCATGCGAACTTGCAGGAGCCATGGTAACATCCTCACCGAGGGCACGTGTTACAGCTCTGGTCAGCCTAGCCGCTGAGTTGTCTGACGACGGAGTGTCGACCGATTCCGTATCATCCACCCCACTGGCCGCCGGACAACAGCTGAGGCTGTCACCCTGAGTGGCCCCCGGAAAGAGGTGGGCTGCCTGTCTATGGCGCGCCCGCAACAGGCAAAAACGCAGGGCACTACTTCCTACGAGGCTCGAACTGTACCCCGAAAATTTGCATCCTCCTATAGGCTTCCAGTCATCAAAGACCATGCCGGTGGGAGGTGCGGCATTCCTAGGATGGCGATAGGCAGGGTTTCCCATCCTTGCTTTTCAAGGCTTCGCAGTGCCTGCTGCGCTCCAACTTTGGCTTTGCTAAAGGCATGAAAGATGGCAGGGCGCATGCGATTAGTTGGCAATGCACTTGCTTGAAACAAGTGCTCACCCGGCAGAGACGTAGCTGTGCACGGTCCTTCGAGAAGGGGAAGCACCGACAAAATGCCCTGCTCGAAGGTGGCTCTGGGCAGCTAGTGAGCCAAGGCGTCCGTTTCTGCCCCTCTTGAGTGAGGGCCTGCGGATGGGATTGTCTGGGCCATGTAACAGGCGCTGACGGTCCTAGCTGCTCGAGATCGGACCGAGGGCGTGGCCAGAAATTCTGACACATGTATAACCCATACATGGACCAAGCAACACAGAGGTCCAGTGCACTTTGCATGGGAACGCCTATATATACGAAAGGGGTGAACACGGTTCCATTGACAACTGACTGACAGGGGGTGCTCGGCGGTCGAGCAGTGGACACCAGGCGGGTTTGCCTATACTCCTGCAGCTCTCTTGCAAGGGAAGCCGCAGTGGCTCCATTGCGGACAGGGCTGCGACGCGTGTCACTCCCTATCGAAATGACCAGACCAGCATTGTACTCAAGGTGCGCTTCAGTGAACAGCAGCATACCGGACCTGATGCAGCTCGTTTGTAGCCAACTAGATCAGTCCACTGAAATTGCCGCTGCGCCAGTTCGACTAGGTCCTGCACCTCAAAGAGAGTGAGCGGCGCAAAAATCAGCCCGTAATTGACTGGACCAGGCTAGGAAGTGCTTGCGCTGGGAAGTAGACAAACATGTCATTGATGGGGAGCTCTTGCTGTCCATGAGTCATTCCCCGTAGGACATGATAACTGTCTGCGTGAGTGTGAGGGCATTGACTTCAATCCAACGTCGTCGGCCTGGCTGGGTCCGCTTTCACCTCCGCTGTGCGCCGCAGCTGAGCGATGTTGGAAGCACAACACTTGGAGCAAAAGGCAAGTAGCCCATACTGCCAAAACTGGGGGTTGGCACAGAGAGCCAGATGCTTCTTGTCAACGAAGGTGCACAGGTGGCCTTGGGAAGGCGAAGAGATTAGCCAGCGGCACTGCCAGTGCATTGCTAATTTTGAGCCAGTCATCAATTAACTCTTCCTTTATTTCGTTTGGTATGCGTCCGAAGTAGGTGCCTCGGAACTCCCGCTGGGTGCGGAAGTCTTCAGTTACGTCAACGCCTGGAAAACTGCAAGAGTAGTTATGGACATCCATGCCTGTTGGCAGGTTGGTTTCTCCGAGAATGCCTTCCTGAAGGACGCTTCGTGGCCGTCTCACTTGTTTTCCATGTGGCGTCTGTCGCCACAGGCGAGTGGAGAGAGATGGCTTGCTTCTCTGCCTCTTGTATCCGTATCAGACGCAATTTGAACTTGAAAAGTTGTTTGTCTGCGTGGGCCAGTAGCGCCCATAACCAGGAGGCCTGCTTCCGGAGGTAATACGAGATCCGAGCCTGGTGCATTCAGCGTGGCTCCTGGCGCCATGCATCACAGATATAGATTTTTGTGCAGTGCGGTAGGCCTGTGCCCCTTTGGCCCTGAGTGGCACTTTGTGTGGGCTGGTGCCGCTGGGCCGTCCCACGCTGAATTTGCGTCAGGATCTTTGCTTGTCTGTCAAGTTCTTCCCCGGGAAGTGGGGCCGGTCCGGCATGTCGTTTCGGTTCCTGGCAGGAGAGACTTACTTGGAGCGAGTCGTTGGTGAGCATGGTATGCACACCATGTGGAAGAGCCGCGCAATGCTCCAGGAATGCCATACATGTTGACAGGTCAGCGCTGTGAGATCTGTGGGGCTACGGCCACACGAGTGGAGCGGAATGTTCTAAAGGTGGAGACTCTGCATGTTTAAAGAGGGGGAGAGAACCAAAACCAAAAAACAACAAACAGAACCAAAACACAAACAAACCACCAAAACAAAAAGCCCCCCAAGGAGAAACCTGCAGAGTTTTCGCAGTACGCAAGGGTGAGACATGGTGAAGCATGGGAAACACTGCAACTAGCTGGCCGGGCCTCGAATTCTCGAATCATCTGCTGTTCATGCTTCCTTAACAGCAAAGCCCACAGAGTGCGGGAAGTGTGCGAGATGCTGTCCAGGAGGGATGGAGTTGGCATTCATCAGTCGGTCGCCTCCTTCATGCATGGCCCTTGTGAAACATGGTGAAACGTGAAAAGGCTGGCATTGTATGCCCACTTTGTGCAGGATTGGCAGGGTACAGACCCTTACCAGGCAAGGAACCAAGGTTCTCACCCGGGTGCCAATCAGCTACCTTTCTACCGTCGCGTGCGGACACCGGTCAGGAGCTGAGGCTCGCAACCGGGCCAGCTCACTGGCAGCGCGCAAGTATGGGCATATTTGGCAGTGGCTTGTCCTACAGGGTGAAGAGGGGTGTTCCCAGACATCTGCCACCCTTTAGTGCTGCTCCGGAACCTGCAGAAGAGGAGGCGCCCAGTGCACTAAGCACTGAAGAATGCGATTCCCACATGGACAGTTGTGAGGGAGCGATGGACGACAAGCAAGAGGGTGACAGCCTTAGCAATTGCCCTGTTCCTTCCATGACATCCAGGGCACCCAGGCCACCTGACACAGGATGATGAGAGCACTGCTCTCCCGCCCTGCGGAGTTGACAACAGCGAGGAAGACTCTTCCTCCAATGCGTCTGAGTCCCCGGTCAAAAAGACGTCCGGCTGCCAAGGCCATGACATGGAGAGGCGCCTGCGCACACCGCACACATGGCGTCCGTACTCGTGCAAAAAAAAGGCGAACAAGAGTACACTATGGAGGATCTTGCATGCCAGTCAGAACCTGCAAGAGGGCAACAGTCGACAGTGATCAGGCCATGCCGCCCGAAAGGTCCCAAGACAACGCATGCAGGCAACAAGCGGAAACCGCCGAAATCGACTTGGTGGATGCAAGCTCTCCTAGAAGAGGTCGAGCAGGCGGGCACGGTGGCAACTGACCTCGCGCTGGCTGCGGAACAAGCAGCCATGCAAGCCATGCATGACCGGCGAGCCAGCGCAAGATATTCCACAACCGCCCATGCACGTGTCAGCAACCGACCGCGCGAATGGATGGCCAGGTTGTGTGTATCATACAAACAAGTCAACAAATATGTTCGCGCAGTAGTCTGGAGAAGGGTGGCTGAACTAGGGCTCCGTGGTGTCCATTTCAAACAAATCCCGAACCAGGTGAATGCAGACCTAGTAGGGGACTTGCTGGTAGTTAGCAACGCACTGGCTGCGCCTCTTGCTAACTTATTCGCCTTTCTGGCCCAAGGCCATCCACAGTGCACTTTTGTTGACAAGGCACACCTAGCCCTTTGCGCCGATCTCCAATTCTGGCAATACGGCCTACTTGCTTTCTGTTCCGTGTGTTGTGCCTGCAATATAAACAAGTTACGGCGCGCAGCTGAAGCAAAAGCCGACCCAGCCAAGCAGGCGAGCTATCCGACGGCTGAAGTCAATGCTCTGACCCTCATGCAGACTGTCATCATGTCCTTTGCAAGGGGAATGAATCATGGGGAGCAAGAAGTCCCCATTAATGACATGTATGTATATTTCCCAGTGCAAGTACTCCCGAGCCTTGTTCGGTCAATGACTGATAATCAATTCCAACCTGCGAAGCTGGATGCTGGTCTGGGCTACCGCACGACCAAAGACCAGTTGCAAGACAATCCCTACCTAGTGGTAGGTGCTTACCGGAAAACAATTGAGTACGCTGGTAATCCAATGACCTGTGCAACCTCTGCGCACATGCGTCTCCACCCGTGCAAAAAAAAGAGCTGGTAATCCAACGATGCCTGACACGCAGTGGGCTGCTAGAGCTTTTGAATCGGGAGCGCTTGATCCCTCGCTTGGGCAATCGACGGCATTCCCTTCATCAGCCAGGATGCTGCTTCGCATAGAAGTCCCCTGGTGGTCGGATGTAAAGGTAGCAAGACATCCCCCACCAAAGACCAATGCAAGTGAATCTGAGGCTGAATCGAGCATCGCAGGCACACGAGAACCATCACCGATATTTGCGCAACCGGTGCCTAATGTGGGTGACGAGGATCTGAACCAGCCAGAGGAACTGCCCTCAGAAGAGGAGGAGCAGGAAACGGACCCAACCTACATTGTCCCACGGTCACGGGCGGTTTGTTTTTCGGTACCCGAGATTGATCAACGCGGCCGACAATTTTGAGAAAGGCAATGCCCGAGCGGAGAGCAAGATCATCTCCAACTGGCTGACCACAGCACCGCCACAAGCCGGTGTTGCATCCCTGTCACTCTCCTCCCCTCGGGGAGGAGTTGTCCCCGATGATAGGCGTGCCTCAATTTCGAGCCTGCATGGAAGCGGCTACACTGCAGCTTTGCTTGCGACAGCCTGAAGCTCTCGTAAGCTGCTAGCCGTGGTTTTCCCCTGTGCCATATCCATGCTGCCTTGCGAGCGCACTCACTCCACTCACTCCACTCACTCCACTCACTCAGTCAGCCAGTCAGTCACTCAGTCAGTCAGTCAGTCACTCACTCACTCA
>CAXAMN010000780.1:19165-31194 GCA_963970005.1 Durusdinium trenchii
CTCTCACTCACACTCTCACTCACACTCTCACTCACACTCTCACTCACGCTCACTCACTCGCTCGCTTGCTCACTCGCTCACTCCTCACTCGCTCACTCCTCACTCGCTCACTCACTCACTCACTCACTGCATTCCCAAATGTCCTGCCGAAACCTTTTTGTCTCGTCTCGATTTATCAACAGCAGGACAGGTTAATGTTTTCCAAAGGCCGTGCGCCAAGCTTGGATGCTCGTCACTGACTATATTTGAGGTTTGTTGTGTGTTACTGTTGTTTTGGTGTTGTTTGATGTTGGTTAGCAGCTGGTTGGTTGCAGATGCCACATTGCCGCATTGCCACATTGGGCATGGGCGGATTTGAAACACTCATGTTTTTAGACAACCTTGCCTTCGCAAAATCAGGCATTTTTTTGCTGAACTCTCATTGCAAAAGTTGCGTCGTTTGGCCATTGCATGCACGTTCATAAGCTTGTGCAGCCCTTTTCGATTCAAGCAAGACGGAAGAACGTCGTTGCATTTGTAAAACAAATATGTTATATGTGTCAAAATCAAACCCTTGGACTTTGCGCTCACAAAAAATTTCAGTACCATGCGCCATGTCCTACATATGGCTACGGAAAGAGATGAAATCTTCTCTGGTAGCCAACCATGTGCCGAACTCAAAGATCTTCTTCAGGGGCAGTTTGTGGGGCAAAGTGGTTGTAAGGCATTTGTTCATGCAATAATTTAACACACACTTTTCGTTCATTTGTAAGGCATTTGCAGCTCAACAAATGAACATAAAGGCATTTGTAAGGCATTTGTTCATGCAAATTTTTCATTTCACACCGGTGGTTTCTCCTCCCCTCGAACGGCACCGATCATCGTCGCCGAGTCCATTCCAGGTGGCTACTTACCACGGTGAAGCAGTTGCAGTTGCACAGATTGCGGTGGGACACATGGGGAACTTGGTTCTTGTGATGTATATAATAGAAGACTAACCATCTGGGAAATTCCTGAGGCTGGACATGCCACTTTTTCGAGTGGAGAGCATGGATTTGCGTGCCATTTTGCGCGTGATAGAAATGCAGTTCCGTGATTTGGTTAAATCCTAGACCCTCGCACAAAGCAATCACACACACACGTTTCACTTGAACACATGTTGTTTTGACGTGACACAGGCTCTCCAGATTCATATGGCCGGGTTTGGAGTTGTTTGGACACCCACGGAACAGTTTTGATTCACAAAATCTTTGCGTTGAGAAGTGCAGAGAGGACTTGACACCAATCGATTGGACCTGCAGGGGAAGGGCCGGGTTCTCCTAGCGAATGTGGACTTTGAACCAGGACTGGGAGGTCTGTTCCAAGATCCGTCTTCCTCTGTGGTTCTTGATCCCTTCTATTTCCAAAAGGGGTATGTGACGCAGCAGTTCAAACAGCCAGAAGCCTGCCCGTTCTTTTTAAAAGCGTATGATTTGTTTTGGTCCCGTGGGTGTTTTTGGGTGCTTGCAAGAACTCAATCAAATACTCCATTTGGACCAGGATTCACTAGAGGAAAAAGGTACAGGGCTTGTTCATTTATATTTTTATTCAATGAAAGAAAGTCATCATCTTCGTGAATCCCACGCGCCGTGACTGTGAATTTGTCAAGAATGAACCTTGGCTCTTGCGCAGGAGAGCGGATTCTGCTTGAATACCCACTGATTGAGGCGCCGACGTGGAATGGGCATGGCGTATGTGATGCCCAGCTGTCTCTCCAATTCTGTGTCAAAAGGAGTGTGCGGATGGGCTTGTCCCATCTGCACCAGGTCAACAACCGTTTTGATTCCCTCACCAGCCCCTACTAGTGGGGCCGCCGCGACCTTGAGCAGTGTTTCTTTGATACCCATCATTGATAGTTCTCAGCCTCAAGCAATTTGACAGGTCTTTGATCCCAGTAGATTCCACTGAACTGCATGCAACAGGCACTTTCTATCTCGTTCGGGTCGCTTCGCAACGACAGCAGCCCGCCGCTACTCCTCTCAGAGGAGTTTCTATAATCAACCTATTTTTGGAGTGTCTGAGAAGTTGTTTATGTCTTACTTGCAGTTTGCAAGCATTGTCGGATCCATTTTTCGACCCCCTTGAAATTGTACAATAGAGTGATTATGAATAATAAACTGTACAATGTGCATGATCGAGACAAGACTGAGAGATGAACGCAGCATGAAGATGAAGTGGATGAATAAAATGAACGAAGTATCTATGATTATGATCACTCTATTTGTGGACCCTCTTACAAATTGTTTAGTTATGTTCTTCTTACGACTTGTAAGCATTGTTCGATGTATATCTATATTAATATATTAGATATATATATATATATAAAATCCGATTCCTTGAAATTGTACATTTTTCAGGGTGTCCCTAATATATATATATATATATACACATGTATATATGTGTCTGCCTTTCAAATGCAAATGATACGATAATGAAAAACATAGTCAGACATAGATGATGTGTGAAACCAATGTGTTTTCAATGTTTTCTCCCACTCCCACTCGTCTCCCCAGACACAGCTCGTCATCATGCAGGATATGCATTTTCGTTCCCAAACGAGAATGCCCCCCTAGCTAAAGCTATGGAACGGTAGCACGAACCACTAGTGTTACGCCCCTGTGGAAACTACAAATCAGCCCAGAATTCCAGATTCTTGGATGTTAGGTTGTTGCTGATGACTCGATTCCAGCATTCCAAGTGCTGCAAAGGCTTGAGCAGGCGGGGCGTGAGGGGTGCCTCGTTGGGGGGCAGATGTAGAGGCTTTTCATGGAGTCGCTTGGACCTGAATTGACCGTGAATTCTCACTGGGTTTGGTTTCGGCGCGAATCGAAGAAACCTTCGTGGTTGGATGGGTCGGTGGGCACGTTCCAGCAGCGGTCGGTGCGTGAGCGCGTTTTCACGTGGCGATCGTGACACCAGCAGCTGCAAGCTGCAAGCTCCAATCTTGGAACCTTCCTAAAGCACCAATCTGTGAAATCCTACTGGTCCTATTGTGTCGTCGTCACGTCACACGACCTTGGAGCACGAAAGCTAAGCTAGCTTGTGGGCCTCACGTCTGCTTGGTGTTCCCTTTTTACAACAAGCCCATCTTGGATGAAACATGAAGCCGAAGCCCCGTTTGGGCGACCATGGGACCGGTGCTTGGTGACAACACACGGTGCTTGCCCAGCATTCCATGTTTGATGCATCAAAGAACCTTCAGAAATGGCATGCCTCTTTTTGCATGCCTTGTTTTTCCAGGATGGCCAGCTGGAGTTTTCCTTGATCTTCTACTGGGCAGCCCTGTCTTCTTTGACCCAGCCAGAGGCAGGACACCTGAAAAGTCGAAGAGAACAGCCGGCGGCGAACGGGTTACAGTGGAAGGGTTCCTTCACCAGTCACAACTGCTGCGTCTTCGGAACATGGAACTTGGAGGACAAGTCTTCCCGTATTGGGCGGATGGTCGGCTGCCCCAGATTTGTTTCACGAAACCGCTCACCGATGGTCGTGACTGTGCTAGATTTGGTTCCTTTGTGAGTTTGATGCTATGGATTCCCACAAGTCATGTCATTCTCAGTCTGGGAATCTCTGGGAATCGACAGGTTCAGGTCACAAGTCAGTCGTCGACAGGTGGCAGCAGCTTTGGTGCCTCCCTGGCGCGCTGTGCCCAAAGAGACTCAGGCCACTGAGACAGAGCGGTGCTGCAGGTGAGCTATTTTGTCTCATTGACTGCAGCTTTGTCTCACTTTGCTGTTTGGCCCTGCTTGGCATTTCGGCTTGGCGAATTCCAGGTGCAGGCGCTGGAATTGCACACACCAGAGCTCACTGGTCCGTCTCCGAGTCCACATCTCAGCGGTGCGTTTGAGACGGACGTGTGTGTGTACTGTATTTACTCGAAGTTCAGAGAGCCGGACTTGTCAGTTTGTTTCTGGGACTTGTCAGTTTCTCTATCCAGTTGGCATCATTTTGGTCGAATTCTCTTCCATCTACCGAGGGCTCCTTAAAAAAGGCCGTCGCATCGAGCATTGCTCGGCCCCAGGGCCATCAGAGCAGAGGGGGGATTCACAAGATCGACCTACTAACGGACACGGCCTATCTTAGCAATTGGATCTTTTAGTTCGACCAAAACAGTAGAACATCGTGACAATATGGCCATGGGCCATGCATAGTGATTGAGCTCCAAACTCTGTGGTGATTAGAGGAAGTAATAAAGGACGTTCTCAAACAAGTTACTTAAGGTCGTCGTAACGATCAAGTTTATAACGAGCACTTTGGTTCACAGGGTAAGTTCGGACTCCGATGGCATCAATCCAGACAGCTCCACCTGGTAGCTCATGGGCAATGGAATGGCTTGCCTCAAAACGGGCGGTCATTGTGCCTGGTGTGATGAAAGGCCGTGACGGTCGATGATGGTTGCAATGGTTGGAGGTGTCCTCAAATTGGACCTGTCAGATGTTCCACTTCGGCATGACTTGGGTTTGTATCATCAAAGCATGCCTGAGCATCTTCACTTTCCAAGGCAAAGTTTGACAACGCTTTCTTTTCTCTTCTTCTTTGAGCCAGTTGCCTTTTTGCTCCACGACTACTTCCGCCCTTCATGGGTTTAAGGGTGACCCTTCTGATCGTCGCATGTGAGGGGCTTGAGCGGTGGCGCGGCCAGGTGGGACCTGTTCCTTGCGCTCGCAGCTCCAGGCCTTGGAGCGGCCCTTAGGCCTCTCACTGCCAGATGAGGAGCAACCGTCGACCCGGGACCCGACCCCCGGAAAACCCGAAGCGAAGCGGAAGAAGAGCCATAGCCGCTAGCCGCCATCGTCATCTTCCAAATGGGTTTTCCGAAGACGACTTAGTCAGTCTTCCAACGGACCAGAGCCCCGGTGCCATGACCAGAGCCCTTTGGGCCACCGGTGTTCGTGGGTCATCCGAGCTCCGACTTCGCGCAAGCGAGCTCGGACGTGACGTGGCGAGCTCGACTGGCGAAGAGGAGCTGCATTTCTTCGATGACGATGAGGAATGGCAGTGGGGTGCTTCCCATTATGATTCTTGGCAGTTTCAACCTGTTAAAATTGTTAAACGATTAGAAGTGTGGATTCTGCAAAGTTTTGAGCACTGCCATACGCCTGGATGATTTCCAACGTGAGGCCTCATGGTTTGATGCTGATTGCTCAATGATTGGAGATGTGACCCCGAGTTACATGCGACTAGGTAGCAGTCAGCTACCTGCAGGTTTGCATCGTTTCTTGGAAATGGTCAAAGATATCAGCTGAGTACTCCCCTCTATTCGGACCACATGGAACCCCCAAAACTCCACCTTGGGGTTGTCTTCGGAACATGTCTTCCATGAGTGCATTCTAAGGGTCCATGTGGTCCGTCTGCGGAAGCAAACGGACTCCTTCTTTGACTTCCGACCTTGAAATCCCCCGGTGAGCCATGCGTTGCTCGGTGCAACTGAGCCATGCGTGAAACCGCGCGGGATCGTGTGGACTCACGTCGTGAATCCTTTGGTTTCACCTTGTCGCGCTTCATGGTGATAAGGTATATGCCAAAGGCCCTGTCGCGGTTGCGCGACTGCTTGCCTCAGGACAGGGAAGGGAAGAGAGGACAAGACGGCGCTAACGGTTAGCTAGGCTAATAGCTACAAGGCCAGTAGGGTATGAAGACGGCTACAGCTACAGATTTTTTCGTCCACATGCTGTAGGCTTCTGTTTTTATCCCCTGCACATTTGGTTTCTGTCCGCCAGTGGACCACGTTGGTATGTTGGTTGGGAATAGCTTTCCAGGTCTACAGTAAATCGCCGTATCCTATCTGCTCAGATCGTACGTAAGAGAAGCATCAGAGGAGCCACAGAGCACGTTTGATACATCGATGAACTTGTATGCCACACGAGTTGTGTTCTCTCAGGCGAAGTTGGTGGTTCTGCTACGGAACCCGATTGGCCGCGCAATATCCCACCACAACCACGACTTGAACAAGTGCCTTCGCCTCTGCTTCGTGGGTGAAAAAGCCACAAAATAGAAGGAAGACATCTTTATCATTGTTTTGGGTGCAGAAACGTGAAGCTGTTCAGTGATGTGGCTTTCCAAAAAGAGGTAACCCGATGGGTTTGGACTGCTCGAAGCGTTCGACACTTTCTGACAGACTCCTCCAAAGTTCCAAAGTAGGTGGGACCTTGTTGGTCCGATGCCAAATTGTTTTGGGAGCATCCTTCCTTTGGAAGGATCTTCCACCAGAAGCAAACCCTATCTGAAACCCGTCTGGTACCTGCCTTCCACGTCTCACTCCCCTGCCTTCCACGCCAAGAACCTCGGAGGTACCGATCACATGTGGTGCCTTCCACCTGCTTCCGATCGGAACCTTGGAGGTACCGTGAGGTGGGCACGCTCGAGGAGCGCTTCGTGTGGGAGATGCACACCTCGAAGAACACCTGTCCCTGTCGCAGCGACGCCTTCAAGCGAGGCGCGGGGTGTTTGTGTTGGGGACGAGATGGGGGTGGGATGAGATGGGGTGAGATGGGGGTGGGGTGTTGTGGTTTTTGCAAAGATTACAGTGGTTGGATGAACAGTGGAGTGTGATGTTGTTGACACTCGCTGCGCACACAGGGTGGGAAGGTTGTGCGACTGGTGAGTGTTTCTGGATGAATACGTACCAGATAAGTTTCTCAAAGCCAACAACTTCTTGATTCTTGCGACTGGCTTGGGTCCAGGACCCAGATCTTGTATGGAACCATGCAGGCATACATCAAGCTTGGCGCTAGGCTTCTATGCTGAACAACTTGAACGCATGCTGCAGTTCTTTCCCAGCGATCAAGTGCTCGTGCTTCAGCGAAAGGGATATGGTTGTGGCCCGACCCTTTCAGTCAAAGGAAGATAGATACGCGACAAGGGTGCGTTCGATTTCCATTTTCTTTCCCTTCAGCTGGCAAAAGCCTAAAAAACGTGACAGTCATCGTTAAAGCTTTGCACACTGAGAAAGCCCCAGTGCTTCAACGAGCAAGCTTCAAACGCTTCTGGGTCTCTGCGAGATCAGTGGCCACCTGTTTGCTCGGCCTCTTGAGAGAAAGACACCTGATGCTCCCCCCAAGAGCCCCCCCCGTGGCGGTCGATGGATTCGCGCCATCGCCTTCCACCGCGAGAAGCAACGGCTCTCAGGTGCTCATTTCCGAGCGGTGTCGCATGCAGCCGCGCCAGCACTTGCGGCACGTGGCTCGGTTCCTGGGGCTGGAGGCGGATCGGCAGATCGGCGGATTGGCTTTGGTTCGGGACTGAATCCATTGTGGGAAAGAGGTGAGGTGAGAACTGAGGCGAGGTTGCTAGATTCCAAGAATTTTCTGACACAAGATTCTTTTTGTGTTGTTGTGTCTTGCTTGCTGGTAGGATGTGTACAAGTGAAGCGAATCCTCACACTTGAGACTCAAAAGAAGAACGACCGCGTGACGCCATGGTTTCTGATGATTCGTGGTGAAAAGTGAAAAGGTGATCTTGAGAGAGTGCTTCTCTATTTCTTGTGTTCTCTCCCATAGAACAAGAGCGGTGTTATATATCTTTCATGTAGTTCCAGTTTCTGCCGATCCTGCTTGCACACCCACTGAAGGGGTTGTCCGGAGGATGTCCCCTGGGTGTCTGACTATGTCTTCAAGGAAGAGCATGTCTGGGTCCCAGCATTGGGCCATGCTGCTCTTGAGCAAGATGAAGGGACCGGGCCCATGGAGGTTTCAAAGGTCCCCAGTCCCCAGATCTGATATTGTTTTTTGCATCACTGTTGAATGAGCCACAAAGCTATGGACACTTGTCGCTGCTTTTGGGTCATGTACAATCAGAACCAGATGTGTCTCTGCAATCTAGCTGCAGACGAGCTTTGCTGTGTCTCCTCTTGACCAAACAAGGGGGGGGATGTCAGAAAAATGCAAAGAGATGAATCCAGACCACCTATCAAGCCATGGATGGAAGCATTGAAGGAGCTCGGGACATTTCCAGAGAGTTGAACTCCTGCACTTCCATCGAACGCTCAGCCATCATCGATGTTGAGAACACATGTTGTTAAGCCTGATATTTCAGAATGGAAAATCCATGGGAACAAAGTGAACAAAGAGAGATTGTTTAGGGTCTCCCCATGGCACGCCCAAACAAACACCATTGGCTCCCGTCACCACCCGGGAGCCACCAGCCGCCGTGGGTTGTTCAGGTGCGGCACTGGTATTTCGAAGAGCCCAGCCACCGCGTTCGACAGACCCTGCGGGACTTCTACGCCCGAGAGGTCTGATGGGCAGAGGGGGATGTGCTGGGAGGATGGTCTAGTGTACGAGTCGAGCGTAGTTGATGGCCATATAGATCACAAAAGTTATGTAGTAATAGTAATGGAAGTAATAACAATAGAAATTAGTATATTGGATTGTAAAGCTATCAACCCCATATTGGATTGTAAAAGAATTATATAGCATATCCACCCCGTATTGGCTTGTAACCCAGGTGCAGCGCCTCCGTGCTATGCTGGGCGATCCGATTCCCGCCACCTGGTGGGGGAGAGGTGGAACCAGGGATCTGGGTGGGGAGCGACTTCATCCGTCGCGACGAGGTCTGCCTTGTCATGGGGTTGGAAGCTTCTGGAAGATGGTCCTTTTCTTCTCTTTGGAGGGCCAGGGCCGATTTTTCCGTTCGCAAGGCGCCGATCGCGCGGATCACATCACATTGACTAGTCCTGACAGGGTGCGACAATTGCAGATCTTCCAGCTGGGAAGTTCTTATTGCGACCCCTTTTGGTCCAGTCTCCTGAACGTGGGCGCAGCCCACGTCCACGTCCCAGGAATGGGATGAGGACTTCTGGCTGCCCAGTCTCATCCCCCGGGAGCCTTGGTTGTGGGGACGCTCAGCCAACGAAGACAAGGTTTCCTAGCAAAAAGGCGATTGCCAGTGGTGGATCCATGCTCTTCCGTCCAAGGACATCAAGGCCCCCACCCAGGCCCAGGTGTTTTTGGTCCTTCGAGCCTCCAAAACCCTGAGGCGCACAGCCAGATGCCGGTGGCAGGCCAGGTCGGTAGGCGAGAGGCAGTGCCTTCCACTGAGCTGACACGAAGCACCGAGACCAAATGAAACATGTTTGAGCAGCGACCGAGTGTGCCAGGCCGACTGCGAAGCACGAGATCGCAAGCCACGAGAGCGAGAGCCACTTTGGACATGAGGATATTTTGATCTGGGAAGAAATGTTGTGAACAAATCTAGGTGGTTGGGTGCTGCTCTAGTACCGGACATATTGTCATCCTAACCTCGGGAAGTGGTTTTTGGGCCCCCGGCCCCACATCTTGCCCTGGGTGCCTCCTCCCGCAGACTGGGTTGCACCACTCCGATCTCGGAGACCCTTGGAGAATAGATCTCTTCATGGAGACCTGAATCTCCCTGCGACGACGACGACCGTCCGATGCTCGGCACCCCAAAACGACGACAGCCTCCCCCCTCCTTTCGAAAGATGCGCCCACCAACTCCATGGAGCTGTTCAAAAGATATGCTGCTAGTTTCTTGTTACTAGCAATGCGTAACGTCCTTGCTCCGTTCGTAGCGATGCCAGGAACCCCGAAAGTAGCTTCTTGTTAGTATGGCCCAGGCTGTTGAGATCCACAATCTCCCCAGCTCGGCTAAGCTCCAAGAGCCCCACTTGCTGGGACACGAGCTCCTCAGAGTTCGATCTGCCAACCAGCTCCATGCAGTCGACCTGGGAAGGGACCCATTCATTTGCTTTACTTTTGACTACCCTGAAATACCGTAAAATATTTTTGTATTTTTTTGGTCCTTTTAGTCTCCAGAACTTGCCACTAGCAGTGCTTTGTTGCGAAACCATTCAATCCAAATCACTGTTTTCTTCACACGTTGGGTGTTCTTCGAAGTGTCGAAGCCGCCGCTTCGGCGCCTTCGGCGTGACCGGCATCCCCGCTCTGAGGCGCTCCCAGTCCTTCCACGGTCTGAGGCGCTCCAAGTCACCGCGGTTCCCGTGGCTGGGAGTCCCATTTCCAGCCTTTCCGACGGAGGAGTTCGCGAAAAACTGTTGTCATGTGGCCACACACATGTCCATGTCACTCCATATCTACAGTCTAGAGACAATCATTGCTGTAGTTTGTTTGTTCTTGTGTTTCAGTGTTCTGTGTTAAAACACATTGTTCTTTTTGACTGGGTGTTCTGTGGTTTTCTCAGTTGTGTGTGCACCACTGGAAGGCGATGAGAACGAACCTCCCTATGTGGTCAGACTCTCTATCCTGGGAATCCAGCTGCCTGGCAGCCCAGCGGTGGTGGACAGGGTTGGTGAGGAACCTCGGAGGTATCAGACATGACGTCAAGAATTTGCTTGTTGCCGCTTTTAGGGTAGGGTTAGGGTAGGTTAGGGTAGGTAGGTAGGGTTGTTCCCCTCCAAAAAAAAGAGATTGCCGAACATGCTGGACTTCAAAATGGATGAGGGTCGGTTTGCTGGTGCCACGAAGGCATTGGATTCACCATGTTTCACCCTCGTGGAGGTAGAAGCTGAGAGGATTCTTTTTGGATCGTCCCATGTTGGTTGTTAGTAGATTCGACATAGGCTTTAGCTTAAATTATTCTTTACTATATTGCGAACCATTTTGCACATAGATCACAGTACAGTTGCATGACATTACTTGCATCATAGAGTTGACCTATTTCGGGGTATAATACATGTTAACACCTTATTTCGGGGTATAATAACCCATGACGGCTGATCCCTTGGAGGAGACCTTCATCGTGGACGACGAGCTGGAAGCCGAGGCCCTGATGGTTTCGTAGCTGGGCCGGAGGAGCTTTCACGCCGCGTATGCCTTGTTGTGGGGGTGGTGGGTGATTATAGGTGGGGAAGAAGACCTCTCGGATCTTGCTTCGATCCAACGTCGCAGGGCAGGTTTTGGAGTTGCAGGGATGCACTGCTGGGCCCACCTGTTTTCGCAGCTTCCGGCGAAATAGAAGCGATTTTACGAGGGGAAGTCACGAGATGTGACGAGAACATAGCGTCATTTCTTGGTTCTGCGCTCAGACAGACGCTAACCCTCTCGTGAGAGGGGGAGGTGAAAGGACGAGAGGAGTGTTGGAAAAGGACGAGAAAGCCAACGGATCAACGGAGACGTCTGACCCTCTCAGGCGGCAGACAGCAGACACGACGCTCAACCGCCGACGAGCGGACGCTGGACCAACCGCCCACGAGCCCGCCGACGAGCGGAACGCTGGGCGGGGCCATCCGCGCCAAGGCGGATGGGTCATGCGGAACGGTGGAACAGTGACCCTCAAGAGGTCATGAACTTCGGACGAATTTGCAGTTTGGTGATTTTTCATCCGTATAACATCGTATAACGATTTATTTGGGGGTTCTGGTTTTCAAGAAAACACTTGGCACCAAACTCCGTAATCACCTGGTATCACCCGCGCCCAGGACAACTTCAGGCTTCGGGGGCGCGCCAGAGGCCCGGGTGCAACGGAGTTGCCCGGAGGCCCGGCTGAGTGATTGGAAGAGACTGAATACAAGAGTTGAATAAGATTAACTCGAAAGTTAATTCTTCAGCAACAGCCCCCATTCAATGCGCCAGCCTCAAAGGATCAACTTGGGAGTTGATTCTGCCAGCTGTGCCAGCAGCCCAAAACCAAGAATTAACTTCTGATTTAATTCTTTTTAAAGAGTGTCTGGCCATTTCCCTCTCTCCCTCTCTCTCTCTCTCTGCCTGTCTGTCTTTCTATCCTTGTCTATCTTCCTACTAACTTGGAAGAAACTCTAGCTCTAGATGGTTTGTATGAGAAAGAGAGAACGTAGAAGATTGTTGGAGGATTGGTGGGACATGGCAGCCCTGGAAAAGAATTAACTCTTGATTTAATTCTTTTTAAAGGGTGTCTGGCCCTTTCCCTCTCTCCCTCTGTCTCTCTGCCTGTCTGTCTTTCTATCCTTGTCTATCTTTCTACTAACTTGGAAGAAGCTCTAGCTCTAGATGGTTCGTATGAGAAAGAGAGAAAGTAGAAGATTGTTGGAGGATTGGTGGGACATGGCAGCCCTGGAAAAG
>CAXAMN010000780.1:31204-70987 GCA_963970005.1 Durusdinium trenchii
GTGGGACATGGCAGCCCTGGAAAAGAATTAACTCTTGATTTAATTCTCATACAAACCATCTAGAGTTTCTTTCCAACATAGTAGAAAGATAGACAAGGATAGGAAGACAGACAGGCAGAGAGACAGAGGGAGAGAGGGAAAGGGCCAGACACCCTTTAAATAGAATTAAATCACGAGTTAATTCTTTTCCAGGGCTGCCATGTCCCACCAATCCTCCAACAATCTTCTACTTTCTCTCTTTCTCATACAAACCATCTAGAGTTTCTTTCCAAGGTAGTAGAAAGATAGACAAGGATAGAAAGACAGACAGGCAGAGAGACAGAGGGAGAGAGGGAAAGGGCCAGACACCCTTTAAAAAGAAAGAGAGAAAGTAGAAGATTGTTGGAGGATTGGTGGGACATGGCAGCCCTGGAAAAGAATTAACTCTTGATTTAATTCTTTTTAAAGGGTGTCTGGCCCTTTCCCTCTCTCCCTCTCTCTCTCTCTGCCTGTCTGTCTTTCTATCCTTGTCTATCTTTCTACTAACTTGGAAGAAACTCTAGCTCTAGATGGTTCGTATGAGAAAGAGAGAAAGTAGAAGATTGTTGGAGGATTGGTGGGACATGGCAGCCCTGGAAAAGACATAACTCTTGATTTAATTCTTTTTAAAGGGTGTCTGGCCCTTTCCCTCTCTCCCTCTGTCTCTCTGCCTGTCTGTCTTTCTATCCTTGTCTATCTTTCCACTACCTTGGACAGAAACTCTAGATGGTTTGTATGAGAAAGAGAGAAAGTAGACGATTGTTGGAGGATTGGTGGGACATGGCAGCCCTGGAAAAGAATTAACTCGTGATTTAATTCTTTTTAAAGGGTGTCTGGCCCTTTCCCTCTCTCCCTCTCTCTCTCTCTCTGCCTGTCTGTCTTTCTATCCTTGTCTATCTTCCTACTAACTTGGAAGAAACTCTAGCTCTAGATGGTTTGTATGAGAAAGAGAGAACGTAGAAGATTGTTGGAGGATTGGTGGGACATGGCAGCCCTGGAAAAGAATTAACTCTTGATTTAATTCTTTTACAAACCAACTTGGGATTTAATTCTTTTCCAAAACAACCTGTACTCTAAATCTATTCCACCATGGTGCCCACAAAAGAATCAACTCAGGATTTAATTCTTTTTGAAGGGACCCAAATAGCAATAAAGTACCACATTGGGTAGGGGGCACATAAAAATAACTAAATCCTGAGTTGATTCTTCTACAATAGGGAGTTAATACTTCTCAGGGGGTAGCTGACAGGTACCAACAGATAAAGAATTAACCCAGGAGTTGAGAATAGTCAACTCGGGTATTCACTCCTTTTCCTGAGGTGATGGAACTGAGTGATTCCTCAAGTTGAAGTGCTTTCGATTTGTGCCCAGGAATCGATTTCACGGACGTTTCTCCACAAATGCGAAACCGCACACCCAGTAGATTGAGCTGATCAGGTGTAGGGATTTAACTCCCCTTTTAAGGACTAGAAAAACACACCCAGTAGAGGACATTTTCATACGAGAAAGGCGCATAACTTTTCCAGCTCCTCCAAGATAGGAGCTCTGTTGATTCAGTATGCTTCCTCCCGCTGACAGATCCAAGTGCTCCCTTGGCTTGTGAAGAATTTGAGAAGTTCTGAGTTCTGAGAACTTGAATTACCTGATCATTTGTCCTAAAGACACGGTCATCATAAGTTTGGCAGTGACTCGCTGAGGCGGATGCGAAGTCGGGTTCCCCAGACCCTGTTGCTGATCGCTTTTGCTGAACTCAACGCGATTAGATTCGGGCCCCTCATCTTCCCTTCCAAACAGGCGCGCAGCGCCTCGCTATTGTGGACGTTCCAAAGTTTGATGGGTTGCAGGATACTTCAAAACCACACCAAATGCCGCACTATACATTCCTATGTGTGTGTGTGTGGCATTTATATGTTGCCACAGCCTGGGCCCACCGAAGTGGGTAGCTGGAGGCAACTTTCGGGGCGCCAAAGCGCAAAAGTGATCGAAGCAAACAGCTTCGCCACCAACCCTGCTGCACGGCGTGCAGTCCATTGATGACATCTTCCCGTTTCCGACAAGGCAGAAATTAAATAAAAGGAATCACCAAGCACATAAGGTCAGCTGAGAGCTGATGACTCGACATGCCTACGCAAATCAAGCAGAGCTTGTTTCTGTCTTGCAATAGCAAAACTACTCCAAGCCATAGCATCATCGACTCGACGAGCCCAAGCACTCAAAGAATCGGCACAGGGCTGCGCAACGGCCTGAACAGCCGCATCAATTCTGTCATTGTAAGTCCGCCAGACAGCAGGGGAGTGGCCATCTGGCGGTGTCCAATCTTTGGAGCGGCCGACTATACCACACCAAAAAATCTAGAGTCATTTCCAACCGAATCTGTTGTGAAACTCTGGGGCTGCCCGTGAAACAGCCCCCCACCGAGCATGTCCTCATCTGTGAAACGGGCCTTCGGCGCTGTTTTTGGGATGTGCGGAGCCGAAGGCCAGGGTGGAGAAAACCGGTACCGGGCATGTTTGACCATTCAGGTGGGTATGGGAACATGCATTGAACCTTGGAGTTGTATTGAACCTTGGAGTTGCTGCATTGAACCTTGGAGTCACCGCCCATGACCTCGTGAGATGTCTGGAACTCTGGATTCCTCCTGGCCATCCGGCGACCGATCTTGACAGGTTCCACCCGCTGCGGCCAAGAAGGACGAGGACAACGTGTGCAGCCTGCAACACAAGTGATGATGGTTCACAACGGCTGGATCGCTACAAGCAGAAAAGTGCTTTGTCAACTGGGTCTGACCAAGTGCGGAAACAATCGACACAAGAACATAGTCAAAAAGCAACGCATGCACTCCAGACAAAGATGTTGTTTCCACTCGTTTGTTTTTTTCCAGGTTTGGGTGAACACCTCTCCATAGTCACTTCCCATTTCTATGTGTTTTGGCCTGAAGACGTTGTGCTTCCCTTGATCATTGCTGGTGCACACCGTCAGGAGCATGGCATGCGCCCAAAACGGGAGGTGGGCAGTGAGGAGTTGTTACTGGTAGGGTGAATTTCTTAAATTTCACTGATTTCCAACCGACTAGCGATGGCCTCCAACCTAACTGCACCACCTTTTCTATCCTCAAGGAAAGAGGAACCAATTCTTGAGACTGCTTAAAATTTTTTTTGTATGACTGCGGGGGCTGGAGAGTTGATCTTTCAAACATCTATCAGTCGATGTCTAGAATGTACCAAGTCCAATCTCTTCATCTTATCATTGACCACCCACGTTTCTGTGGTATCTTCTTGATAAAGCAAGATGGCCTTCCAAAACCACCCTGCGAGTATTCACTGTGCCTGTTGGGGAGCTGTAGTGTGCCGGCCATGTACCAAGAGGCCACGATAGGGCCCAAAACGTAGGGTAAGGTTTTACGGTGACCAGACTTGAAACATCACAACTTCACAACCTGGTCTTTTATCATGTTTTTCTCATCTTCTGTGATGTCTGCGAATCTAATTTGCCTTTTTTGATAGGTGTCATAGAACACTGATGCTTGGCTTTATCATACTATCTCGGCTAGAGCCGGGAGGTGGATGTTTCAAGAAAGATAGAGCCATAGGAAGATTCTGGAATCTGTGGTTTGGTATTTGATGTGGCAATGCGATGTTGTTGTGGTTGGTGGCCTGTGATGTGTCAAGGTGATGTGATGAGCTGATGTGAAACATTTGTTGCGCAACGAACAACACTCCGGCTCTCTTGCATCCTTCTAGCATCTTTTTCTTGCATCCAGCCACAGTCTCTCAGCAAAGAGAAACTGCTCAGGGAAAAGGTCACCCTGAGTAAAGAGAAGACGAGAAGCAACACGGCAAACTGGGGCATAATCTCAAAGTCAGCAAGACCGCACCAAAAATCCAATCGGACATTTTTCCACCTCTTAAGGTTTCACCCTAAGTTCGTTCAATGGCGTTCTCTAAAGAACCACCTTTATATAAGCACATTTATTTCCAATATTCCTGGTCCTGAACATTGAATCTTGAAGCAAAGCTCAGATGATTCTGAAATCGACCCTCGTGCTGTCATGGCTGATCCTGCAGAGTCCAAATGTGTTGTCTCTCAACCTCTCTTGCAAGTTAGTTACAAGAAAAATGGGGGAACCGTTTGGGTTAAAGGCTTGAACTCGAGATGACTTGAGGGACTCTGATAACAGGAGATTTCAGAGGACCATTCTTCAACCTCATTTGTGTTGTGAAAAAGGGTTGATTCTATATACTACATGTTCGAGTAGATCTGGCAAAGTAAGGTCGTAATGCACATGTTGACGGAACACACACACACATGATTGCATACATGCGCATATGGTCCCTTCAATCAATTGAACAGTTGCATTTCGTCCCATTTCCGCTACACTTTCGAGGGACTGGCAGGCTCACAAGAAGCATCTTGCTACCCGCTATCCCCACTGTGTTTGCTTTAGTTTGAAAGTGCTTGGTCCATCTCGGTGCTTGTTGGGCTCAAGAAGTAGGCTTCGTCCTTCTGGTACTTGGCCAGGACCTTGCCTGATTTCCCCCTCTCCCGCACAGCTTGGAGAGTGTATTGAGCAAACAAACGTCGAGGATCTGATCTCAACATGGACGAAGAAGAGAACCGTATGGACGAAGAGAGGAACATTGCAGCCGACATCATAACGAATCTGGCGATCTTGAAATGTGTGTGGTCGGTCGCGTCCATTGCGTGCACCCGAAAATGTACCTGGCCAGTAGTTTGGCTGCTATTCGTGGAGGTGCTCCAATGCTGCGCTTTTGCCCTGAAGATGATCAGTTGGCCGCCAGTTGTGCGGCATGTCGATCCGTCCCAGGAGGAATCCATGTCTGGTATTGAGTGTCTAGCCACCTGCATAGAGACAGCTCTCATTTCCGTGGTGGCATTGATCCAGTGCATCGACGAAGTTTTGATGCTTCGGAGAGAGCGGAGCAAGTGGATTGCTGTTCGTGCACTGGTGCAAATCATGCCCATGGTGATGATTCTGACTTGCTGGTGCGTTTGGATCAGCCTAGCTCATCAAGAAAGCCACTGGGCTGGGACGAGACGGAAAACACTTCCACGGAATGGGTAGGCCAAGTCAGATGTGAGTCAAAACCCAGGAACTCGACCAAGCCGGGCCTTAGGCATGATGAGGGCCTGGAGTCCATCAGAGTCCAACAGATGGCGGAGGTGGTCGTGATTTGTTAGTGACATATACCGAGTATACTACTGTATATAAGTCATATATATATATTTATATTTATATTTATATTGGGCTCAAGATCTCGGCTCAAGAGCAGCACGCCGACGGTTTGGCACTACGCGTGAAAAAGGACACCGCTCTTGAAGCAGAGGCAGGCACGTTCACCCATGACATCGTCTGCCCATCAAGCTGCAGAAGGATGAAGAGATCCTATGAAGTGTGGAAAGGATGTCGACAGAGCTGGATTTGGCATGACCGGCTCATTGCCAAGCCAGGTCTCAAATGCAACCATTGCCAGACACCTTGGCAAAGCACCCAATTTCCAGATCTTCGACGAAGACGGCGAGTAACCTGGGCAGCATGGAACTTTCCTACCAAAATGCTCTCCTTGAAGCACCGCCTGGCCTAGATGGAGGACAACCAGGCCGCCGACAGAAGAAAGTCAAGCAGACTGCACTCTGCAAAGCAGTGCAAGAGCATTGGGACACCTTGCCAGAAGCTTTGAGGACTCAATGTGAGGCGCTTGGAGCCCCACCAGCAGCACCTCCTCCTCCTCCTCCTCATCAGGATTTGCCGACGCTCATCAAATAGCACCTACAGAGCTTGCCACAAGACCTGAAAGCTGCTGTTGAAAAGATTGTTGAACCTGAGAAGCAGGAGCCCACCCTTGCTGCAAAGTTGAAGTTGTCCGTAGGTGCCCTACGACAGCTCACAGACAAAAAAGCGGCCATTCAGACCAAAGCGGATGCAGTCAAGACCCAGTACACAGCATTGTTGCAGGAGCTAAAAGATCTCCAAGGCAAGATTGAAGCAGCCCAGAAGGACCTCCAGCAAGCAACCACGATGTACAATCAAGAGCTGGAGAAGGACAAGAAAGCAGCAGAAGAAGCCAATGTCGACCCTGACGAGTTGACAACGGACAATTTGATGGCTATCATGGCCAGTGTAGGTGTACAGGCAACACAAAGCCAAATTCAGGACTTTGCCAGCGAGCTGGTCGAGAATGTTGCAAAAAGACGGAAGTGTGGGTAACACCTCAACCATGTTTGGCACTAGAGGGGAAAGTCAGGCTGTGTGCACGCATCATGGGGACAGTGATGTAAGCCTGGAGTCTGCAGATGAGCATTTTGGCTCAGGCTACACGCAAGTGGAACAGCCTCATGAGTGTGGGGACGCATCAGCACTCTCAGTGGTGATGCCTTTGGAAGGGACGACTTTTCAATCTTTTTGTGGTGGTGCGGTCTCCCATGATGAAGATATGGGGGATAGTGCACCTGAAGAAGAAATACTTTCTCAAGAAGCTCAGCAGCACATGGAACAAATGCCTTTGGACTATGTGCTGCAAAATTTGCAATGCCGCCTTGGCAATCCTCGAAACAGATGTTTTGCCAATGCACCCTTTCGGCTATGGGCTTGGGCAGGAAGCTTCCTGTTTGGGCCAACCATGTGGAAGCACACAGCCTCCGCTGTACTTTCAGCATTGAGGGATGAAGACGTGGTTCAGATCACAAAACTTCAGACTCTGAAGCCCCTGTGGTCCAAGTTTGATGACAGCATTCAAGACGATGCTGCGCAATTCCTCAGAGATGTTGGAAATGGCCAAGCCGGGCAACGTGATCACTCACCATCATCACGTTGATCACCGGCAACAGGTCCATCGACGCAAAGAATTTCCTACACCTTTGATCTTTGAAGATCGAGGGGCGCCGCAGCAATTCGAAGAGCTCATCAACAAACGGGCAAATCAAGCAGAAGGACAAGTACTTGATGGCCGAGGGCTTTGGGTAGCCCAAGTTGGCCGCTACACCCTTGTGGAAAAAGAATGGGCAAAACGTCACCAGATCTTGCGCGTGCCATCCATCTTCAACCTCCCGCTCACCTTGGATGGCAACACCACTGGAACAGAGCAATTTTCGTTGGTTGGACTCCTATGTCACTCGGGCAATGCTCACAAAAGTGGGCACTTTTTTGCCGTTTTTGTCTACCGGGGTCTTTACTGGATAGTGGATGATGGCTCCTATCCGCGACCAGTTCCGCGGATCCAAGAATCTCTTCAAGGGCAGATAGTGCAGGTTTGGGCGATTCCTTCCGAGCTGATGCTGCCAGTGGACATCCCGAGTGACATTCCCTTGCAGGGACAGATTGAAACCACACCTGAAGTGCAGGCAAGGCGCCAGTTACCAGACCATGCCAGACTTCATTGCCCTCTTCAATGAGATTGAAGCGCAGGCCACAATCACAAATCAGTGGACCACTGCATTGATTGCACTAGCTGCCACCTCCACTGATGCCAGACTGAAGCACTGTGCGGTCTCCATAGTCCACCACACCCAAATTGGGGGCCAACTCTATCTTCAAGGAGCAGTTGTTGCCATTCTTCCTGGCAAACAAACATGGGAGCGTGCTTGGTATTATGGCCTCCGCGTATATCACACTATGTGGACCTTCAGCAGAGGATTGTCGTGCGTGTGCAGAGCACCAGAGCTTGGAAGGATTGGAACCATGGCAAGCACGCTGACATCTTTCATGATTTGCGAAATCTGATCACCTGGGATCAGAAACAATGCATCAAAGTCCTTTGCATCAGCCCCAAGCAACTCAAGGACATGCCCCGCAATGAATGGTCTTTGAGAAACCGCATGGCTGATGCAGGCAAGGCAGCCAAGGAAGTTGCCCTTTCCCTACAGCCACATGAACAAGAACAGGAACTCAGAGAGCAGGACAAGAAGTACCAACGGATTGCGCCCTTGGCCATTAAGCGTATCAAGCATTTACTGGCCGACAAGACTCACTACATGCATGAGGCCAGGGAGAAAGGTAAACAAAAAGAGACATCAAGCCAGAGAACACAAAAGAGAAGTCTACAATGGACTCAGCACACAACGAAGTCCTGCACACCATCAATGGGTCAGTAAGGGCAAAGGAATGCAACGCCAGCAACGCAAGGCCAGACTGACCATGCGTAGCAAGCTCCATGACATCCAAGAAGGTCAAGAGGCAAAGTGCCCCATGGCCAGTGGCCTCAGTGTCAAAGGGGGCACCGCGGAACCATCCAACAAAGCTGCCTTAATCCAACAGATGCTCCATGGCAGCTTCCCCAACATGGTTCCGCATCGGTTCGTCCTCAAGAACCACTACATTGTGTGTGAGACATGCAGCATCAGGCTGCTGAAACATTCCTCTCAAGGCAAGTTCAAAGACCTGACCAGCCAGCCTTGCTGGCATGGAGCCTGGACGCCTTGTACAGAGCTCATAACATGTGGAGAAAAGGAGGAAAAGCATGGTGCAGCTAATGCCAAGCACATGCCATGGTCCACGGTGAAGTGATCACCGCGAGCAAGGCTTTGCAAAAGCCATGTCCACATTGTGCCGGGCAGACGCAGCTTCCTCTTTGCTTCCGACAAAAGGTCCAAACATAAAACTCGCCAACAGCCGAAAAGAACCGCAGAAAAGACTATCTATATTGGCCTGTTGTTAGGGAAGTTGAACAGCAATTTGCATGTCTTCTGGTGCCCAGTCTCGATCCTCATTGATTGCAGATCAACTTAAGCCCATTTACTCTAAGTCTTAATTCCAATGACAGCCCCTCAAAGGGAGCAGCGCAACTAGCACTTTCAGCACAGTCACACGCGCAACACAATCTACTTCTTGTGACGCACCCAAATGAATTCCCAAAAGTTCCAAGAACCTTCTCCACTGGCAGCAGCGCAAATGGCACGTTTACAAAACCAAGACCAAAGTTACACCTTTGCAGCGCAATCCACTTCTTGTGATGCACCCAAGCTAGAAAATCCACATTGAACACTTTCAGATTCCAGCAAAAAATACACAATTTTACGTGCGCATTCAGGAAGTACGGCGCGCAGATTCCAACAGTAGGGTTTGATATTTTTAAGGCCAGGACATGCCCATGTGTATGAGGCTGCGTGCCAACTTTGACGCTGAACATTCGCAGTTTGCTATTCGTACAGTTAATCTGGTTCACTTGGGCTCCAGGGAGTAAGGCCCCCAGTAGCAACAACACTCTTTGCTGAGAGAAGTTCTTGTGCCCATCATTTCTTCATTTTATACTCCATGTTGTTTGTTTATGTATGTCTTTTCTTTTAGTTTTCCCCAGTCTGGTCTTATCAGTTTTTACGCCCCCACGATTCACCACCATGAGGGCTGGCGGCTGGATTATAATCTAAACTCTAAACATAGTTTTCAAAGAATGACCAAAACCTTTTCGCCTGTCTAAACAGCACCCGAGTATATATATATATATATATATATGTAGGTAGCCTCTTCTCACAAGCCAGTCGTGCGGGGATACTCCCGGCGTCAACGGAGGTCAAGCTTGGTGTATATATAGTGTCTAGTTCCTATCAATCAGCTCGCGCGGAAGGACAGCTATGGGCGGTCGAACAAGCGAGGTCGAATGAACCCGGCGGAACCCTAGGACACTGGATTTTGATCCACTTGGCTGGTAGCGAGTACCAAGGTTGGCTTGGGTACGAGTGACACATCAACATCTCCCGGAACTCTCCGAACTTTGGTTCTCTCCCTGGGCATGGTCCAAGGCGTCCAGTCCAAGGCGTTTGCCATTTCTAGCTGACCTCATCAAAGGGTCATCAACGATTTTCCAGTGTTGATCGAGATGGTAGAATTTCTGCAGCTGTTGTGGCTCAGAATCTTTTGTGAGTGAATTTGCCAGTTGTGCGTCGCTGTGCACCCATCGTATTGGCATCTGTGTTTTCACACTGGCTTCTTTAAGTCCGATAAGCTCCAAACTTGTTCTATGCTCTGGACCTTTTGGGACGTATACCTCAGTCTGCATACGGTCATAGACGTTGGTGGAGTCCGTGACCAACACTCCTGAGATTTTTGCAACTTGTTCTTCTGTGTGGCGAACTGCACGTCATTTCCAAGCATATCGAACACCTGTAGCCGTATACCTTACATGGCATCTTCACAGTCAATGGCCGCTAAGGATTTAGCAGCCTCATGATACCTAACGTGCTCTTTCCGTCATGTCTATTCTGGGCAGCTGCGTCTGCCCATCCTGCAACAAGCAGGTCAGAAACTTGAAGGTTACCATGAATCTTGAGAACATGTTTCCTGTGACATTTGGTCTTATAGACAAGCTTATTGATATCTATCATAGTGCTCACTGTACTATCACGAACCTGTGAAAGAAACAAACTGACTCCGGCCGCTAAGTGAGGACTAGTCTGCTGAGCGCACCACGAAAGAGCCCCCAACACTGCTCGAATTCTGGTTTTCTCCCCTTCAGTGGTTGGTGATTTAGGCTCCCTGCGACGTTCTGCTGAAATGCTCAGCTCTCGAATGTCGTCAATGTATTGTGTTTGCGACAGGTCGAAGCCTCCGGTCTTGGTGCGTTCCACTTTGACCCCGCGTTGTACGAATGAGTCATACTCCCATGTTCCCCACTGGAACTTCTTCTGTATTTGGTCGCACAAACTCTTCCATGTGGAACATGAGTCCCGACCGCAGAAAAGCTGCCCCTGCTGATCCACGTACTTGAAGCAACAAGGATCACACACGCACCGTTGGAAACCTAAGGAGATGAGAAATTCCGACACGGTTAGGAACCATTCCAACGGCGCATCAACTAGGCCGTGACAGGCCTTTTTCAACTTTGTGATGGAGCCAGATGGAATTCCAAGTCCGTCGCATATCTCGTCGGTCGGGATGACGTAGGCATCATGCTGATATGATCTACCTTGTAAAAAGGCGCCAGAGACGTCTCCCTTGGCGACTCTCATGCCGTGGCTGGCTGCCACAACAAGTAGGATTTGCCTGGTGCTTCGTGACATGGTAGGCGCCATCGTTTGTCTTTCTGCATAGAAGGGGTCTTGATAACCCAAGACGACGCAACGAGCTTTCGCCTTTCGTTCTCCTGACTCTTCGCGCTTCCAGGTTAATACCCAGCGCATTTTCATTGCCACTTCTCGACTGGGCTGTAGATGCGGTGGTAAAGCTTTCAATGCGTCGGCGGCCAAGAACTTTTTGACTTCCGTCCCTTTTGCAACTTTCATTTGTTCTCGTTCTTCTTCAGTCATGTTGCGCTCCGACACTTCTACTCCCTTTCGTCGGAGTTGAGCGGACAAGAACGATTGAAAGTGATTTGTCATGTACAATCTACCTCGTTTGCTTTCGGGGATTTCAACTTCAATCTCAACAGCCGCTTGGCTAGAACCCCAAAAACATTCAGCGTCAGAGTCCTGGAAGTCCTCAGGATCACAGTCCAAAAAGTGTCCAGACGGGTTTCGTTCTTCGTTTTCCCCCGAAACTTCTCGACTAGGTGCCGGACATTCTGGCACGGATCGTTTCTGTCGAACCCTCCGAAACGTTTGGACCTGTTCTTCATCCCTACCCTGTTTAATCTCCATGGGTTCAGGAACCTCATTCGAAACTTCATCAAAACTGTTGTTTCCTAGATCGGCAGTCAACTGGGTGAACGTCCAGGGCAAAACCGGGGAAGGATTAGTGAGGGTTTCCAAAGTCTCTTCGCTGGCAGAAGCGTGTCTCAGCTGAGTCACGTTGGCCTTAATCCCAGGACCGGCTCGAACCAACCAGAACCGGGATGATAAGTCCCTTCCTCAGTCGAACGGGTCTCGACGGCAAGCGCACGACAAGGTCCGGTGTATCCTCCACTCCGGGAAGATGCGGCTGGTCCCTTAGTCAGTCCTTGAATCCTCCAGACGAACACCAAGTCCCCCGGAAGAAATCTGTGTACGGAATAGCTTCGAGTGTAGCCCTCGTGATCCGGTCGTCGTACACGAAGTCCGTGAAGGCCTGTTCCGCTGTCCTCATGCGTTCATGGTTTCGTTGAAACTCTCCGTCTGGATTTTCGCACAAGGTCTCATGAGCCACCTGTCCCACTCCATTGCTGAAGCGTCCATGTTCATCCGGAGATCGCCCCAGAGCATGTTGCGCAGGGCTATAGCCCCGGACCACTTCCCGTTCATTTTCCACACGAACTGCCTCTGCCAAGGCTTCTTCGGGAGTGATCTCGGGCTCTGCTAGGGCCAGCTTGGTCATGATGTGCTTGGTGCATTGTATTGCGCGTTCAACCTGACTGATACCCCAGTGTGCCTCTGCAGGCACTACATCTAATTCAACCTGTTCTCGACTGAAATAGTCGTCCACCAAATGGGATCTCCAGGGTCCAGCAGGATCCACTCGCAGTTTATGGGGTTTCCCAAACACAGGTTTCCAACACTCCTGGTAGAACTGAATCATTTGTTCCCTGGAAACCCCTCCCGGACCCTTTCTCATCACCTTGCCAATCCTAAACCGACACCCTTCATCAATCAACAACGTGAACTGGACTCGGACCTTTGAATGGGGATGGTTCCAAAAGGCACAATCCGACTGAATGACATGCCACTTTGGTGCTAGAGGCTCAAGACTCACTCTGGGTCTAGGCGCATGACGTTTAATATTAAGCTCCTGGCAAACTGAACATTCAAAGTTCCGAGCCAACTCTATGATTCTAGGATCAGCACGTCGTGATGTTAGGGCTCGAACCAAGTGTTCCACTGGACCATGCCCAGTGTTGGTGAAGCATCGCTGTGTGCTTCAGGGCTGTTTCTTTCTCTTCAGGCGTGAGGTCAGGTTCTTCTTCTTCTTCTCTTTCTCCTACCAAACTAAGAACCTCGTCCGATTCGTGACTAAGTTCACACATGCTACATTTCATGTCACTTCGTGGATGGTGGATGTCATTGCAACAACACTCCATGACATGTTCTTCCAAGTACTTGGGGGGTCCATGCTGTCCAGACAACTCCCCATGAATATCCCTCGACTTTTGGGGGTGAAGAATCGCACGACAAACACGACGAGCGAACTCGGTAGTGTAGTATGCTGAACGTCTTGTGAGAGCTCCTTGGCAAACGGCATGTTTTCCGGCACATTGGCATGGCAGATCCATTTGTTGTGCCACCAAGCCCTTGTGTGTGGTGGCCATTTTCCACCCCTTACTCAACAACATCCCTTGTTTATGGTCTTTCAAATTCACCCTACAACCCTTCGTGACACAAAACAAAGGAGGATACCGTTGAAACACCTTTTGCACCATCGGGAGCCTCCAAGCGTCACAAGTCTCGGACGACTCCCACGTGGTGGGAATGCCGAGCAGGTAGCAGTAGGTGTAAATCACTAAGCCCCCGACATACATGCGAATGCACGACTCTCGTTTTTGTTTCAGCTCCAACACCTGTTTTTCGTTTCGTTGGTTCACCTGTTGCATACGACTGAACGGACCGCATTCCGTGGGGATCCAAACATGTTCGGGTCGTTGTTTCTTGATGGCCACGAGAATGGCTCGAACTCCGGTATTGGTTCCTATGTCATATCCATTCCAATATGCAAAACGCTGTGCACTCGACGATTGGTGATCTGCTGCATCTGTTTTGTCAGAACAGAGTCCGGTGCAAAAGAATGGGTTTCCTGGCCTGTACGAGAGCCTCCATACTTTCAGGAAGCAATCTCTCGGCTTTCCAGCTGAGAGTCCTGATCTCAGAGAGACTTAGCTCTCGGCTCTGGCACTCAGGTGCATCCATCAGCTCTCCCTCGGAGAGTTCATAGGCCTTTGGTGGCTCTCTTACTGCGGCTCCGACGCTGGATCCCAGTCGCTCGTAGAAGTGACGTCCTCGGCATGGCGGGTGCGGCGTTTGGCCTCCTTGGCATTCTGCTTCACCTGAACCATGTCGTCCGAGAGATTCTTCACGGTCACCATCAAGTTCTGAAGCATGGCTTTGACTTCTTCCCCCTGGCCGGGCATCGGCGTGGTGCTCGATGATGGCCCCATCGTATGACTGGGTGTTTTCGAGGTGTAGCCCTTCTTCGCCGGCATGGGCGGGACCTCGTTGTTCTCCACAGTCTTCAGCCAGTCGGCCAAGCGACGGAGTCGCGGACTGCACTGGCCTTCGGCTGCTGTCGTCACCACCCACTGGCAGTATGCCGGCTGTTGTGTCTTCACTTCTTGGTATTTGAGGTGGCGCCATTCCCCAAATCCCACGGGGTCTTCCGCATGGCCAGGGATGCTGTTGTACGCTCGGTTCAGGGCCTTCATCTTGAGGATCTCCACTGTTTCGGTTCCGGTGAGGTCCACTCCCAACTCCTCCTTCACGAACTTTTGTAAGTCCGCCTTGCGACGGGCTGCCTTGTTGATGTTCACTTCCATCTGTCGTAGAGGTGAGGCTTCTTTGGTCTGAGGTTGCATCGCGGCCTCTCCCTCGATCTCGATCAGCCGAAGCTTCAATTGAGACTTGGTCCAAGCCCGAGGAGCCTCCTCGCCATGAGTGAGAAGACGGTGTCGAAGGTTGGCCAAGCTCATCAGGTTCAAGGACATGGCTCTCTCGCAAAGAATGAGGTCGATCAGATCGCGCTATGGGCACCGATTTGTCTCGCAGGCTGCGTGCGGGCACCCTTGACTCAACTTGCTCACAAATCATGTCACCTGTGACACCTTGAACGCCTGATCCTAATTCATGTGCATGATGATCACAACCAAACACTGGAAGATGGCCGTCCGAACGCTTCGACGAGTTCGCGGGCGATGAACGGGAAGTGACGTCTTTCGAGTCGGAGTCTCGAGAGTTTCCATCAAAAAGAACTGATGACTCAGGCTGTAACTGATCCGACACGGTGTGCGCGCTGTGTGTGGGTGCATGTTTGCTGTTCGCCTTATTTTGTGTTGTCCCGAATTTCCCTTGGCCTGGTGATCGTTTGATTGGGCTCACTTGGCCCACATCGTGAAGGTCCATGTGATTACTGTCCTTGTTCCCATGGGTCTCCCCTCCGTCCTTCGAGTTCCAAAACAAACCACTGTCATGTTCCCCAAACTCGTACCCAACCTTCCCTGCAGCACAGTCGACCTTTCTACCTAGGGCAGGGTACAAGGCAGAAAGGAGTTGTCCCTATTCGAGGTCTTTCAGAGACCCCAGTGGCTTTCCAAGATCCACGGCCTGAGTGTAAATGTCATCCGTCAGAGGCATCAGTTGGTGCCCCGCGGACGAACGCTCAAGGCGGATCATCTTCCTGGGGTCCACATGTCGAAAGACTGCTAAGTCATGTTCAAAATCGATCGCGGCACCTAGTCGTCGGAGCGAGTGGATGGACAGAAGAATTGGCGCAGAACCCTCATCTAAGGCGTGTACCTTCATGGTACCCAGCCTGCCTGCCATCGGCGCCTGCAGGTCCGCCGTTGAGGCGCATTGGTTCTTGCTCGAATTTCCGAACCCAAAAACAGGTCTATCGGAAAAATCGATGTTGGCCACTCCTGTTGCTCCCGGTTTACGGGTGTTCAAATCAGTCACGCGTTCAAGGGCCGTGATCGAGCCTATTGTCCTAGTGGCACCGCCGTCCAACACAGCCTTGCCTTCAGCAACGGCCTGGGCGGTGGATATAAAACTTTGGGACTGATCTGGAATCGTGTCACAGACTCCAGCCATGTCTTCTGCTCGCTCGTTCCAAAAGACGAACGGGGCCGCTTCTTCAGCCATATGGCCCTGCGAAGACTGTTTTGGCTTCTCTTTGCACTCGATCCGATGCGGACCACCGCAACGAAAACACTTGATTGGAGTCCGGGCACGATTGCTGTCATCCCTCCCTCCAGAAGCGGCTGGTCGGCCATAGAACTGCCGTGACATCTTAACGGCATGTTGTCTGGCCCGAGCATCTCTCAAGGTGCGGCGGTTGTCTTGGATAGCTGTCATGGCGCTTCTGGCTCTCTCTTCTTTGGCCACCATAGCCTCGATCTCGTCGACGGAGAATCCCTCGGCTTCCAAGCTCGTGGGATCGCATTCGCCCATGTGACCCCAGCTCATCATGACCAGAGTAGTTGGCAAGGAAGCGTCCCTTTTCTGCATCACGCTTCCGGATATCACTGTCCGACCAATGCTAACGTAGAACTTCTTCCACGGCTCTCACTCCAAAACCCGCCACGAAGCTCAGCATGGAGAACATTTCCATCACATCCAGGCCTGAGTCCATGAACAAATACCAACCCTGGATGAAGTCGGGCAGAATCTCGGGAAGCTGGTGGCGGCTCCATTCACTGGTGTCCTGACGGTCAACCCCTGACCATGACTGCCACTCGGAGTCATCCATGACCAGTCGTAGTAGCCATACCACCCACTGTGGTGAGGATCCCACTCTTCGATGGGATCTTGAAACTCTGAATCTCCTTGTCCAGACGAGACCTCTTGGGGCCCCTGCTGACTATCACCTCCTGGCTCACTGCGGGCATGAGAACTTGAATATCTTGCTACCAATGACGAGGCTGGTCCAACTGAAGTTGATGTCATGCCATGGTCCTTCTGGTATCGTGCCATTGACTGTTGGGCCCGAGTGTATGCTTCAGCCTTTCGCAGAATGAAGTCTCCCATAGGTTCTCCTCGCTGTCTCTTGGTTCCTCGGAAGTACTTCAGCAAAAGCTCAGACATCTCGGGCACTTTGGGTTGACCTCGTTCGGCACGAAGGGCAGCAACCAAGACACGCACTCCTCCATCGTGGGATAGCCAATTCGCCGGCTCCCCAATCACCACTCGTCGGGCTGGTCCACGAAGTTCGGCAGCTATGCGTGGGCCGCACAGGTACCGCTTCTCCTTGACCACGGTCTGCTCGTAGAGAAGACACGTTTCAATGAACTCTTCAAAACAAACAGCTTCTCCTCCCGAGACCGGTACACCATCCTTGTTCTTCTGTACCCCAGTGTTGAGGCCACCTGTCGACTCTGTACGGCTCGGCAGTGCAGAGTACCATGCATCACCTGTCCACATCCTGCTGGAGCTCAGGGCTCCGCTACCATGCAGGTAGCCTCTTCTCACAAGCCAGTCGTGCGGGGATACTCCCGGCGTCAACGGAGGTCAAGCTTGGTGCGCGCGGAAGGACAGCTATGGGCGGTCGAACAAGCGAGGTCGAATGAACCCGGCGGAACCCTAGGACACTGGATTTTGATGCACTTGGCTGGTAGCGAGTACCAAGGTTGGCTTGGGTACGAGTGACACATCAACAATATATATGTATATATTCACACACACGCGCGCAACCACAGATGTGGGTCAGTGACTTCCTGATTTCGTGTCTTTTTCGTGGTTTGAGGTCACACGTCATGAATTTCAAGGGTCACTGGTGACTCCAAAAAGGTCATGAAGTGAAGCTGGTAAGCCACAGGACGAGCAGAGCTAATACTTCTAATGCCATCAATCGCCAATCCTTGTGCAGCTCAGGTTATTGTAGAGCCACGCGCATCCTTGCGCTGTTTATCAGTTTGATGTGTTTCTGCTTGGCGTGTTGTTGGAGCTGGGCTGCACTTCACAGGGCCAAAAACGCTCTTCCGTGCTGTAGCTTTGGCAACACCAATGAGAATACCACAAGAGAGGGGCAAGGACAGTCATAGGCACTGGGCCATTCCCCACTCTGAATGTTTGATTAGCTATTGTGTTTCCACCCATGAACACTCACATGGACCTTTAAAGCGAAGGGGTCTGTGAGAGTCTGCATGGAGTGACAATCAATTTGTCCAAACCAATGTCCCAGAGTGCAATCATGGCACACTTGTAGAGGTTTGTGCTCGGCTTCTTGGACACTTGTACAGTTGTATAGGGCAAGCAGCGCTTTGTGTCTGTTCTGAGGAAGGACCCATTGGTTGGTTTGTGATTGGGATGTTTCAGGGTTCTGTGTGTGGCTGCGCCAGCTTACTGCTTGGTGCTTGGAAGAGGAAACATTCCAGTCTCTTGGCCGAGTCTCTCGAAATCTTGAGCTTGTGCGAAGTGCAAAATGCACCACCTCGTTCAGCTATGTCTGACCTGCTTCCAACAGCAACCAACCCAAGGGTTTTGTAATACAGAGCATGCTCTGCGCCTGTCGGCGCGACGAAAGCGCTGCAGAAGCGCTGCCTAAAAGGTCGGACCGTCCGGTCGGGTCAAGCCGGGGCGGGCGGTGGAAGCATGCGGTTGGACCGTGGGCGAGGAGGACGTGTCGACGGGCTCTTCGAGAGTTCTGAACGGGGAGCGAGTCTCGGGTCGACGGGCCACAGGTTTGGTCTTAGGTCCAACTGGTTTTGGGTGCCCAAGCAATCTTCACACGTGAATCGCGCCCTTCACCGCCGAACGGCTGCTCTACAGGAGATCCACATGAGTTCAGCACAAAAGAATCACCAGGTGGATCTCGAAAAAAGACGCATTCTAAGAGTTTTTTGACAACCGCAAGACGATCACCAGTTTTACGTTTGGACGTTGGTGAGCTTCAGTGTCGCCGTTGGACGTGACAAAACCGGGGGCCCGGAAAAACCCATGGCGAGTGGAGGCGAAAAGGTGGGTCTCAAGGCCCGTCCCGGCGGTGGCATTCGGGTGTCCCTGGTTGATGATCCTAAGTACCGCGGCACCACCTGGGGCATCAGTGGGCCCGTCCCTTGGATGGCAGAGTCCGTGCGAAGGGCCCAAATGTTGGGGTTTGGTAGTTCCGCAATTGAAGAAGGACGAAACGTCGACCTTGGGAGAGGAATCAAGTCTTCCCAGAAGGCGGTTTTCCGATGTGTTCGTCGGTCACTGAGAAGCAGTGGTACAGGCCGCCAGAGCCCGGTTAGGGCGTCTAAGTATTTCTCAACAGCCTACTTCAGGGTCAAGAAACGCTTTAGGATCAAATGTGGAAGATTCAAGGATCAAAGGTGCTTGATTCGCCATCCAAGGACGATGTCAAGGTGATCTGGGACGATCCGGAGGAGATGGGTGCCGGCACCTTTGGGTATTACCACACCACACTCCTAGCGGTGCACAGCTACCTGAAGGTCACTGGAGCTGGTGGTGATGAGGAAGGCACCGAAGAAGCAATGGAGCTGAACGGCACTTATGTCCCCCGGCCTGAGATCCGACCAACCTTTTACCTGTGTAAGTCATTAACAAGAATAATGAAGTGCTTTCATGTCCGCCATCAGCATGTCAGAGTGTCAGTCGCTCATTAGATGTTTGGCATTGTTGAATTTCTGTGCCCAAGCCCCGTAGAGCCTAGAAGGTGGGAGCTTGGCTGTTTCGCGTTTGGGGGCGGTGGAAATGGGCTGCAAGGCTTGAGTGTCCCTATCCCAAGTTGAACACGGCAGAAGATTGACCCGTTGTTTGTTGCAGGGTCTAGGTATGTCTTGGTCCGTTCGATTCGTTTTCCAAAGCCCTCTTGAGGTGATGAGCGGAAACTCCTTCATCCCGGAGTATCATCAATACATGGGGCCTGGACGCATCACCTTCGACTCCGAGGAGTCCAGGTGGCTCATATGCCATTCTCAATGGGGCGAGGGCCCCAGAGTGAACTAGTGAACGTTGGAAGAAGCGACGCGATGCCCACGGATATGCGGTGGTTGGCCCACGGATCCTTGTTCTGGATGGTCCCAAACACGTTTTCGACACGGAGGCTTCGGCCGCACACCGAGGTGGTTCTTATGACTGGTACTACGCGGTTGAGAGCCAGAACCTGGATGTCCCTGAAAGTGGCTGGACCACAGGCGCTTCTTTTGCCTTCTGTCGACTCCTGCCGAATCCGTTGCCTGGCTCTCGTCCGGAGGGTGTTCCGGGCTCCGTGACCCCTGGGAGTTGTTTGAGATCGCATTGGATTCGTCCTCGAACCGAAATAAGGGTTACCAAAAATCCAAATAAGATATTCTTTAATGGATTTTTGGTTGATGATTCATTCCCATTAATTTTGTAATAATAGAAATCTCTTAATGTATACAATTAACTTATTAACTTGTTATTCATTTTCTATCTCTTAGGATCAGGAATTTTACTTTTATTTAATGGGTTATTTTCTTCTTTATTGGTTCATCCTTGATTTAGGAGTTAATGGTTCTTCGGGGATTCCGCACCCGTGTCACCCCACACCGCCCCCCGGTGTCACGCACGCCGACGCCGTGCCCGCTTTCTGCGTCGCAGAAAACCAGTCGCGTGGACCCTGTCCTACGATCAGCAAACATGAGCTCAAGGAGGGCCAAGATGTGAAGCTACGCCACTGGGCAGCAACAGCACGTCAGCGTCTCTCACCAGCGTCTCACAGCATGAGTCTTTCAGTTGGGAGGATTAGATAGGGAGACGAGTAAGTGCTGGGCACAGGGCACTGGGTTGTCCAACTGTTTGGAGCCCTGCTTCTTTGACCGAAGCTACATCCGCGGAGGCAAGCTGCATCCGGACAACTTCATTCCAGCTGAGCAATACCCAGGACAACGGCCATTGAACCTTCCATGTCACCGTCAACGCTGTCCAGACCAACAACTCATGTCTGGGTTTCCCCAGACATCTCACGCTCAGCACAGACCCACACAGACCCCCCAAAGGCGAGTCAGTCTGGAAGTTTCTTCTTCCCAATGTCAATTGTCGGGGTCCATATCATGCAATCATAGGGAACCCCCCCAACCAATGGGTTTGGATCATCATTTCGGGTCGTTGCCGGGAAGGTCTCCCCAAGGGCCATCCGGAGAGGTCTCATCTTGCGTCGTGGCACGGGCTACTTCTTCACCGATCGAAGCCCCCGGAGGACAGGTTTGCCCCTTTGAGCAGGGAGAGATTTGCACCGTGGAGCGTATCGACGGCCTGTTCTTTGCTCCAAAGATTGCTCCGGAGCCGTGGGCAGCACTGAGTGGCGTGCACGGTGGAATTCGGCATGTGAACATCAAACCATCCTCACTGAAGTCGGCCGTATTAGGATCAACCTGAGTGATGAGTTAGGTGGTTGATGAGTCATAAACGGCTCACCTGTTAGGTGGTTTTATGAAAACGGCCCACCAAAAACGGCCTCGTCATGAGTTAGGCCGTTTTGGGTGGGTTGTTCAACCTGAACTGGTCACCCTTGGAGCACTTCGAAAGCAGGTCGACGACGACCGGAGCAAGGGGGCGGGCCGGAACCGGCGTTCAGCTGACGACCCCGAGCTATGTTCGTTCTTTATTTTGAGTGATTTGATTTGCCACTTGAGAACCGAATCCAGTAATTCTGCACTCTTCTTTCCTTCCACATCTTCCAAGTCTCCTCCCTCCTTCCATCTCTCTTTCTTTCCCTCTATTCTTGTTGGTATCCACCGCTCTTCCTTCTTCTTCTTGCTCTCCCCTCTTCCGTCTCAACTTTCTCCCAATCAGATACCACAGACTAGGACAGGCGCCACGCGGGCCCACACTGTGCCAGCTGAACGGATGGTGTGAGGAGAAGTGGATTCCTTTGAGAGCTGCAATTCCAGTGGACGCGCTGCCGGAAGATGAGCAAGAGGACCGGTTTTGCCCATTTTTGTGAGTGAAAGGTGAAGCGTTCCGACCAACAAGACTTCCCTTTTTGGGTGATGACTGAGCTGGGTGTTGCGCTCCAAGCCCTTGGGCTTGTTCTACCCAGCCAGGGAATATTGAACCTCGATCCAGTGGAAGACATTCAAATCACAATAGGCCAAGATTTGATGAGAGGTGCCGAACATGTAGGTTCTAACGGTAGAACGAAGGAGATACCCTGTTCTTCAGTCCCCTTTATCGAGCTTCTCAGATTCCTCATGTCCACAGCTTCAGGGTGAGCGCCTGAAGGGACCAAGCGGCAAGGGGCTCAGGCGCGGCGCGGCTCACGGGGCTCGGTGGTGGACACGGGGCGGGTCTCATCCGGGTCTCATCGGACCTCCCAGGCGTTCCGACCCCCTTCTTCAGAAGGAACATAGATCAATCTACCCAAGTCAGGGCTGATTCGGGGTCTCCCGAACATACACACCCACCCATATAGTTGTGGTCCATTTTGGGGCCTGATGTCAACCACACAAGACGGTAGAGCTGTGTTGCCACCCAGAAGTTTCTGGACAGTCATTAATTTTCATCTATACTGCAAGCTGCAAGTGTTAACTCGACAAGACGAGCCAACATGGTTGTGCCATATCGGCCATCTCGTTGAGCACCGTTCTAATCAAGACAGATGCGATTGTCCTTTTGAGTCCAGGTTCCCCCGTTCCCTTGGGAGCCTTCCACCAATTCTGGGAGGCCAAAAAAGACACAGAGTTCCAAGACGACGCTTGGTGACAACACAGCCAAAGGAGTGTCTCCACTATAGGATAGATCTCGCTACGAACGGAGCAAAGATAGCTCCTGGCCTCACTAAGTTACTAGGAGCAAGAAGCTACTAGTAACAAAGGGCATCACTACGAACGGAGCAAGGACGCTACGAACGTATCTCCTGATGAAATATGTCTTGGGCAACGGCACCACGACAAGGAGGTATTTGGGGGATCACTGGAAGTCCTTTAGTTTGAGGGTAGCTTTTCCTGCTTGCTTCCGGCTTGTGTGATTGCTTTTTTAGACCCCTGATACAAGGGATATTTTTGACTTAAAGCCACACACATCCGATCAAAAACAGCCAGAACGATGTCAAGCTGGAGACAGACCAAATCTACCGAACAAAACATCTCAGGGACTGGAGGAAGGACTTGCTGAGAACTGTGAAGGTTGTGAGCGAGAAGGCTGGCAGGGGCAACCTGAAAGTTGCTTCAGAGGGTGAGTTTTTGGTCTCCACAGAGTATCAGGATAGGGTACAGACTACCCATTGCAAGGCTCAGAAACGCAGAAGCGGCACAAGTGTCTTCCTTTCGCACTCATCAGTCTATTTTCTGATTAGCCCCATCGAACTTCTTTGGGCTTCATCCATGATGCACCACCCTCTACTGCCTTTCACCCACGTAACAAGGCTTGCAGGCTTGGAGGCCTGCCAGGCCCCAAATTCTCAAGATGCCAGGCCTCCCAGGTGCCTTGCAGGTGCCTCACAGGCCTCAAGTTTGCATCCGGTCTCCAGGTCGACAAGCTTGAGGCCGAAGTGAAGGAGCTTCAGAAATGATGGAGCGCGTAACTCGTGTTCGGCCACCAAAATGCCGGGTGTGGCAGAGAAAGAATCGGCTGCAACACCTGAAAGAGACAGGGCGACGCCCTGAGGCTGGACGTTTCACCAGGCTGTGAGATCTCAAAAGGACGTATTGAATGGCTTGGGGGGCTGGGTCGGAGGGCTGCCACAAGAGCAGCTGAACTCGGTCTGAGGCGAAGCCCTCCTCTTGTGGTTTTGACTATGTGAGAGCATACCAATCTAATCTCCGAAGATTCCTGCCATCAGGAGTCATTTCAAGCGCGGGTTTCACTTGGATGTGGATCAGCTCACTCTGCCTGTGGGGTGCCCTTCCCCAAAAAGGGATACCGCACACATTCTGCTGGACCCTTGCAGGTCTCTCAACAGCTTTTGGCCACTCCAGAGACTCTTGTTTTTGTTTTTGGTCACAACAAATCGAGTGGGGCAGAATCTGATTGGCCCCACAGCAAACTCTTGCTTCTAGAACTTTGGTGTTGCTCAAAGTTCTGGGGGTCAACACTCACATTGCCTTTGTGCGATTGGTTGCCAGGATCTTGGTCCGAAGAGGAAAAGGATGAGGCGAGGCTAGCCTCGTCGTCAATGCAGATGTGTTGGATTGTGGATGCTGATTGACGGGCGTCTTTGAATAGACCTATATAGATAGAAACAAGTTCCAAGTCTTTTGGCAAAGAAGCATCACCAATCGCGACATGGGCCAGGAGTGCTTGGTTCTCTGACAACTGGGAATCTGACGAAGAGGAAAAATGCGCGGTGCTGCGAGGTGACGGCCAGCTCCACTACCGTAACAGTTTCTGTAGTTAATATATGTGAATATGGATGAAGAGGGTCTCACTTCTTCAGTACCCTACCAAGAACCAACAAATTAACATCCCTATTTTCAGGAGTCCACCCACATCCCGGTGACCGGGTGGGAGGTCGGCAGATCCCTTGGATGAAGCATCCATCATCTTCTCATGCAGTGGGTCTTCTCATTCAGCCATGGATCAGCACAGTTCACACCCAGGTGTGTTGAAGATCCTCGAAGCACTCTGGGGCTACGCGGCGGAAGCACCCGCAGCGCTGCTCGTGGAACAGCTTCTGCAGGCGGTTCGGGTCACAGCTGCAGGCTCTTAAGGTCTCCGAATGCCAAGCTGCGTGGCAGGTCTGGATCTACAACTCCTTTGACCTCTCGGAGGATGGGAAGGAGGCCAGGGTTCGGTCAATGGAGTCAATGGAGCATGAAAACCCCGAAGGTTTGCCCATCACCTGGGCACTGTTGTGACCAGAACCTGCAGAACTTGATTGGGTGAATTCATCATGACCCTTTTAACCCGCACAGATTTCGAAGTGCACAGCCTGCACAGCCTGTCCTACCGTTCCTACCCCCCTGTGGCCGGAGTGACTGGTTGGGAGAACACGACCAGATCGCTGATGTTCACTACAAGAATGAACCCAAACTAGGGACCCTCTGTACCGCCAAAGGAATCGACTCCGATGAAAGCAAAGGGAGACTCAACGGACAGGAGATCCAGCTGGACAGCAGCTCCCTGTCTCCAGGCTGGGGTGATCTTCTTGGCATCTGCCATGATGTCGCACTCCTGTGCTCCCAATGCCGTGACTTGATTCCGAACCTGCGCGGGCGTCTGGGCCGTGGTGACCAACTTGCATGGGGAAAGCAGGTTGTTAAGAGGTGACCCAGGACATATGGGTCTAGTGGATAGGATCTGCCGAGCAGAAAGCTCCTGAAAACGAAGAGGGAATGCTCTGGGCAGGTCATTGCCTTCGGTTGCAACAGTTGGGAAAGGTATCAAGTACACACCACTCGGATGAGGGCACCCCTTCCACAAGGCCTGGCACTTGGACGAGAACAACAGCTACATCCTCCATGCTCGCAGCCCCATCGAGCAAGAGCAGGTGCGACGCTGCCCCACCTCCTCTTGGGCACTTGGATCTCATTGTCGGTTGAAGCTGTCCCTGCCCCAACTGGGCAGGTGGTTTGTTCGTTTTTTCTTCTGGCGGGGTAAACGATCATCTTCTTGCCCGTAAAGAACCGTCCTCTCTTGAGGAGCTAAGGCCTGCCCTGTCATCCCTGTCATCCCTGTCAGAGCACGGGATTTGACACAGACCGCCCAGTGCTGCTCAAACTTCTTCGTTCGCCCTTGGGTTCCTTCAAACGGCATGGGCAGTTCCATCTCTATATAGATCCGGCTCCCGATCCATCCAGTCTTCGATCGCGGGAGGAGATCACCATCTCCTACCTGAGCCCTGATGAGCTGATGTTACCGAGCTCCCTTCGAAGGCAACTGCTGGAGAGCACCAAGGTGCGCGGGCGGGGAGAAAATCCCCGTTGCATGGGTCGATGATGTTGGAGAGCAAGGATGAGATTTGGTCGAAAACCTGCCTTATATAAGCAGCATGCCCTGGCTTGAAGCAGTGATGAGAGGAGCCTCAGCTTGATGAAGAGCTGCGGGCTGACTGAGTTTTGTTCAATTAATTAGCAGTCTTTGAGGCTTTTGGAAGGCAGACAAGAAAATCTCAGGATTAGGTGATCTGCCAGTCCCATGTTTCTTCCCACGAAGCTCATGGTCTTCAAGCTTAGGTTGACTTGAAGTACAATGATACCCTTCGACAGACGTGGAAGCTGAAGATCAAGCCTTTAGAACAAAAGACAGTTCCCATCAGCCATGTTCAGCATGTTACTTCGTACCGGTCTCAAAGATTCGGTTGGCCGAGTTGGTCGCCCCAACCGTGAGGGGAACGGTGTGTGGAATGGAGTGGCGCCTCGCCGGGGTTTCGCCGTGGCCAGGGCTTTCGCTGCAGCTGCTCTCGCTGTCTGGAACCATTGGATGTGGCCAGGCCGTCCATGTGACACACTGTGCGTTGGCTTGCGGGTGGAGGTAGCTGTCCCCACTGTAGCTGCCGTCCCCTTCGCTAACCTTCACTCGAGCGACGACGAAGCGGGACTGACCATTCATGACTGAGCTCAGCTTGAATTGGTTGGCCAGGGCCTTTCTTTGTACGTGTGGTGCAGAGGCGCGTGAGCTAAACTGAGACATGTTTTCTTACACATGGTCAGAACCAGAGGAGCAAACACTGTGGTAGAGGACAGTGTCGAATGGGCCGTTCTCTTCTTCTTTTGGGCCGGTGACCATATGTGTTCTTCGTCCAACACTTTTCCTCGCCGGCAGGCACTGGCGCATGCTGAACCAGGCACCGTGCTCAAACCTTGTGTGCGTCTGTAGGTATTATGCTGCAGAAATCGACGGATTCCGTCACCAGGCCTCCAGGCAACTTCGCCCGTCCCCTGGGACACCGGTTTTGCGAACTGTGGAGTTCTCACGCGAGGGGAGCTCCCGGATGGTCAATGGGAAGAGCTGGCCCGGAACGCCGAGAGGGCAGTGGTGTGGTGTCGCTAGAGTGTGGTGTCGCTAGAAGGCTCAGCTAAAAGAGAAACAAACACACACACACACACATATGTATATGTACATACATATATATATATATAAATGCAATATTATATACATTATAAACATAAATCAAGACACATAGCATCTTGTGCAACGAGTGTTGAAGGCAAACATTTTGGGTGTAGTTGCATCAGAAGAGGAGGTTCGCCTTCTTTGCTTCTACTTGACGTTCAGCCCCTGGGAGGATGAACACACATGTGAACCGCAAGCTATTTTGGTTTGAATCTTCAGTAGAGGTGCGCAGGGTCTTCAATCTTACTTTCAAGAGGCTCTGGAGATTGGCTTGACTGATGGTGCTGAAGAAAGACTACTGTGAGGAAGCAATGGTTAAAACCAGAGCATCACAGCGAAGTGCCCACCCTACAAGTCCAGTTCGACTATTTTGGTCACCACCAAAGTAAACGAAACTCCTTTTTGGGTCACCTAAAGACAATTTTCAAATGGTCCGGGACTTCCAGGGTATAGTTTTACCGAGAGAGCTGATTCCCATCCTGCAGATTTTTGGGCGATTCCACCCGGGAGAAAGAACACCCTTTCTGATGAACAGTTGTTCTCTTTTTTTCATCCCGTTCGTAACGGTTTTTCACGAACAACCAGACCAACTGAGGAGGACGTCAGCGACCGGTGGCCACCGAGCCAAGGTCTGCAACTCCTGTGGTCCACGCAGCGATCTGGCGCGGGGATTGGCCTTGGAGGCCCGGCTCTTGCCCTGGGCCAGGCAGGGCCTGCGGTGGAGGGTTGGATGTTCTTTTGGACAAGGGATGCGAAGAGGAGGGTAATTTGTGTGATGTTTTGGTGAGTTCTGCATCCATTTTTGGATGTGGATTTTGGGAGAGCTTTACTTGTTTCACGCTCCCGAGCTGCATGTACAAGTGGCAAGCGATGACTCGTTTTTTCACACTTTTTGCCTTTGGCTTTTGTCCGGCGAGGTCGTTCCCGGATTTCTCCACCTTGGCAAAGGCGCAGCGGTCCTGCCGTCCTTGGATCCATCAAAAGAGCCCTTCGTCTTGAAGTGCATGGGCTTTAGAGAATTGAGACATTGGCTCTTGATCATTGTAGGTTTCATTGTCATGTGATGAGCTCTTTGATGTGGTTGTCCATTGGAGCTTCAATTGATGAGTCCTTATCATTTACCTGTTTCAGCGCGGTCTATCTTCCTTTGGACTGCCCAGACCGATTCACGTCCGCTTTCGACCGCGCGGTCCTCCTCCTCCTTTGACATGGTCAGGTCAGGGAGACGGCCGTGTCAGCCGACTTGGAGGCCGCGCACCAAACCTACCTGCTGCACTGGGGAATGATCCAAGAACTCTGTGAAGAGCTTCTAGGACGTTGATGTTCTGGAGCTTTCAGGTTTGTTGGTTGAATGTGAAATCAAATCACAGAAGTTCAGCCAGGTTTCGGTTTGGACGTTTTCTTTTGACCCGTGGCAGTGCAGTTCAGGTGCCCTCGAAGCTGCTGTTTCAGGCGGAATCGCTCTTGGGTGATCGGTGCCTTGGTCGGCACCTCAAGACCTGGTCTCCCTTGGTCAAATCAAGATCAGATTTTCTTGCTTTTAAGACAGACCAGGTGTCAAGTATATTTGACAGACCAAGGGAGACCAGGGAGACATGTATATTTCACATCTTCCGATGTTAGATTTTGTTGTTATGGCTCATTTGGAGACCACCGAGGGGACTAGGGGACCGTCACCCAGCTACCGGGTCAGCGGGCGGAAACACCGCAGAGGAAGACATGTAGAGGTCCGGTTTGGTGCGGACCCTGGTCACTGAGCAACATGCAGAAGATGCTGAAGAACGAGGTTGTTTGGAGAGGTTTGGTTTGACGTTCTTTTTCAATGATTGGACCTTACCTGGCATGATGAAAGGTGATGCTGAAGTCTTTTCAGTTTGTAAAAGCACTGAGTCCATGCAAAGTACTGTTGAAGTTGTTTCTGTTTATGTTCTTCTTGTTGACAGTGGTTCTTCTAGTTGTTGTAGTTGCTAGAGGCAATGTTGCTGTCCATTTCCAAGAAAAGGATGTGTTTCTCACAGGTTCAAAATCTGAAGTTGGCATCCTTCAGATGCTTCGTTGCAGTGTTACTTTAATCTCCTCTTTTTGGGGGGGAAGGTCATTGTTGGCAAGTTCATCCCTTCTTTATTTCCGGTGCTTTACTCCACAGATCACGACCCTCCATGTGGAAACAGACCAAAAGTTGCACCGTCCCCAGGTCCCAATCAAGACCCGCTCTCCCCGCCTTTCCGTCGTCGCCTCTCCTTCCCGGTCGTCCCCCGTCGGTCGCGCTCCCCAGGCATTGGATCCTGGATGCCTTGCGCCATGCGGTGGCGACCGCCGAGCCACAGCGGGTGCGGGGCGCGTGCCGAGCGGCGGAGCGGATGGACGGCCTTCGGAGATGGGAAGGGCGCCACGTGGCGCGTGGGGGACGGGCCAACGCGACACCCAGACAGCGCCCAGGAATGGCGGTGACATGAAAGCACATGCCATGAAAACCACGGCGGGAAGCGCCAACGAAGACAGCCATATGAAAGTCCAACAAAACGTCGACCTCCATGGCATGATGTGGGCTGTTTCCAAGGGCAGACCCGACTTCTGATCCTGTTTTTCGCTTCACCCTCCGTCCCTCGCGCGCTCCGCAAGGCGGTCGAGCTGTTGAGCCAACGTCTGGAGGTGCACCAGGACGGGGGCGTTGGGGGAGGGCCTAAGGCCTAAGGAGAAGGTGAAGGAGGTTGGAAAGGTGTCCTGAGAGATTGCACTTGGCGAACTCCGGATGAATTGGGATGCCTCAAGATGATTCAGTGATGCCACTCGCCCTAGACACGAAGCAAGCCAAACGTCACAGGGATTGCAGCTTTTTGAGCTTCAAGCTTCCGAGCTGGTTGAGAACCCTGGGGCCCAACGGTGGAGTGAACTGGACACGTTGATGAGACACGCCAACAGAACAGAACACAGATTTGCAATCTCTCACTCCATCTCTTTCTCTTGATTCCGCTCATTTTGCCGATTTCCGCCACCTTTCCACTCCACGTTCGATTTTCATCACTGCAGCTTTTCCATCGTTGTGCCATCGGGTGAACCGCCGCGGGCGTTTTCCCCCCCCTCTCCGCCGGTCCGCGCCTGTGGCGCCCAGCCAAGCTGGTCCGCCATGGACGCGGAGGCGGAGGTGGAGCGACCAGGCACCGGGCAGGTTTCCAAGCGAATGACATGGTCTTAGTATGTTTCAGTGTACCAGTGGTAAAAGTGGATAGTGTAGAACTGGTTTCAGGGTTATTTCAAGTGTTTTTTGATTTTGCAAGTGGATTCACACAACTGGAGCATGTTTCAGTTCTTTTTTGTTTGTCACCGGATGGTACCCTATGGCTAAGTTGTGAGGGCGGATGGCTAATCAACAGACAGAGTAGGTCGGGTCTGTCGATATGGTTCTGTTTCAGAATGCCATTCTCCAAACTCCTCCAAGAAAATGCAGACGCTGGTGGTTTATCTTGCCTTAGTTTCAGGATGTTTCCACTGCACTGTGGGTCAGAAGATTTCCACATAGTGACATATACTAGTAGATCGAACCTATGGCCTTATCTAAAGATTAAGATGTAGGGTGAGACCGGGAGGTGAGACCTGGATCTCTCCTTTTGATCTCACATGAAGGGTCAGATGAAGGGGGGTTGTCTGAAAGAAACGGCCAGTGCTTACACAACAACAATCCGATGACACACCCATGCGTTGAAATGGGTACAGTAGGTCCGTGAGTATGCATGCTGAGTCCAGATGGATAAAACAATCGGGTTGGTCCGTCAAACCATTTGGTCGTTGAGCTGTCGGAGGGTACTTCCTGGCTGCTGGGTCGAGGTGCTCTGACCTCGACGAACACGGTTGGCTCTCCGCGCAAGCTCAAGAAGGCCGGGCTGTGTGCCATTGCAATTGGGCCATGGTTCGGTGCAGAAGGGGAAACCCTGTACAGACCCTGCAACAAATGTCCAACATTTGTGCCATCCCACGTTGTCCCGCGTTGTCCACGTTCATTTTCGAAGAGGAGACCTACTCCATTGCTGGTCCCAACACCTTCTTCATACTTTTTCTTTCTTTCCCGTCCATGGAGCTGTCAAGGGGTGAAAAGGAGAACCAGACGCCAACTCCATGCATGGAACAGGTTTGAAAGGTTGATTAGAAACATGCTTTCCAACCTTTCCTTCAGCAGAACCATGCATGGAACTCATGGAACCATGGATTGGAGAACCCATCTGAACTTTCCAACCTTTCCTTCAGGATTCAGTCTCGGCAGGCGGCAAGGTGTGATTTCACCCCAAAAACCAGCTCGATCAGAGTGACCTTCGTCACATGTCGCGGCATCCACCTCCACCGAACGGCGCCAGGTTCGGAAGAAACGAGCTCCGGCTGTATCCCTGGATGGACGACCAGAAACTCTTCATCCAGAGGTGGGATGTGCGTCCCTGGTGGAAGTTCGTCACATGATTTTCCATCATAGCTGTCCGAACATGTTCCCCCTTTCGTGGGTACAAAGAAGGCCAGGCAATGGTGAATTTTTCTATGTCGGAAGAGCATACAAACACACACACACACAACAGAATCCCACAAAAAAACGGTCCTTTTCCATTTGCCTTCCTTTTTCGCTCGAAGTGTACGGTTCCAACTTCGTGCCGAACAGCTGGAACCAGGCCCTCGACGAACGCCTTGATCAACTGCTGCTCGTCTGCGGGTCTGCGGGTCTGCGGGGGTCTGCCGACCCGTTGGAGCAGTTGATCCACGGTGTCCGGCGGAGCACCGACCTAGGTCGGTCTTCCTCGGTATAGGGTCGGTCTTCAAAGAGAAGACTTGGAGCGGAGACGATCAGCCACTGGAGTGAGAGGCCTCACCACCTCATACCACCACAAATTGGAGGTTTGGCTGGGGACCTAGGCCGGAACATCAGACCTTGAAGGCAATGTATGGGGCTCTTTGGATAGTTCCAGGCCCTTTTTTTGGGCGACCAAAACCAACACGGCCAGCGGAAGCCATTGAGCATCCGTGGGGGGAGACTGCACTCCCGAAAACCAACATAGACCCTGACAACGGCCCCCTGGAAGATGGTTTTTCCTCTACCAGCCAGTGCAGCGAGGTTGTCGAAGAAGCACCAGGAGCTTTGGCAGAAGCTGGAGACCTGGATGCGGCGGCAGGAGTGGGGGGGGTTGGAGGATGACCTGCGGGACTTTTTCTTTTTGGAGGATGCGCCATGAACAGGAGTGTTTTCAGAATGTTGGAGATGTGTTTTGCTCGTGCCTCTGCTTGGGTTTGGCGAGCCACTTCACTGGACAATGATTTGTACTTGATGGATGGAGAAAGCAAAAGAAGTCATGCATGCAATCTGAGTTGGAACGCTGTAATTTTGAGGTAGCTCCGTTAACTCCTTAATCCTTAGCCTCCAGTATAGAGCTTCCTCTATCATGTGGCTGGTCTGTGCTACTTGCAACGAATGCTGGCTGGATGTGCTACTTCAAAAAACTGGCTGGCTTTGGTGCCATCGAAGAGTCGCATGCCTTCGCCCTGCCTTGCGAAATCGTGCATCATCTATGGCCACGTTCGAACTCCTTCGTCCTTCCTTAGCAACAACTCGGCGTCCTCGGCGTAGGAGGAATTGATCTTGAGCATTGACAACAAGATCTTGTGGCCACCGGGACGATGCCGAAGACCGTTTCGGATCGGAAGACCGTTTCGGATCGGGGAGACCGTTTCAGCGGACGCGTTTCGCGGACGCCGAGTTGAAGACCTGCGGACAGGAGTTCACCAAGACCAGCAGACCCCCTTTAAAGCGTTTAAAGGAGATCCGGGAGTTGGGTGGTGTTCTGGTGCGAACTGGGAGACTCTCCATTTGGTTCGCGTGTCGGTTCGCCATGGCTGGAACGAAGCGATGGCCGTGGCTGGAAATATTTCCTTCAACAATCTTAGGATGCTTAAGACGAAATGAGAATCGCAAAGTCGCAGAAGTACCACAGTAGATTCTATAGCAATGTATAGCAATATGCAAAGGTGAAGTGCTTGGAATGGAAACAGATGGGAACTAGAATGTTGCACGCTGATTTGAGGTCCATCACCTAAGTGTGGCCATGAGCCCTGCCGAGAATGTGCCAACTAGTTGAATGTTGACTCAAATGTCTTGGGTGTCGATACCGACTAGAATGTGTGGTAAGAGCTCTCCAACAAATTCTTCTATGAGAAACGCCTTTGAGAAAAAGTACGCAACCTACACCCTGGCAGTCTCTCAACCGTGAAGTCGTTCGCTGATCGGTTCCGATGTTCTCTTTCAAGGCCTGGGCAATCGAAGCTTGGCAGACGGGTCGTGCTGGTGATACGGGTGCCAGACTTCATGCTTCGCCCACATGGAACCGGCATGGACCGACACTGACCGACTGGAAGACCAGCTGCAAAAAAGCAAGCCTATGAACCGGCTGGAAACCAGGGCGGTACTCCCTTCAGGATCCCGAACCTTGGGAATGGGGGCCATTGCCATGATTTGCGTGGCTGAAGCAAAAAGAAGCAAGAAGCATCGAGTTGGGCTTTGAACTGAACGAGGTGGATGAGAGGTCCCAACTTCTGCGCCTGCAAAAGTGCATGTTCGAGCCCTTTTTGATTGGCCCGTTTTTTGGTTGGAGGCTGTGGGGTTGGATGGCATGGTTGATCCATCCAGACTTGAACAGATGGAACTGCAGTGCCGGAGGGGCCAATCCCAATGGGTGTGACCAAACCTAGTTTCCTTCTGGATCCTTTTGGCCAGTTCTTTTGGATCCTTTTGGCGTTCCTCCTATTCACAACGACGCACCCCACATCATCCCATATCCCATGTGTATATATATATATATCCCGACATTGACCCTTTGCCGTGCGACCCGAACCCGAGGAAGACGGATGCCACCTTCTCGAGCACCGTTAGTCCATCGAGCGGCGAGGCCAGGTTTGCGTGGCCACGTCTGATGCGTGGCCAAAATCTCATGTCTTGTGATTTTTTGCAGAGGAGGCCCAAACTCGGGCGGCTCGCCCGGGAAGGCTTCCTGTTGAGAGTTTCTGTTGCGTGTCTTGATCCAGATTCGCCCACAGTCCCAAGGCCGAAAAATGGGACTGAACATCTTCGGAGGATCTCTTCAAGACACAGCTGTGCCTTTTGTTTTGATTTCACAGATGGTGTTTAGCTGAGACTTCTAAGCTGTCCAAGCTTCTGCCAGGGCTCCGCCAAGGTGGGCTGGGAGAGGAGTGGGGCGGGTCTGGATCAATACAATTTGAAAACGGATATCTGTTGTCATCAGACCATTTTCATTATGAGGCCTTCATTGGGGAGATGATCATCCATTCAATCAAACGGTTTTGAAGACAGAAAGGCAGACTCTGGATGGCATGCCCAGAAGTGTCAGACTAGCATCCTCCCACCTCGCTTCTAAAGTTGGAAGGAAAGCTGCCGAGTGAATAGTGAATACAAAGCAACATGTCTATGATGGTTTGCTTGGCAATAATAAAATAGGTCATCCATTCAGCAACTCATGGTCCAAAACCCTATGCCATGCTCGTTGGTCGATCATTTCACCCATTCCAGAACGTGCCGCCAGATGAAGATGAAGGCTGCGGTCTGGAACGTTTCCACCAAGAGCAAAGAACCGCAGGTGCGGGGCCCCCACGGGCTGGATGCCATTTTCGGTCACTCGAATTGGCGAATTGCTGGTGCTGCGCAACTCTCCTGCACAACTATCCTTGATATCCGAATTTCGAACAGATGTGTGTCAAAGATATACCTGCCTTCCAACAATGGATACGGCAAGTGCCCACCCTCCTCATCCACTTGGAGGAAGCCTCGGACCCCCACCAAGTCCTTACCATCTCTCCGTTTGGTTTTCCTTCTGCCGCCAGAAGCAGAAGAACCGCTTGCGGAACTCGCGGGAAGTCCAGGCCGGGGGTTGGCTCGGGAAGTCCAGGCTGTGAGTCTCCGTGTTTCGGGTGGCCGGGATTCCAACAGATCCACGACGAAAGAGAAGCTCCAGGATGTCAATAGCTCCAGCGTGATCCAGGTGACGAGCCTTTTGAATAGATCCTCATGGATGATTCAGTGATATTTGGGGTATTCTTCGACCGTTTCATTTTTGGAGTCACACCATGTCAACCATGTCCTACCCATGTCCGCGGTCTTTTTCAACCCTTTTTCACGAACGCTTGGGGTCAGCCTGCTCGTATGGCGACGACCCGAAAAGCGGACGGAGCAGTGACATGAGGTTCTTTCTTTGGGAGGTACGACGTGGTCGACCAAAAGATGTGACCCTCCAAATGTAAGCAGTGTTTTTGTGTTTCACAACTACTGTAACTGTCCCATACAGTGTATATAACAGCTTCAGCCGTTGCTGGGAGACTTGAAGATCATCTTTGGCAGGGTCAAAGGAAATGACCAGGTTTGCCAACTTGTTGTATCCATGGGCTCCTCCTCCGGATGCCGAAGCGCCATCTCTTGTCGCCCTGGATACTCTAAGCGCTGATCAGAGACAACAGGCAAGATGAGTGTCTCCGATCAGTGCTCGCGGCCAATGTGAATGGCACCAAACCTCCACCTCAACCAACAATGTACCCTTTCTCTTCACCAGCACACCAATGGGACCCCTGTCCCAGTGTCAATGGCTCAAGTCCCACCCTCTCATTTACGACCTGGTTCCCTGAGCCACGAGGCTAAGAGGGAAAGTGGTTCCCATCATGCTCAAGTGGTGGACCGATTGTGAACCAAATTCGCACCGATTTTACACATACTGTATATACACCAACTAATGTGATAAAGTTTGTGTATCCTGCAGGAATGTCACTCTTGTTTGGTGAGTGTCGATATGGAGGGAGGCGACCCAAGACCACCGTTCGGCCTGAGCTCCTCTCAAAAATAGCAATCTCACCGCAGTGCAAACCAATCACACATGGCTTTGACCTCGCCAGGATTTCTACATGCAACGGCGAATCATGGAGATGAAAAAAACAAGGCCAGCCGACAAGAAACACAGCTGTGCAAACAGGCAATCTTGGTGGATGGCATGCCCTTGAAGGATTATGAGTACCATACAGGGGGGTTTTCCACCGCCGTGATTGGAGGGAGTGATCACATGCCCTGAACACTGCACTTCAGCTGAAACCCTTGAACAACAAACGTTGTCTATTCTGAATTACACCCCCCCTTGGGGGCGTCATGGAGTTTGGACACTTGCAACCGGTTTTGTGAGTTTTACACACGAAAAGGCGGGGTAGGTACTTTACCAAGGGCTTTACCAAGATGATTGGTGTTTGCCCTTCTACCTCCAATGCCTCGGCTACTCCAAGGGCCCCTGGGCCCCTTGAGATCCGCCTGGGTGGGTGTTCATGCGTGCTTGTTCATCAAAAAGAGCTCCAGGCTCCACCAGGCTCCTGGTTTGGTCGTTGTGCCACGGACAACCAAGGGCTTGAAAGCCATAGAAACCATGGTCCTTGCTTAAACTTCAAGAAACTGGTTATCACTTTAGAGTCATCCCCCCAGTTGCATGCTGACGCTGGACCAGAACCAGTCCTTCCGACACATCACATCCCCCAATCTTTCCATGTCGACCATCCTGTCGCATCCCATCGATCCACCGTTCTCAACATCCTATTCTCTTGCTCAACATCCAGTTCTCAGTTCTCACTGAGCACATCTTTATAGGGGTCTCGTTCTCCTCAGCTCAACATCCAGTTCTCACTCAGCATCTCAGTTCCCAGTTCTTGGTCTCTCTTCCGAAGGGTCTCGTTGCCACCGAGAGGGTCCACAGCGTCTCGTTGCCACCGCTCCCGGCGGCCGTTCGCGCTGGCTGTTTCAGGAAGAACCCCATGGGGCCTCCTGAGACCTTCAGGGCGGGGCGCCCGGGATGGGCGGTTGGAGCTTTCAAAAAGGCTGACCTGCAAGAGAGAAGAATCAAAGCAATGGGAACGGTATCATAGAGAGTATACAGTATATATATATATAGTTGTTTCATGTGAGTTTTGAGGTGACGAATGATGATGTTCATGATCTTCATGGATTCATCGTTGCGTTTTTTGAAGGCGTGGAAGCATGGTGACAAACACACCACACGAGCCCCATACATTGGCCTGAGGATTCAGGGCCTTGACGTAGTGTTTCGGCCTGCCTTTCTCTCCCAAAAAAGAATTCACATCCAGGAGGGCTGAGTCGAAAGGACACGGCATGGCATAAGCCTTGCCAGGACAGATTGACGGATATCATGACGAATGCCATGTTCGAAATGGGCCGCCTGGCTGCAGAGACGAAATTGCAATCAGAGCTTGGGGGTCGACTTGCCGGGACATGTCCTGCAGTCAATCCTTGGACAGATGCAAACCACTAATATAATGCTCAACAGTAATCATCATTGAATGCGGAATATTTTTTGGAGTAGGAGGCTTCTAGTCCTGTAGGATGGCACCTTTTGTATGTATGTTCCAGTGGGCAACAAAGCGTTTCCTTTAGCTGCGGTCGTCTGGACCAAGAATCTGATCTGTTGCTTCTCTTGACATGGCAAGTCTTTTGACTTGATTAAGGCATGATGTGTTTGTGTGGCTTGGTAGCAGTGGAGACATTGACAGGGGACATGTAGCGACAGTGCTCATATTGCTTGGAGGAAACAGAATAGGGGGCCACCGCCCGTGATCCACTTGGTCAACTTAGACACATCTATGCCGATGTGTTTCTGGAAGTACCCATTGATTGGCGACAGAACGCAGCGATCCCGAAAAGGCAGCGACTTCTTAATTGGACCAATGTTTCTCCCCCTTTGGATGGCTCTCGACTCTCGACCTATTGGTCGTTTCGTCCTGCTGTTTCGTCATGTGACAACTGAGGCCTCTTGAGTGCGGTGGTGGTTGGAATCGAAGTGAACTGGTTCGCGCAAAACCTCTCGGCCTCGTCTCCTCCCTTGGCCGCCCAGTCGCACGACACCGGCTCACCGTCGTGCCCGGGTCGGGTGCCAGGCACCGGGGGACCATGGTTGACCCATGTGTTCATGACGACCGAATGAACTGCTCCCATGCCCCCAAAGAGCGGGTATGAAAGACATGGGTGCAGATGGCATGTAGAAGCGAACTAGCACATGGAGCAACATGTTATCGACCACATGACATGGTATGAAGCGAATCACGGACCCACATATTGAAGCACGCAGGTGTATACATGTGCCAAGCGAATTAGCACATGGACGGTTCAGGCACATCTACGCGTAAACTTGAAGCACTTGAGAGGACACAGGAATTCAAGAAGGCCCGAGCCTAGCGTGCTTAGGCGGCAGATGCATAACTTGCATACATTTATGGCGGACTAACCAGTGCCATAGCGGTCATCTCATGATTTGCACGCAAGTCACCGCTGAACGCGTGAGTCTTGAACGGCAGGTTGCCGGTGAAGGGGAAGGTTTCAAGGTGGCATACTGCCACATGATCAGAGGTTTACTGCTATGGAATGGGGAGTTTACTGCTATCAATGTAATCAAGCTCACCAGGGTTTAGGAGGTCCAATCTTTCACCCGCACCGCCATTTTTTTTGCAGATGCGGCAGCAAAACCATTCCTGGAGATGGAACCTGCCGAACCTGCCAGCTGAAGACAACGAGTAGCTGCGGTTATTGCCAGTTCTCCCCAAAGAAAAACCGGCCGAAGACCGCCGCGTTTTCTGTTGTTTCATGAGGCCTTTACGATCATCAACCACACGATCAGCGTGATCTTTGCCATGGAGTTGGCCATGAAGGCCTGACAGATAGGCCGTCTGTGAGGCTAGCTCAGGGTGTGCCAGGCACCTTGACAGATGCGAGCTCTAGCGGTGGGTGCACTTCTTTGAAGTGATTGTTGATGACCTCCTTAGCAATCTTAGCAAGGAAGTCGCACCCCACCAAAATGATCAAAGAACAGATGTGACAGATGGGAGTCTGGAATTAGTTTTGCAAGTCCACTTCCCAGTGTAAGAGAAGCAGAACTCATGAAAAGTCTTACATGAGTGGTTGTTCCTTGGAACAACCTTTGATCCAGTTTTTAAGGTGGACCACCACATGCAACTTCTCCAGAAATGCATCCCTGCAAGGTCTATGTTCTTCGGTTTCGGTTCTTTTTCGTGGATGTTGGTGCCGGCCTCAGAACGTGCTTTGGAAGGGCCACTGTTTGTGTCATGTTTCAAGCCCACATCCATCATCAAGCTCTTGATGCTAGAAAGAATCCTTCATAGAGATCTGCATCAGATGTGGCCTCCATTTGTAGTGAATGATAAATCGACTCGATGCTTGTGGTTTTAGCCGAGCAGATCCACACAATGGTGCACTCCTCGAACACTTGGATGAACCCAAGCTACTTTTTGGTCTATGGGCACACACACCTCTTCAGAAGCGGAATCTGCAACAGTATTCGCCGAAGACCAACCCGCGGGGTGGGGTTTGAGTTTTTACTTTTTTGTAGACACGTTGGGGCCAATCAAATGGGTCTATTTGGGTGGTAATTGGGTACCATGAGCAAGGGCACCTGCATGTCCAGAAGGCTGGCATTTGCTGGACATGCTGGTGGTGGGCACTGGCTTGGTGGAGCTGGCCATTGCCCCTTGGACAAGACAAGCAGTGGGGTTAGTCTTCACGGCTTCGTCTCAAGATTGCTGGAACTCTGAACCCCCCAAAATGTTAATCTGTCTTGCGAAGCCACAGAATTCCTGAGGCCACCTTCAGAGATAGAAACACCACCTTTAAAACCTGGCTTCATCTGAGAACCTTGCGAATGACAACCATTAGGAGCAAGAAGCTACTAGTAACAAGGGCATCGCTATTCATGACAAAGTGCATCGCTACTAGTAGCGTTCGGACGCTATGCTCGGCGGAGGCCATCGCAAGTAGGTTGGAGGAAATCGCTACAAGAATGCTACTAGTAGCAAAGGGCATTTCTATCGCTACTCGGAGCAAGGACGCTACTAGGGGCTCCTAGCCGTACTACTAGGAGCAAGTAGCTACTAGTAACAAGAAGCTTCGCCCTCTCAGAGGCGGTTTTCCCGAGAGCGTCGGTCCGGTCATCGGACGCATGAACTGGCCTTTGAAGTTCGTGAGAGAGCTCAAAGATCCAAGAAAACTCCTGCATTCATGAGAATGCAGCATGCAGGAGAACCTTTGAGCTTGTTTCCCTTTGAGCTTGTGTTTTCTTCCTAATTGTAAGGGCTTCGCCCGGGTGCCGCCGACCCCTTTTCAAGAGGAGGTGCTGACCGTAGCACTTCCTGTGGACGGCCGCAGGTCTATCTGCG
>CAXAMN010000780.1:80987-162350 GCA_963970005.1 Durusdinium trenchii
TAACGTCGCTTTTGGAAGCCCATAAGAAGAGAAGAGGCAGGCCTGCGATGCAGGAGTAGGCCAAAGGCGCTGGGAAGGGTTTGAAGCCGCGGGCGGGGGTTTGAAGGCGGTCCAAAATGCCTAACGTCGCCTTCGGAAGCCCATAAGAAGAGAGGAGGCAGGCTTCGGACAGGCCACAGAGAGGCCGCAACAGGCCTGCCAGCTGCCGAGAGAGGAGGCAGGCCTTGGACAGGCCACAGAGAGGCCGCAGCAGGCCTGCCAGCTGGCGAGGCCTCGGACAGGCCTTTGGAAGTGCTTGGAAGGGTTCTGCTAGGCTTGGCCAACTGCTTCACCCTGCGGTGTCCCAGGCGCCTCCCCGCCTAGGCTTTGGCTATAGGCCGGGGTCGGCGGATTTTCTTTTTCAGGAGTGTTGATCCTTGAAGGATCTGACAGAGAGTGGAGACTGAATACCTGAGGATTTTGTGGGCATGGTGAATACCTGCCACTTGGATCAAGGATCTGGAAAGAAGGCTTTGGATGCGGCGATGGGTCCAAGAAGGGTTTGGCTGCGGCAGAACTGCCGGCTCACAAGTGGCTGCTGCCCTCAGCAGATTGGGCTCTTCCCTCCATGTTTGCATGTGAACAGTGTGTAGGACCTTCTAGCATTTGGCACTGAAGTATCAGTTGCCTGAGGGAGGTACAGAGACTATATTGACTATATAGATACACAGATCTTCCCATATACTACATACACACGCTGCTTTGTTGGACATCACCATATCCATGTGGATCTAATTTTGTTTGCTTTTCTCTTTAAACATCTGGGGGAACCTGGCCGTTGCAGCAAATTCGCGAAGAAGAACGCCTCCAAAAGACGTCGCGGTTCTTCGGTCTTTTTGAGGCCCCAGAGATGTTTTCAGCCTGGGTGCCCAGTTCAGACGCTTTCAGCCTGGAAATTCATGGAATTGGGGGGTGCAAGAAACGTGAGATTTTTAGATTGGAGTAGTGAACGAGTGGATTGGAGCAGTTATATACTTGGAACGAGTTTTGTTGCTATCAGATTTGTCAATCGAATTCTCCAGCTGCTTGCGGCCAGGCTCGGACTGTTCAGAATCAGGCAGAGAACAAGAGGGGCCGGGGCTGTTCTGCGGAATTTCACCACCTTTGAATGTGAGTTCATTTGACCTATTTGAGGGGGTCAATGGTCATAGGGTGTTGTCAGTGTTGTCAATGTAGTTGGCTTGTCGTTCAAAGGTTCTCCATTCTGCTTGGGTTTTAGCGATTGTTTTGTTTTCAATGGTGAACAAACCATTGCACTGGGTTGTTTTCAGACTATGGTCCAACCTTGCAGAAGGTCAGACCCCTCGGAGAATGACATGGAGCGCCACAGGGGGTTTCAACGCGGTGGTGGCACCTGTGAGTCCAGTGGTTCCAATGAGCGAAAAGTCTGAGCCAAAAGCATGAGGAATCCCAACTCTGAGCCAAAACCACGTCGTTTTGGGCTGAGTTGACCCTCCCGGCCCCTGGATGTCCTGTGGCTTCCAGGTGTCGACTTGAGCATCTTGCGCGCGTTGCGCGTGGCACGTGCCGTGCGCTTGGCACGGCTCGCACGCTTGGTGGCTTGCCTGAGGGACTGAGTTCCAAGGATCACATTTGCGTTCAAGGGATGAGTCATCTGGGCTCAAACGAGACCACACCCCCACCTCACAACCGAACGATCCGCTTGACAACAAGTCAACAAGTCTCGGGTGACGCGTTTCGTTCACGGCACGGGTGACACCACAAGTCGACTTCCACAGGTCTGGAAGGCATGTCGAACCATCAGAATCTAGACTACCTGTGGGTGTAGTATAGACACTAGTTATGGGTGTGGAACCAGTGGAACCGTTGCCGAACTCTCTTGGCAATGGGCTCCGGATTCTTGACCTCTTCTCGGGAGATCTGTTTACGAGCACTGTACCTCAGGTTCGTCACGTATCCCGACCTTTAAGCCATCTTGATTTAAAAACGACTTGAAAGACAGGAAGCAACCATGCGTCTTGAGTTTTGTGTCTTCAGGAATCAGTTTTGCGTCTTAAAAACGAGTTGGTGAGTTGTGGCAAATGCGTCTTAAAGATCCCAAATCAACCGAACCTTCCACGAACCCTCGATTCCTCAGGTCCAATACATCCGTGAGCTCCGGCGTTTGATTATCTCTGTGGCAGCGACTCTGAAGTCTGTGTCCCTTGGCCAGGCATCGCGACCTTTGTCGCTTTGATCCACTGGGTCGGTGCACTGGTGTTGCCCAGGGTCAGATCACCCCGTCGCGGCCCCGAGTTGCGACAGAGCAGGATGAACGGGGAAAGACGGATCGTGCCATTTCCTCTCTGGAGACGCGTCATCCCTCTGGAGATGTCCTGTCCTTCTTCCCCGCCTGTTTTGTGCGATGTTGTGTCCCAGGTTCTGGACCATTGTATTGTTGGCCATGATCATCTATACCTTTGCAGTGATTTTTCAACAAGCGGCACCTGGGCAGAAAAGAGCTGCATGGGGCCGCCCGGAGGAAGAAGAACCTGTGAGTCTAGAGGCGAATCGAATTTATGGCGCCAAGCTTTTTCGTGGCTGCCTCACGTGCGTGTGGTCTGTGGATGTGGGGAGATAGCCGCCCACAACGATCCGAACCCTAGAGGGTTGGCATGTCTTTTTTTGATGCGCAGTAACTGGTTTGCTTTTGAGGCAACTCGGCAAGAGGCTGTGAGAAGACTGGACGAGTGTCCAGTCAACTGGGCATCTTTGAAAGAACTCTCCTCCTCTTTGAAAGGCCTCAACTCCATCGCACAATTGCACATCATTGCCTAGCTTTGAAAATACATATTGCATTTTTGCCCTGAAAGTTGGCAACAAACCCTTCTCACGCCAACCGAGGTCAACGACCATGAGCAATCCCTTCTCCAACAAAATCTCTCCTCCCAGTCGGACTTGGAAAAGTTCTTCCCAGGACCGACGACCCGAGAAAGCCTAGGGTTTGTTGTTGTGGGCCTTCTCGAAGTGCCGGGGTGTCGGAAGAAGGGCTGCCAGGAGGCTGGTCTGAAGGGCTGCCTGGGATTTTCCAGATATGCTAAGTCTGAGATTGGTCTGTAGAGAAGGTTCCAGTTTTGTTGAGTTGGGAGTACCTATGTCATCCTGATTTCCGGCTCTTCAGGACTGCTGCGGACCGCCATGACCTTGCTTCAGACTGCCACAGGCGAGATAGTACATCGCCACCTCCAAGAGCTGCGAAGGATTGCAGAACAAGCTTTTAGGTGTTGGTTGACCTGAAACTGTTTGAAAGGACCAACATCCGACCAACACCTTGGGCTGCTGTTTCTTTGGTTATGCATCTTTTCCTTGGGCAAGGAATGCTCATCATGACTTTTCTAAAAGAAGACAGGCAGTCGCAGAAGAGGCCTCTACCGATCCATCCAAGGGAGGACACGATCCTTTGCATTTACATTAGATTGTGCAAGAGTGTTTGCAACTCACCCCTTGGATGTTTACCAGCTGTTCTTCCAAGTGTCAACCACTGTGAATCGTATTTCCATCCTGGCTGGTTGCTCTTGGAACAAGCCCACGAGACATCTCTGGCCGACCCTGCGCGGGCCGTTGGATCCAGGTGGAGTGAGTTGGATCGAAGTGGAGTCAACCATTTCTGGCATCTCCTCCTTGTTGGTCGTCCTCTTTCTGTGCCCTACCTGCAAGAGGACCCGGATTCGGCTCCCAGACCCGGATGCCGGGGTTTTGAGACGATCCACATTGACAAGCTCAGTCTACAGCGTCCACAGCGTCAGCAAGTGGCAAGTCAGAATGACAACAGCACCCAACGCATCGATTCACAGCGCAATCAATGACAAGCCACAATGAGACCAAGAATGACAAGGTCCTCACATGAACGAATAGCGAGGTTGTTCTGAAACAGGCCCCAAACTCTCCCTCGGGAAAAGTTTTGCAGAGTGTGATGCCCTTTCACGGCTGCTTGGAAGATTGGACGCCTTACTTCCTCTAATACCATGACAGAGTTTGGAGAACGCGGGCACTCGAACGAGTGGGCATTTGCGGGTGTAGGACGAACACATACATCACCCAAAGCTGTAGACCACCAGTTCGGCGGTCGCGGTCCCGCCGTTGTACCGGGTAGAGCGGTCCGGTGCGGACCCTCACTAAAGTCAGCCAGTAAGATCGGTCTGGCGACCGAGGTGCTACTTTTCTTTCATCTACTTCGCAGTGCTCCCTCGAGGAAATGGACCAGTCACTGTTTCGTTGTTTCGTTTCTTTTCCCCTCAAGACACGCATTTTATTTTATGGTCTTATTGATCCTCTGGTCAATGGAAAAAGAGACTACTGTGGGGTCCAGTGTGCCCACTCGAGGGAGTTTCTGTCCGGGTCCCTCGAACAATCCAAGGCTCAACGTTGTGACAGGCGGGAAGAGAAACGAGAGTGATGATCAGGATACACAGATGCTTCATGCGCTTCATGTATCAGAAGGCCTTGTACTCTATAATTCAACAGGCAAAAGGGCCAAGGGCCTTGGCCAGACAAACATGTTTTTGTTGTGGGTACAAGCATCAAGGTTTATTTGGACAAACATCGCTGTAAAGGTCTTCCAACCCCGCTGTAAGAGGCCTTTGGGAGGAAGTCAAGCATGTGCAGCATGTCCCATTCGAGGGTTTAAGTACTTTAATCAGGACCATTCCACTGCCATTAATCTGGCGTAGAAGATTCCTGAAGCTTTGTCCTCGACTGAAAGCCATGCTCTTTACACAGGAGCTTCTTGCTTGCGGAAGGCGACTATTCTTTGGATTCATTTTTTGTTCTCTGGTGGGCTTTTGGCTTCGGTGGCATCTCTGCCTTGTGTGGCTTCCTGTGACATGTGGCCCTATGGAATCTCTTGAGCCTTTGTGGCTTTGAGGTTCTACTGGCTTCAGTCAGTCGGCTTAACTTCTATCGCAGGTATATTCTTTTTTTGGTTTTTGATATATTTATATATACATAATATGTATATATGTATGTATATATGTATATATATATGTATATGTATATGTGATATTTCTCCTCAATCTTGCATTGGAAAGCTCTTGATGTTGCTGCTCACCGTGGCCGGGCTGGCAGCGCCCTGCGCTGAGCTACTTTTTGGCCAGCTACTTTCTGTCGGAGCTTTGTTGTTTTCTGAGACGGCTTGGGGTAATCCGTGATCCGTTTGTTCCTTGTGCGTTGGCCTGCAACCTGCTTGCAGCTCCTCCGTGGCCGGCTTCGTTCGTCGCTCTCCGACACGGTCTTGGCCGTGTGCTGGGTTTCATGGGGCCTCGGCCACCGTGCGGGATTCGAAAAGGGGGTTGTCGCATGTCTTCAAAGTTACCACACATACACACGGACAACACATCCAGCAGTGCAGGCGTTTTCTGCAGCAGTGCGATCGAAAGTGCAAGCCAGGACTGCTCACCAGCGAAAGTGCTCTTTAGACCCAGGCAAAGTGTTTTTGAATGGCGTACTTATGCGTACTTGTTTATTTTCTTGATGTGGTGCGGTTGACAGGATGCAGAAGCTCAGATCGATGAACATGTGCGAAAGAGCAAGGTCGGCGCTAGGGGTTGGCGTTTTTTTGTAGCGACTGCACTGCCAAACTTTGACTTTTGTGGAATGCAAACTGATCTAGTTGTTACTAGTAGCGATACCCTTGTTTCTAGTAGCTTCTAGCTACTAGTAGTAATCCCTTCGTTACTAGTAGCGATGCCCTTGTTACTAGTAGTGGTGTGTCCCAAGTATATCAGAGCTGGCACATCCCCGATGTACCCGCTTGCGATGTAAGGACTATAGCGAAAGGCTGAAGAGCTTGTTTCTTCTCCGCATTCAATGGCGGATGTGTTTTTCATTGGGGATGACCCCGTGTTCGCAACCGACAAAAAAAGGGAACGAAACTCTCCATCCATCCTCCGTGGTCATTGATCGAAGATCCTTCGAGGTTCACGCAGATTGATACGGATGGTACCGGCACCATTGGCATCTTGGAGTTTGAGGAGATGTGGGAAGATCCAGGATTGCAGGCCCGGCGGATGGCAGCGTTTCTTGGTGTGTTTTGCGCGCGTTCACTTGGAGAAATCACCTGTAGGATATGAGGGGAACTGACATTGTGAGGGGCATGGTTGGTGTTGCACAATCGTCAAGTGAGCCGCATAGCACTTGCCAGTTACAACATGTTACAACGCTGCCAAATGGTTGCACGTTTGATATGCCAGCATGGTTGGAGTATTTTGGTGTTCGCCAATACCATAATCAGAGACCAGATGACTGCCATCATCAAGTGGACAGATGTGCGCAGAAACCTTCACCGCAGAATCCTGGCCCAAGTCCGGCGGAGGCGTTGCTCAGCACCCTCGGCATCAACCAGTCCAAGGTGCGCCGGCGCCGCCGCTTCCCACCCGTTGGAGGAGGCTGTTGGCGCAAGGACGAACTAGGATGGCAGATGTTCTGCCACTGATAACCATGAAGCTGTTACGCCCGTTTTCTGAGGTGGAGATACTTAGAGGTGGTTTCGCTGGCCTCCAAGGATTCAGCGCTTCTCATGCGCCTTTTTCTTTGAGCGAAGAGAAGCACTTCTTATTGTCGGGGGCTTCAAGAGGAACTCGCCCAGCTGGAAGGACGATGAAGACGCCCCACTTGGACGTTCTTTTTCCTCCAACGTATATCTTATGCTTCGCCCGAGCTTGGATGTCGCCGTGTCGGGACCGACTTGGGGTGGATGTGATTGTTTCAACAACGGAAGGCCTGGAAGTTGTTTGAGATCATGGACGAGGACAACAACGGTGAGATCAATGCTGAAGAGTTTGTGTCCCGAAGCCCAAGTGGTGACGCGCGGACTCGCTGGGTTTTTCTCTTTGGAATGGAGGTCGTGAGCGCGGGCTCGTGCTCAACCCAGAAAGAGTTTCTTTTTTGTTTTTAATGTACTGATGGACTCCAATCAAAAGTTAGGAGGGTTTTCAATTGGTTCAAGATGAAGCTTATGTAACTGATCCAGGGATTGGTGGGTGACATGGGGTTTGTTTCTGCCTAACATGATCTGACATGCACCATCCACATTTGCCTTGGTTTGAGCCAAAAACAACCAATTTTGGGGCGAACAGCTGACCGAAGGGCAGGCACCTGACCGAAGGCAGGCCATCACCTGCGAACAGCTCTTTCGACCTTTTGTTGCTAGTAACAAGGCGCATCGCTACGTTCGCAACGAGGGCATTGCTACTAGTAACAAGAAACTACGAACGTAGCGATGCACTTGTTACTACTAGCTATGCACCTGCGGACCTCGTAGCCTAACTGCACCAGAGATGCCCCTCGGCTCCAACACAGCGATGCCCGCTCCACTCCGGCGTCGTCTGTTCGGCTGCAAGCAACGCCACGGCAGTTGCCTCGGCTTCACCGGACAAGTAGCGGCTCACTGCATCCCAGTAGCTGCTTGAAGAGTCCGCATTCTTGCTTAAACGATGCGAGATTTTTTGCTGTGATGGCCGGGTTCAGGCCATCCAGTTGGTGCAAGGCGGTTTAAATGTAGACTCTTGATCAATAACCCCCCCTTATGACGAGGTTTGTCAATTCAATTGGGGGAGGTGATGAATCTTGATTCTTCGACATTACTGACTCTTTCTCGATGTGAGCAGCACGAACTGTCAGATCCATCGGACCCTGGCCCAACACAGTCCCTCACTTCGCCCCCGTCACAGTCCCTCACCGTCCCGGCGATCCCCGGACCCCGTTCCCCCACGGGTGAACCCGCGGCCGTGCTGCGGACGAAGCCGGACCCCCGTGGGGGTCCAGGTCCACGTGCTTCAAGCTGCAGGGCTCCGCACAGCGTGTGGATACCGAAAGGCGCCGAAGGGTCGAAGGTCCCGCCGTGTCGTTCACGTTCACGTGTTCGGCGCGGTGAGTCGTCGAGGAGGCGAAGAGGCGAAGAGGGTGAAGTCGAAGGTTGATGTGACGTCTTCAACATGAGGAAGGGGAAGAATGAAATCTAGAGGGAAGCTATGACATGGGACATAGTCACATAGTCACTACGTCGTGTTTGATCTGGTTTGGGTGGTCTGGATATGGGCAAGTTGGCTCAATCCCATCGCCATATTGAGAAGGAGACACGTTTCATGGGCCAAAACAGTCTTCGCTACGTGGTTGGAATCATCAGCAGTGGAGAACCCTGTGATTTGAAGAGACCTTGAACGGAGCTTTGCATTGACATGGTATCAGGAGCCGGTCCAAGGCTGTTCATCAGTTGTTTCATCAATAATGTAGAGGACACTCGAAGGCTCCAGAACTTAAACTCTCATGCATCACGAAACAAGTGAACTGGTGTCGGACGTGGAGCCTGTGGGAAGTTCCTATGGGTCTGTTTCGACATGGTGGGACAAGCTAACCGTACCAGCGGTGTTCTCTGGATGCCCTCCAAGTCTTAGTCTCAGACTTTGTCCAGCATAGAATCATAGAAGTGCAAGAGAGCCAAGCGGAAGAACTTATTCATTGTGGGGCTCCACTCCCATGCTCTTTTCGAAGTAGAATACACTGCACAAGCGTTCACATATGCCCTTTCTGGAAGTGAACCTCTTCCAATCACCAGCACTCCATCCATTCGGGGGTCTACATGGAGTCAGGGGCGTTGGTTTGGAGGCGACCTGACACATCCAGGTGAGTTTTCAGTGTGTATTTGTGACGACCTGACACGTCTCCGCCCACCTCGCGACAGGATTTATGCTGGGCTGAAACGTGTGGGCGCAGCTATTGAGGAGTTGGGAGGCGATCGGATGTTCTTTGTTTATCGGAAGTTTATCGGAGCCAGGCTCGGGTTAATGGGCACATGGAACTGGCCTGAATTGGCTGTTTCCCTGATTCGACCACCTAGCAAATTCTGATCGCAAGCAAGTCTCAATCTGACAGGAAAGCTTTGCTACACAAGCATCGAGCATTATTGCCTTCGATGGCGGGTTGCTAGATTCGGAGGTGTATAGCTATTGAAGCCAGTATTGTACGGATCAAATCGCCTCTCTCATACGGACATGAATGGTGCACCAGCCCAACCACCTTTCCCCCCCAAGACGCTTGCGCCCAGATGATCCCGGGTCCAAATGAGCACCGGTGCCAGGGGTGCTTACTGACATTTTGCAAACGGTGGGCTTTCTGAAGAATACCTTCGAGCTGCGCAGGCCGCCGCAAGCGGCGGTTCCCAGGACGAGCTGCCACGTGCTGCGATGTCTCGACCGATGACTCGACCCATCGAAGATCCGCGAGATGGTTGGCTGTTGGATGGCTGGGGGTTTGCACCAACTGAGTGGCGTTTCGCGGAGTTCGCAGTGCACAAGGAGTTCGTAGATTGCCCAAGCAGTGAGGTTTTACAGACCGGAAAGAATAAGAATCACACCGTGAGATTCTGCTCTTTCCAAGAGATACACTCCTTTTGCCTCCCTTTTTGCCATGATTTGTCGCCCGGAACCGGGTCCGGCCCCCGAAACCAGGAGTGCAACATCTCCGCTTCGCAAAGCGACCACCATGACGTGAATCGGGTGGACCGGGGTGACTTGTCCGACGACCCGCGATGAAAAAAGGGGGTGCAAGAAGCGGTGCTCCAGCGGTGCTCCAGCTGAAGACTCCGGTATCCGTTGCCTCGTTCTTTCGTTCTTTCTTTCTGTCTTGCATTTTTTTCAACAGTTGGAGAGTTGGCCGGCTGAGTTCTTGGGCTCGGCTCAAGAGGTTATCCACTGGCTGGAGGCTGGATTCTTCGATATGTAGGAAACAGCTGTCGTTATGACATAGTTTGGCAAGTTGTGGCTCCGCCATAATGTAGAAGATGCCCAATGGCCTGATGGAACTTGCTGGGGGGTGGCCTTCTGAAGCGGATATCTACAATAGTGAAGTGGAGGGAAACACTCCGTGGCTCTCAAGGAGGACTACTGCATGACGCTGCGTGCACGGCTTCACGTGTCCTTGGGAAAGGCAGGGGGGTTGAGCCCGTCGGGCCAAGGCCGAGGTGAGCCCGTCGGCCGTGGCCAAGGAAGCACCGCGAGTCACGGACAGTCCTCCCGAGAGTTCTGACAACCCAACAGCTACCCTTGTCATACCAGCAGGAGCTCGTTGGTCCTCAAAACAATGATTCTTCACGGATGATCTGCTGCGGTTGTTTGCCGATCCCAGGCGCTCTTTTCCGAGGGCCGGTTCCCGGCAGCGGAAGCTTCGTGCGCTGGGGCGGTGGAAGCTTCGTGAACTGAGAATGGAAGAACAAGGTGGCTTCTGGACCATGGGCCACTCACCTTTCTTTTTGTGCGAAAAGAGAGACAGAGACAGGGTATTATAGCTTCACCCCCACTCAGCTGCTTGCCAGCTGAAAAACTGGAGGTACAGGGAGGCTGCGGAGCTCTTGGCTTTGCTGTTTGGAGATGACCATCCAGAGCATTTGGAGATTTGGCGCTATTATTGGACAAAATCATGCTCCACCATATTGCGATTAGAACCCCTTCAGTGGTATTACGGTATATTCGAAAGATAGACTCTGAAGTGGAGGCAGGGTTTGTCTACAATTTGTTTGGTGATCTGAAATCCCCAGGCAAGCCATTTGTTAAACATTTGTATTTGACCCGCTCAGGAGTTGCATACTTGCATATTCCCATACCCATTATGAGAAAGAACTACAGCAGTATACAGCAGTTGGATTCTCTTGCCCATTTTCCTAGGCAATTCTGTCCAGCCGAAAGCACAAGCCGTGCAAAACAGCGAAATCTTGAAAAGACAAAACACGCATCCCATGCGACAGGCTGAGATAGGTCTGGGTCAAAACTGTACTTTCCGTCAACTATCATCGGTTTGTGCTTCCATTTGCTGAGTGATCGCCCACAGTTTTTGGTGACTTGCTCGAGTTGAGGAAGCTGCTTCATTGAAGCAAGCAGCTGAACAGAAGCAGGTGCAATCCATGTGCAGAGGGAGAACATACCAATTTTATGTAAGGTAGCTCGCTGCAACATTGAGTTTATGATCATCTTTTTAGCACTAGCAGATGACCATACTATGGGCAAACTTGGATTGAGACTCCCGTTTTGACGCGCACCCTTTGCGCCTTGTTCAAGATGGTAAAGCTCTCGTGCAAGAGGAAAACAACAAAAAACAGACCACCAACCAATTGGCTCGTGCGATTGTTGGTGGCCTTTCCTGTTCCAAGAGTTTCTGGAGGGAAATGACACCCAGAAACCGCTTGATACCAGTCTACCAGGGGTCTACACTGTTTCAACATGATTTCCACTCAGTTGCCTCAGTTGACTCATGCTTCACGAAATGCTCGGTGGTTTTTCAAAAGCTTCGCCCCGGAGCGCAGGCGGACGTCCGAAAACCGGATGCCAAGATGCCAACGCAGCCTGACTACGATTGGGAAGTGGTTCCCGAGCGGTCCAACGTGGGAAAGCGCTGGGGGTGAAGTGAACCATGTCCTTTGTGAAGAGGATCCTGTGTATTTTCGGAGTGCAAAGAAGACCACAGTGTTTGGTCTTCTCATCCAAAACAACGATCTAGCTACTGTAAGTAGGCAATCAGGTTTCGATCTCGAAGTTTTTGATCCACTTGCTTGGGGCGAGGAAGTTTGGAGGTGTATCTGTACCGAAGTTCCCAGCTGCCAAGGCCAAACCGAACTGCAAAGAAGCGGCGATGAGCACAAAAGAGTCGACTGGGTGACCGGCTTCCGGTCGGTTTGGATCTCTTCGAGTCTGAGTGTTCTTCTCATTGTAAGCACGGCAGACTTGCGGCAACAGTGGGCTGCATTCGGGCGGGCAACAGTCCATGCTTGCGCCAACCCCTTCCTCTTGGGGAACCCGACATGTGGCCGTTTTCGCAGCAAGATCTGACAGCTTTGAAGGAGGTTCCATTTAGACCAGATGAAAAACTAGAACTCAGCAGGCAAGGACAACCCAAACGAAGAACCGACACCCCGAGCTGGACTTCAGGCACCTTCAGGCCGATCCGTCCGCACTCGGTCCAGCGGGTGCCCATGGCCCGCACCAAGCTGGAGGCCCTGCAGGTGCGAGTCCGGTCGGCCCGGCCGGGGGAGTTCTACGCGTTTGGCCCGGACCGACCGTCCGGTGGAGACCGGCCGACCGACCCGCCGGTGGAGACCGCAGGCCAGCCAAGGAAAGGGCAAGGCAGGGAAGTCGGCTGACCGGGCGCGACTGGTGCACTCGTGGGGTGGGAAGGAAGGGTGGTCAATGTGGTTAGCTGCCTGAGCATCTGAATGGGTCGGATCTCGTGTTGTTTATATATACTTTTCCTCAACGAAAAAAATCCCTCCACACTGCAAAAAAAATCACGGACACGCGAAGTTGTTGCCGCGGCTGGTCACATGAGAATCGCGATGCGACCATAATCAAAGCGTATACAGAGGGGATTGGTACCTGAGGTTCAGGGATTCCAGTGCAAAGACATTTTGGTCTTCCAATCTGCAGGAACATTCAGGATCTTTCAGATACCAATTAACCAGGGGATTCCACCGATTACTTGGGACTTGTGGGTGCGACTGACTTCAGAGTTACCTAGGATATATTCCCAAGTTTGTGGTGGGTAGAATGTAGAAAGAGGCTTGATCAACCTCTACAAAGTACCTTTGCTACTTCACCACATCATCCACATGAGTTCAAGGCCAATAGACATTTCATGTCCACAAACTGCTTGTCCATGGCAAGGAGAAGAAGGCCAAGAAAGAATCCAAAAAGCAGAAGGCCGCTGTCTTTTCGAAGCATCCGGCAGAACAGAAAGGACGAACTGGGACACGATCCAAAACATGTGTAGGTAAGAAGTTGCAGATGTGCTCTGCTCACTGTGAAATTGGAGCCCTTCCAGACGTTTGGGTCTTGGTGCTCCAGTCGGCATGACGGCGGGCCTTTTGGCGAGGCCGAATCGCAGCTGGTTGAGGGCACTTCAGCCACAGGCGGCGCCTTCGACATGTTCGGCTTGGATGCCACGTTGAGAACCATGGAATCATTGCTCTTTTGCAGCGCTGAGGGACGCAGCCACAAAAACAGTTGTTTGACTGATAGGAAGCTTTCGAGCATCGAAAGCCTTCAATTTGACCACAGAGCACAGAATTACATAAAGATACAAATTCCATCAAATTCCAAGGGCATTTTGCGTGTCAAAACAGGACCGCCGCGGCATGACGCTTCGTTAGAGGGTGGCGTTGTGATATTTTGTTCGGTGTAGGATGAGTCAACTACTCGTTGAGTGAAGTCAGTGAAGTAGGGGATTAGATTAGCCCTTGATAGAGATCTGATAGAGATCTGAAATTGCCTTGAAAGCCAAGGATGTCTCAGGGTTCTTTGAGGACGTGTCGACCTCTTCGCTTGCTCTGCCCTGCATCTCATGCCGAAAAAACAACGCGCGTGCGCGCCAGCCGTCCGTCAGGTGCCCGGACGGCGCCGGGCGTCATTGCCGAGAAGGAGGCGCGGGGCGGGTCAGCCGGCGTGGGCGGCGTAGGCGTAGGCCGTGGGAGGAGGTCGAAAAGCGGCTAGAAAGGTGGGTCGAGAAAGACGTGCCAGGTTTTTGGATTCCTGCGATGGATGTGGTTTTCAAACGATGGGTGAAGCCGCCGGGCGTTGAAGCTGGAGGGTCGGAGGCTCAGCCTCGCAGAGGTGGGGATCGGTCATGGCCGAGTCGCCCACTGAAACGCCCATCCTCATCTTCCATGGCTTCCAGAACCGAGATCCGGACCACGAGATCCGGGAAGGCTCTGGCGAACACGAGAAGTTCTTTTCCGAAGGCTCTTCCAAAGCTTGCAGGATCGGTTCCATCGCCTCCAAGGGGACAACCCAGCGGATCCATGTCCCACCGCCGGCGGGCGCGGCCAGCGCGGGCTGCGGAGGTCTTTTACTACCAGAGCAACACCGACCTCCTTTTCCCCAAGGCACATGCGCAACTATGGTGTTGACACAGTGTGCAGACTGCGTATGTGTCTAGTTGACCTTTTCTTTCTTATGTATATATATATATAAATGTTTATGCAGAGTACTGTACTTACTTACATGTAGCATTGGAATGTCATTTGATGAATCGCCACTACCACGGACCCCAAAGCGAGGACGACGCGATCGGACCAAAGATCAGTGCATCTTCCGCGATCGGAAGACTTGCGGGACATCCTCAGTCGACGACTTTCTTGGGGTGCCTTCCAAGTGGCTTTGTACGTGATTCATGTTTTGGGGGCTGGGCTTGCCGGCCGAAGCAGTGGGAGCTTTGGACATCCGGATGGAGCGAGCTTTCCAGAGCACAAGCGTGGGTGGGATGGACCCCTTCCCAACTCAAACGAACACCTGGCCGTTCCACTGCGAACTGGCCAAACCACTTCGACTGGCGTGCCGGTGGTTTTTGGGAAGTTGGCGCGAGCCTCGAGGTCTCCTTCCAGAGGTTGGTGCGAGAGGTTTGTCCTCGCCAGGGATTCCCAGACTGAGACGGCGGTCCAGGAGCAGAGAGATGCCATGGTTTTTGGGATGGGAATGTGCGCAGGCACTAATGCGCATGCGCGCCATCTTGGGCCCTAATGGTATAGAATCTACAAATGTTTAGGGACATTCTGGAATCATTTTTCATTAAGCATATTGTATATATATATATCCAAATGGCTTTGGAGGATCATTTGTTGGCTACTTGGCGTATCACCACACTGAAGAAATGGCATTTCTCACGACCCTCCATGCTGGGCGACCCACATGGTATTTCGCACGGTTGTGAACCCACCCTGTGAATGGTCGTAGGACCCTGGCCTTTTACGCAGCATTCGCAGGTTGCCAAAGTTGCCAAAGTGTGCCTTGTTGTGTGGACTAATACCAGTCTTATTCTTTCTTCAATCAACTTAGGCCAAGTGACTCTGGCTGGGCTTTTGAGTGGATTTGAAGATCCGGCAGGTTTATCACCCCTCAGCAGGCGGCGGTTCTGTCACAATCTTCCCATGGCTGGCGGACCTTCCGACCTTTTCCATGGCTGGCCCTGCTGAAGGGCATAGCCAGCCTGCTACGCCCGCTGGCCTCGAGAGGCGTCGACGCTTCGCCTCTCGCGCCGACGTTTTGTCCAATCTCAACTCACAGTTCCAGATTTCAACTACCCAACTCTGCTTCTTCTGCTTCTCGCGAAAGAAATGCATGTGATTCTGAGAATCATTGAATGTCTCAGCAAGGGCATCGTGAGCTTCATTTTTCTTTCCTTCCTGGTGCTTTGTGTGTGCTTGCTGCGTGGCCTCCCAGCCCGAGCACCCCAACATCCCAGTGTGAAGGAGGGCGTTCAGTGGAGCTGGGTGGTCTTCATGGGAGCGGTCTACACCCTGACCTACTTCACCACCGACCAATATGTGCCAAACCTTCCGGAGATGGGCCTGGATCTCAACGGATCGCAAGGACTCATGAGCTTCACCGTGCAGATGAATTTCGTGGTGAAAGCCTTCTCGGGCGTCTTCACGGCAGGCCTGTCCGATCGCATCGGACGGAGGCCCACGTTGCTGGTGTGCATCTTTGTGCTGAGCTTGGCCAGCTTCTGCTGCGGATCTGCCCAGCGCGTGGAGTGGTTCGTGGCCGCTCGCATCCTGCAGGGCATGGGCGAATCTGCGGAGCCGGTGATCTTCGCCATGGCGCGAGACTACTTCACCGACCCGGAGCAACGCTTTAGGATGGTGGCAGCTTTAAATGTGATGTCCATTGGTGGCATGTTGGTGGCACCCGTGGTGGGAGGCTTTGTGTCCGAATTCTCCAGCTGGCGGGTGCCCTTCTGGGCTTTAGCGCTGACCTGGGCTCTTCTGGGGATTTATGCGTGTGGTACCATGGTGGAAAGCTGCCCCGATCAGCAAAGTGACACCAGTCTGAAGGATGTGTTGAAGATTTTCCAGCCAGAGCTTCTTTGGCTCTTGCTGAGTGAGAGTTGCATGATGGCGGCCTATCTGACTTTCAATGCCAATTTGAGCTACCTGGTGCAGGTCGTCTTCCGAGACTCGACCATGACCACTTCGATGATTATGTTGACCTTCGGAGCGCTGAACGGACTTGGCTTATTGGTGATGAAGCGAATTCTCTCTGGGAACCTTCTTGAGGCTGCCAAGACTGCAGTTTGGATATATGCATCCACTGGCCTCATCTTCTCAATTCTTGGGTTATTCTTCTCTCAGTTCATGTGGGCATACTTGCTTGGATCCTTTCTACAGGCGAGTGTTGGCGTAATGGCGCTGGTTTCCGTGAATGTCCTATTTTTTGAACCCTTGAAAGATTGCGCGGGCATGGCCGCTGCATGCGAAATTTGTGCCAAGAGCGTCATTCCATGTCTCTACTCAATGATGGCGACACAGTCTTTGATCTTTTCAGGTGCATTTGGCCTGATCCAATGTCAGGCTCTTGCCTGTCTGGTGTCTGGGCTGGTCTTCTCTTGCTTCGCACGATCGCCTCCCCCCTGGGCTTTGGAGGCCTCTGAAAGGCCTGGGTCAGACTATCTTGCTGTCTCCGAGTAATGTCCGCCGCGAGTGGTGAAGCCGTTGCGATGTCCCGACCGGCTTTCTAAGTCCGTTGAATGAGTCCATTTTTGGATCAAAGAACGAGGGCGGTCGGAGAAAAGATACTTGCCAACAGAGCTTGGATAGCCATCATCATGTACGTCCTTTGCGGGTTTGAGGGTCACTTATTGACTCAACCCAGGGATTGACTCCATGTGAGGTGCTCTTTAAAGCTTGGTCTTTGAACGGGTCGTGCACGCTGCCTGTTTGCCTTGGTGATCTGATCGGAACAGATACCGGTGGTATGTAGCAGCTGTGCTGTGGCTGGCTCCAGACATCTCTCTGTATCCAACCTGACCGGCACACGCCCCTCCCGTTCTTCGCTGTGAAGCGCCCAAAAGCGAAGCGCAGCCTGTCTGAGGTGGCTACCGCATGGAGGCACAGGCCTTGATGGCGCTGCAGGAAGCCGCTGAGGTGAGATGCAATGGAGATGGGCTGAGATGGGCTGGGGTTCTTGGGTTCTGGACTGGTTTAAAGTGAACACAAGTGGAAGCATGGTGCAAGTGGAACTAATTAGGCCGGCCCATAGGTCCCCTGAACCTAAGATTTGGCCAGGATTTTCAGGCAGCTTTGGCGCTTCTTCTCCTGAAATCGACCGATGCCTTGTATTTGACGACCAAAACGCTCCTTCCAACACCAAACCGAGGCGTGTCGCGAGAAACGTTGCCCCGCGTGCGCAAGACGTGGCAAGGGCGGACATGTGTGACCTGCAAGATGTCCCTGTGCAGGAATCAGATTGCTCTGTGTTTGGCAAATCCCAAACCCACCCTTCCGCGCTTGCGCTCCAGTCGAGTCGAGTGCTCTCCGTGGTTTCGTTGGGAGGATACACGGAGACAGATACAGAAGATTTTGGAAAGACTTGGTCAGACCACAGCTGCCCAAGCGGTTTTCGACCCAGGTCAAAACCCGTCAAATCCTGGATGTATCTCCACGTCTTTTGTCCAGGATGATCGGAAGTGTTCAGGGGGGATCTCACTACCCAGGTCCATGTTCCAGGTGATCCCTCTATTTTCCAAATGTGATTTGGAGATTCTGGGTCCATTTTCCAACCACTGGGGAGGCACTGGGGTACATTTCTGCTCCATGTTCCACTGATTTGGAGGAGTCACATGCTTGGGGATCCTCATTTGACATGCTTCCATGACGTCTGGATCCGACTCTTCTGAAGTCGCTGTAGAACTACCCGAAGGATATGTGGAGATAGATATACCCAGTGTAGAGGTAGAGACATAGCCACGTAGAGTAGAGGAATTGCAGATCTACCTAGCTTGGTGTTCCCCATGGCAGCCATACACTCAAGGAACCAAAAAAGAATTTGAGGTTTGGTCATGTATATCACATATATATATATATCTGACATTGGTAGACATAAACCCAGGACCCAACCCTCGCGCCAGTCATTCCTCTGTGGCTTGTTTGGCGACACCTACCAGTTCTGCTTGCACGGGCGTCCGGTGCTTAGCGTGATTGATGGATCCTCCCGAGATGTTTCAGATCCACACACACACACACATGCGCACAAGCACACACGAGTGTGTTTTGCACTGGTTTAGGGTTTAGGGCCGAGTAAATGGAATTTCGATCCTTGCAATATTGTAGTTGCAAGTGAGCAGAATCAAAGTGCAGTCTATGCTGCCTATCTAGGCAAGGCCTGCTGACTTCGGCACAGACATGACCACAACCTAGCACTACAGCACTCAACTCCACTCAAGCCTCGAAGCCGCTGGCTGGACTCGACGATGTGAGGTCGAGTGACCATCATGGATCGGGATCTCAAGTTGCCGCGACCTCGACGGTCTCGACCGGTCCTGTGGGGGGGCTTTCGTGAAGCTGCCGAAAAGGGCTTCAAGAGAAGACTCTTCATGTGGGCCTCACAAACCATTGTTTTTTGTATTCTTTTTTGGATTGGCTATACTTGTTCCTGCTAAGAAGATGTCCTGAGTCATGACCAAATAATGACCGATGATTGTCATGTGCCAAGTACGAAGAAGAACAACTTAGAGATATTGCAGGATTATGCAGAATCACAATACAGCATCATACACCATACACCTTGCGTCTGCTGGTTATGCTTCTGGCCTTGTGCTGTCAGCCTTCAGCTTGATACAGCGGGAAGCGGGGAAGCGTGGCCATTTGTGGAGCTGGTATGCGTGTCTGGCTGATGGGATGTTTTCTGATGAAAGTCACCTGCTGAACGGACAGCTGTTCCTTTAGTCGTCTGCAGCTTTTGGCCACCTTGCAAGATCGTACTTTCTTCCAAGTAATTGGAGCTTCTGTGTTTGTCGTTTGTCATTTCTTCAGTTGCTGGTGCAAGATGGCGTGAGCAGCACATGCCCGAACAGCAACACACTGGCACTTGTGATTATTTGATCACATGTCGAACCTGCTGGAACAAATAACATCATATATCTCAAGTCAGAGCTTCGTCAAACCAACTGAACCACCCAACCACGCAAAGGATAGAACATAGTAAATGCGCACCGAATCAACTCATGGCGACGTCCTGATCTGCTGCAGGTCTTGCAAGATCCGAGGATGCAGCTCAGGACGTGAGCCGTCGTGAAAACGACGTGAGCTCAGTCGTTCACGGATAGAATGACCGGAGATGAGGGTTGCCTTTCTCAAGGCCTGTGTTGATGCAGCTGCCAGGCGGAGTCTGTTCAATCTTTTTGTCCTGGGTTGAGGACCACCCTTTTTTGGTGGTGAAAAAGAGCTATCCCCCACGTGGTGGCTTCCCCTAGCTACCAATTTCCCTCAAGGATGACCGGAACCTGGCACAATGCTGCACCTCCCCCCTCCTGGGTTTCAGAATATCTACAACTTGTTTTGCTTCCGGGCCATCGGATGTCTACCACGCTACAGGCGGTTCGCGGTCCGCCTGGTCACGAGACGCCTGGGTCGCGTGACAGGTTCTCGCCTGCCTTTTTCCTTCTTTTGAGAGTTTATTTTTTCGAACTCCCAGAAGCACCAGTTCCTTAGGAACTACCAGGACCACCACCAGGACCACCCTTTTTCGGATGCAAGGAACACAGATCCTCGGGTCAGGTCCGTGTCGACGCCGGCAGGATCCAAAGAGTTCGCCAGCGGAGGCCGAAGAGTTCGCGACCGGGAAGTTGAACAACCGCAGCCCAAAGAGTGGTCCGATTTGTGCTGCATGTGCTTGGCGATGGGTCCAACTGGAAAAACCGTCTGTCTGTTTGGGAAGACGGCACCCTTCAACTGCTTCTTTTGACCGTTTGGTTTTGAGGACCTTGTTCTTTAAACGATGTTTCCTCACTCCTGGGTTCATCCCTCCTCAGCTTCCCATCCCCTCCATCCCACCAGGTGACAAGAAGGAGCCTGGGGCAGAGAGCTCGAGCCCGCCGCCCGTGGCGACGGCGCCACCGGAGCCGGCGCCCACGGAGACGGAGACTCCGACAACGCAGATGACAGAGACGGCTCCCACCGCCGAGACCTTGCCGGCGGGGTGCGGGGTGAGGGAGGGGGTGAGGGAGTTCGGTAGCGAACCAAAAACAAAGGAGGTAGGGATACTTCTCTATGTATCTATGAGGGTGAATACACTTCTCGATTTGTGCGTGTCGAATCGAAATGCAACGCATCGGACTTTTGCTGTGACTTGAGCCAATTCAAAGGTGAGACTGAAGTTATGCGAAATCCCTCGAAGAACATGTTCAAGCAACTGTCTGTTTGTATTCCAACTTTCGTACTCTTCTTCTTGCTTGAACTGTATGCAACTGCTCAACCAACCACGCCGAATTCAGAACGAACACGGACAGGACCTTGAATGGTCCAATGACCTGAAGTCAACATCTGGTGTAGTGACTTGGAAACGTAGCCTGTGTGCTTTTGTCAACACATCTGCTAACATATAGTGCGTGGTCAAATGACCAAGCCTTCTCAAGCGTCCCGGCCTTCGCTCTTCGCGAATTGCCAGCACGCCAAGTCGTTGCAACTTGTCAACCGGAACCCCTTTCTGTCCTGTTGCAAGGTCAAACAAGTCCATGCGATCAACATACGCGTTTGTAGCAAGCCAAGGACGCAAGGAATCCGGAATGTGGAGCAATGCCATGGGAGTCAATCGATCAGGCCACACATAATTCATCAAGTCTGGCTCACAGATCCTCATTGAGACCAATTGAGCATTTGGAACAGCACGTGCGCAAGCGTGTGTCTCTGCATGCGACGTGCTGTGGCTGATCCTCTTGGATTTGGTTGAAGTGCATATCAACAAATGCATACGACCACCGTGCGTACCTGAAGTGCCGTCAACAACAAAGTCATGCTTGTCAACTTGCAAGGGATGTGCACGGTCTTCTGCCAACAGTACGCAGACACCAATGTCTGCAAGGATCAACTTACTGCAAAAATGAATCCTGGTGTAACCGAAGTGTTCCGGAAGGCAAACGTTCAAGTTCTATACCCGTGTGGGTATACGGCATGCGCTGTCGCTTCAGAGGTCCAAAACGTTTCTCTAACATGCCATGCAACCAAGTACGCTTTGCCCAAACACCCTGTGACCTGCAAATCATCAATGTGAGCTGTAAGCAACAATGTCAACTGCCACTTGTCGTCAACATATTCAACCCAATACAAAAAGTTTGAGTCAAACAACGACTTGTATGCTCCACACTCCTCTTCAAGGTATTGCAACAATGCAAGTTGAAACATGAGTGGAGCATCTGAGAAGCCATATGTCGCTTTGAGAGCCTTTAGACACCAATGCGCCCTTGAGGCACCCGGAATTTTCAAGGAGTCGGGAGCGTCCGACATTCGTCTGAAATGCGACCACGCGTTTTCCGGCGGAACCACACAAACCGATCGAAGAGCCTTTTGTGCGAAACCTAGCTGTCGTGACAACCGTTCCAAGTCTTCATACCTAAGAGCTTGAAGAAGCGCGCGCGAGATGTCAAGGGATTCAGTATCTATGTCGTTTCCCCAAATAAGCCCCTCGACCATGCCAAGTGACAACACTAAGCCCTGTGACAATATCTGCTGCTCTGTCAAATTAGCCGTATCATCATCCACCCGAAAAATCTCCAATGTGTTCACGTCTACCCAATATTCAGCAATCCCTTCGTGCGGTGACACGGAGTCCCACATGGCTCGAAATTCCGGAGGAGCGAAACGAGCATGTTGTGTGCTTGCTGAGGTTTGGACACGGTATCTGCATAGTATGGATTACTATATTTATGGTGAGTAAACAGAAAAGAGAAAACATTGCCTTGCTGAAACGCGCCATCGAAAGCAGAGACACTGGACGTCTCTGTAAAGCTTTGAGGTCCTTCCAGCTCTTCATGTTTATATTCAACCGTGGCGTCAGAGTGATCTCTATAGTCCACAGTTGCATTGGAGTCATTCACAGAGGCTTCAGGTGCATCAGCCATGGATGGTTGCAGTGTTTCTCCATCCGTAGGAGGCTGACGTGCACTTGGTTCCTGCGAAGAAGATGCTGGTGCATCTGAAGAGGCAATGGGAGGTCCTGGTGGGTCATCATCGCCGGCCCGTTTTGCGATGTTTGACTGCGTCGCCCTCGTCATGCGAGCGATCGAGCTCTTTCTTCTATGGTCACTTCTTGTGGGGCTGGTGTGTCGGATTGTGGTAGTTCTGGTGTTGGTGCAGTTGAGTGTGGTTTGTGATTCTTGTAGTGGGTGAGGTCAGCAGAAGGTTCGATAGTTGGTTGTACTGGAATATGCATGGAGGTGTCATTGGTGGAGCTTGTATTGGAAGGTAGTCGCAATTCCGGACGTGATGGGAAGTGAGGTTGTTGTGGTGCTCGTAGAGGCTGCTCTGCAATAGCCTGTGGCGAAGGAGGTGATGGTGGTGGACCATCATTGTATGTTGGTGGTGCTTGTAGTTCTGGTAAAGTGGACTCATCTTCGTTCATGCTTTCTTCTGGCACTGGCGACAGGATAGCTGGGGGTGCAATTGGTGACTGTTATGGTGTAAATGGTGATGACGTACTTGATGCTGTCGGAATCAGGTGGAATGGAGCGTGGATCGATGCTAGAGACATCGTCCCAGTCTATTGCTTCTTTCTTCACTCTTGGGTCTTCTGCTGTATCGTGATAGGTGTAGAGAAACAAAGTGCTCGGCTCCATCCTTGATGTGGTGCAAAAGCGAAGCTGCTTCAACTCATATTGGTGTGGAGCCGCTCTGTTCCATCGAAGCAGTAGACCTTGAGAATGCTGGCGTGGGCATGGAATGGGACGAAGGTCAGTGCCATAAAGCAGACCATGTATTTGGCCTAGATGTTGCTGAAGATCCGATTGCTCCAGAGCGCGGTAGACAGGGTGCTTCAAAAACTCTTGGAAGGTAGACGCCCAAACACCAGTCAAGTCTTCTTGTATTTTATCTATAGCCAATCCAAATGCACTTGCCAGAAGGTGTAGCGTCGGTCAGCTGGTGCAAGGTCTTGAAGTGACAGGTCAAAGTTGAGTCTCTTGTTGTGCAGGCAAAACTTCGTTGAAGTAGTCCATCGCTACGTGTGTTCCGATGTGACTGAGAGGCAGCGCAAGTGGTTGTCCTTGGTGAACAACCATTGCAGTTTCAGTCATGCGCTGCGCAGAAACAAGCTCAGCTGGACCATGCCATCCATAGTCATCTTTTTGGCGCGGCTGTCGATAGATGTCAGCAGTCATGCCAGGAATGAGAAGGCTGAGATCATGCTTCTGTTGTTTTGTTCTTCTTGCAATGGCGAGGCATTCACCAACAACGGCTTGCAGAATGGCTTGCTTGGCAAGGAGGCGTCCACGGATAGCTTGTTCTGCAAAGTCTGCTCGAAAGTCTAAAGCGCCTGTGTGAGACTGCAGTTGTTCACAATCCATGTATTCTCTTGGATTCACACCAGTGACTGCTGTTTGAGGTGTCACGCCACCCTTTTCTAGTAGCGCGTTTTGACACATGGTGACCTCATTGATGATGTCATCGCGAGAGAGGGGGGGAGGGTTCAAGCCTTCCCGACGAGAAGCTTCGTGCAGGATCAGCATGGAGCGCTTTGTCAGACCAATGTGTCGTTCAATCAGCCCTTTTGAATGATAGCCTGCTGGTCCGACAAAAGTTCTTGTGGTGCCCAGTCGTTCACAGAAGACTGTGGCTTCAGCGCTGCCAAGTCCTCCTTCTTGATCAGAACATAGGGTTTGCATAGGACCCCAAATGCGAATCCACTGAGACATCAAAGCTTTCAGCAATGTTGTAGACTGCTTGTTTTCCAGGCGGCAGCCTGTCTTCCAAATGTGTGCAGCTATCAATGTAAAGGGCAAAAGGCTGACCCCATAGGAAGAACAAGTCCTGATGCAGCAATTCATTGAACTGTGTGGCAACATGTCCGCGTAGAAGTGGTCTTGGTGCTTTGTTTGCGAACTTCTGGCAGTCTGAGCACTGTTGACCGACCTCAACGCCAAGATGCAAGATGTCTTTGTGCATTATATCGTGGCTTGGAGTAGGCGAAGCATGTCTGTAACACCACAGTGGAAGAAGCTTTCTTTCCTTTTGGCCTGCGTGTAGAAGCTGCTTTGGAAGTTCTTTGAAGTCGTGACTTGGCTTGTGGACGTCTCGTTCTCCAGAAAGCTTCACATCTGAGAGCCAAGAACGGTAGTCGGATGAAGTGGTACACGAGGAGGTTCACGGATCAACTTGGTCTTGGTGGTGGCTCTCACAAGACCTGCGGAGATGATGCCAAGGACAGTCAAAGCTCCTGCACATAGGATGACAGGTCGTCGTTGAAGCTGTTGAGTTGAAAGGAACTTCAAAGGCACTAAGTGGATGTTCACATGGTGCATGTCTTGTTCCAAGACGAATAGCAGGGCAAAGCAATCGTTGCCTTCACTTGTGAAGTGGTGTCGTGGTTGATATGGATCTCCAAAACATCCAATTCCATGCCTGCTCGGAGAGTCTTTCGAAAAGAACTGATGCCATGCAAGGTCTTGGCATTGTTGGGAATGTCTTCTCGTGGTAGAAGAAGTATGGAGCCTGGTATCTCTTTGAACTGGTCGCTCACAGCTTCAAAGAAGGGCTTCATGGATTCTTTGAGGTTGTCATCCCACTCAGGAGAGATCAAAGCAACATTCCCGCACAGCTGCAAGGCGTTGGATCCAGTGAGGTGTGGCCTATACTCTGGTCGTAGTTCAGGAAGAACATCTGTGCCCAATCCTGGAGGTGGTGAAATTCTTGGAAGTGGCGCAGCTGGAAATGCATTGCCTGCTTTCTTGTACTGCTCATCATCGTGCATGATGTCCTGGCAGTCCAAAGACTTGCCAGAGTAGAAGTCTCTGTTTTGAGAAGCAGAGGAAATGTCCTGGCAGAGTGCCTGGCATAAACGCAGAGGAAAGAGTGCCGCTTTTGCAGTTTGATTGGTGGTGCCATCTTCACACTTTCCTTGAAGTTGTATATGTCCTTTGGAGCGTCTACAACGCTTGCAGGAGTGCGAAAGTTCAAAGCTGGATACAAAGGTAGTCTGCTGCCGGGAGCGTTCGCCGTCAGGCAGCCCATGAACAAAGCAGCATTGATCAGTGAAGTAGGCAGCATCATGCTGACTCAGGATCAGACTGTTGGCTGAGGATTCATGCCATATAGCCCAGCTTTAGCCTGATGTACCATCACTTCTGTGTTGAAGTCCAAGGCTGGTCTTTCTTCTCGTCTTCGGAGCTCGGTAGTAGCTTTGTCTCTTCTGACTCCAGAACCGGACCAGTACTTGCAGCGAGGTTCTCCAGGCTTGAAGAAGTGATTCATCTGTCGTACGAGTTCTTGATGAGGCTTGTGGCCCAAATGCCAGCCATAACGTAGGTCCAACGGAGGGAGGACCAGCGTGGAGAACGGAGGCCGTGATGCTGTGAGTGCAAGGCGGGTTGATCCTGAAAGCATGCGAAAGAGTGAGACGGGCTCGAAGCTCCAGGAACCTAAGGATGCAAGGAACTGTATCACATTCTGTAGCGTGATGATGCTTCTGGTATTCGGTAGCCTTCAATGGTGGTCCAGCAGGCAAAGAGAGCTTGCTGCAAACGGCTAGAGGAACCTAGCAGCGTGCAGGAAGAAGTCAGTGGCATGGCATTAACATTGGAATGCTCTATGTCGGCATTCTCAGTCGTGGTGGTGTCGTGTGGCTGCTGCTGCTGCTGTTGTGGTAAAGAGGTTGTGCTGAGTGAGGTTGCAGTGGTAGTGCAAAAAGGTTGTATCTGTAGTGGAAATGGTCAGCGTTTTGACGTCGTGCTCAGGACTCACTGAGAAATCAGATCATCCTCTGGGTCTTCTTGCTGGAACATATGCTTGACATAAGTTGCGTGGAAGTTGACTGCTGAGTCTCGAATATCGGAGCGAGAGGTGTCAAGGTGACAAGTCCAGCTTGCGGCTCTGGTACGAAAGGCTGCGAGGAACTGATTCACCAAACTTGTCAATGGCCAGGAGGTATAGTGACCAGAGTCTTTGAGCTCCAGCGCTTGCGGAATCCATTCACGACAGGAGCCATTGAAGATGGAGATGATCAGTAGGCCATTGCCATTGGCAAAGTACTCGGAGAGGAGGATGCTCTTTGACTTGCGGAGAGAGCTGAGTGGTAGAAGGCCTGGACAGTCTCCTGGAATCACATCGGTGGTGAACTGAGCATGAGGAATGCTTGGCGAGCTGGTGGGAAAAGTGAGGAATCCCAACGAGCGCTCTACCCTGCTGTTGATGCCTGTGAACTTGTGCTTGCTTGTGGCCCATGTGACTTGGTGTTGTGGTCCAAGTGGAACGAGCACATTGTGCTTGATCTGCTGAAAGGTCTTGTCTCACATGAGACCCTTGGAGGCGCCAGGATCAACAATCAAGCCGTAGCGTCTGGTTCCATGAACGGACTGGAAGACACTGCATGGAAGCTGTGTAGCGGTGGATGAAGGTTCATGACCTGTCAGGGAGGCTTCCAGTTGCTGATCACTGTGATCAGGTTCATCTGTAGAGACTGTCAGCGTCGTTTCTGCTGGATAGTCGAGGTAGGAAATAGCATGCGTTCTCTTCTGCTGGAGTCGTCGTTGAACTTGCTAGTGGCTGGACAGTCACAGACGGAGAGAACTGAGGTGGAGAGGTAGACACTCGTGACCAGCTAGCATCAGAAGCTAGAGAACATCCATGTCGCCCATGACAGTAGGCACAAAGCTGGATGTTGCAGTTCAGGCGGTAGAACTGGGGCTTCGCATGTGGTAATGCTGTTTTGCACTCAGAGCATCTGGGTGTGGTAGGAATGAGCTTGGAAGCGATAGAAGGCTGTCATAGGGCTGGAGAACAGCTCGTGGTCCTTGAGAGCTGTGCTTTGATCAAACATAGTCCGGAAGCCAGTAGAGCTGGGCAAGGAAGAGTGGTCAACGCTAGCCTCTGCTGCCTTCTCCGGCGATCTGGCTGCTCTGCGCACAAACAAGGTCTCAGGCAATGAGAAAGAGACCTCTGGCATAGAGGAGGAAGAAGCACGATGAGAAGCCAACAAAGGTTGTTCTGCTGATGTAGGAAACAGGCGCAGACGGTTGTAGTGCTCCAGTGTATGATGAGCTCGAGGCCCCAAAGATCGAACCGATCGCATTGCACATTTGTCTCTTGCGCTCTGGTTCAGCGGAATCGTTTCCTTTCTTGTGCTTGGGCGAGGGCGAAGGAGAGAGGAGTCAGGGTCGTAGTAGTCGCTGTAGTCCTCATACAAACTCTTTCCTTCTCTTGACTTGCCCTTGCTTTTGCCTTTCTTGCCATAGGCCTTTCCTGGTTCTTTCCTTTTCCTTTCCAATGACCTGGCATTTGTGGACTTCGAGGGGCAAAGCCACGTGGACGAGGGAAGGAGCCCTTGCCGAAGCCCTTGCCGCCGTATAGCTCGCTAGACCACGTGTAGTCCTCTGAGATGTCGGCGTGATGAGATGCATCTTATTGAGATGTAGGAACTGGAGACAAGGGACGATGAAACTTCGAACCACAATTCGTGCGCTGAGAGCCAACCGGCTGTTTGGATTTGCCCTTCTTTCCTCGGTGCAGTGGACATAGAGGTCAGGTGGGGCCAGTCGGTCCATTCATCAGAAGACCACCTCTATAGTAGCTGAGATCGGCGTTGTAGTCCCAGTCATCATCACACCACCAGTCATAGGTGGGCCAGTCGTCCTGCTCCTAGAACTCATGGAGATGGTACGTGCCTGGGCCACGAAGTGGCGATAGCCTTGAGCTTGGTCTTTGATGACATCCTGGCTACGGCTGTCTGCCAGGTCACCATCTCTCTGTAGCAACTTAGATCGCCGCCCACACGGAGGCGCAAGTCAGTGATCTCTCAACATACAGGCGGTCCCATCGGGAGAAACTCATCAAACGGTTCTCCTGGCTGTTGTCGAGTGGAGAAGAAGGCATCTCCTGGCTGTTGTCGAGTGGAGAAGAAGGCCTCTAAGGAATTGCAGGCTCTGTCTTGGTCATTCATCCAGAACTGAGTCACGAAGAGGTCAACCAATGACTTGGCTCCTGGCGGATGCAGGCGCAATAGTGGCCCCTGTGGTAGCTTTCTATATGGCTGTTGTCTGAGTGAGACGCGGCTTCAACTCCTCGGTAGGTGATTGGCACAACAGTGCCATTTGGCTGTTGAACTTGTCGAACAATCGCAAGGTTCATGTCAGTCTGCCACACGCATCCTTCCAATCTGCTGATGATAGCGGCTCCAAGCTGCCCTGGGCCCAGACGGGTGAGGCGAAGCCAGATGGACAAAAGCTCTTTCCACCTGGCAATCGAGTATAGGACCTGGGTTGCCAGCCGGGCGGCGCATCCTTGCTCTAGTCTTGCAAGGGAAGCTGCGAAGACACTGTAGATTCCGTCATTCCGAAACAAAGCAAAGTGGTGTGTTGTGGTCGTGGAGGTGGAAGTGATGTAGTAGCAATGGTGCAGCAAAGCGAGCGAGTGCCGAACTCAAAGGCAATGGTGCGAATGCTGTGGCAAAGATGCAATACCTGAGCTGGTGCGGAGGAGCAAACAAATCGGCTCCGCTACCAAAGTTCGGCAGCGAACCAAAAACAAAGGAGGTAGGGATACTTCTCTATGTATCTATGAGTGTGAATACACTTCTCGATTTGTGCGTGTCGAATCGAAATGCAACGCATCGGACTTTTGCTGTGACTTGAGCCAGTTCAAAGGTGAGACTGAAGTGTTATGCGAAATCCCTCGAAGAACATGTTCAAGCAACTGTCTGTTCGTATTCCAACTGAGGGAGGGAGGGGGTGACCCGGATCAAGGGGCAAACCTAATGGACCAGAAAAATCACCCGGCTTCAAAGCCGAACTTGCGCCAAGAGAACTCAATTTGATTCCAAATTTGAGCTGGAAATTCCAACTTGGGCTGCAATGTGGAGATGGGAAGTTGGTTGGCTGGCTGAGCTATGCCAACTTCCACCCCAGCGCACCCATGTATGTTTCTCATATCCCAGCCCAGCCAGGCGCCCATCTTCAATTCTTGAGCGCCGACGTGGGCTGGGGAAGTCCCTTCGCGGGCGACAGCACACCGTTGTTCGGGAACAGACTCCCAAACAACGGTCTTTTAAGAAACTTGAATTTCATGCCAAACTATGGCACCTGGGGAATTTGGAACCAGCTCGCTGTCGGACGGGGCAAGCTCGTCCACTGAGCTGGCAGGCGCAATGGTGCACTGGGAGATGGCTTGAGTGTCACCTGTGGATAGTTTATAACATATAAGTACAGTTACCCGAGTGGGAAGGTGATTGGAAGAACGGACTTTGAGATGGGTTCGTGCACATACCCTGTGTATGTTCTCCGTTCTAAGACATTAGTTTGGACGGGTTTGAAGCTATGGATGCAGATTTCTCTAGCAAAGCAGTCGAATCTACGAGTGACATTGCAAAGGTCTCTCTCTTGGAATGCTGCGTTGAGCTCGGGCCAACTCCCTTGACGTCTCCTTTTGGAGGAACATTTCGCCTTCAAAGGTGCCAAGCGCGGCCCATTGCCGTTCGACAGGGACATGATGTGGGTATGGGTCATTTCACCTTGCAGTGGTTGACAATGATGTTGCATGCCCAATGCACAAAGACAGAACTGGGACCTGTGATCCACACCCCTGTCTGCTTAGAGCTGCCAGATGGGCAGGTGGGAGCGCTGTGGGCGTCCCTCAAAATGCGGCTTTGGCTAGCAGGGTTGTTTGTGTTAAAATCTTAGGTTTGTCAAACAGTGTAGTTGCTCTACCTAGTCTACAGTCTGCAAGCTTAATCAGGCGAGGCCTTGTGAACAGGGTTTGTGGTGCCATCGCGCTGCCATTTCGGATACACAGGCGCTGCCAGAGTGGGAGCATGATTGGGCGAAACAGCGCACAAACATGATGAGCTAATGATTAGGCAAATGAATGCAGGTAGCGGCACAGGCCACCACATGGAACATTCACAGGCACCATGGCATTCAAGTGCCTTTGACACCTGGGAAGCAAACTCGAAAGAACGAGAACGATTTTTTGGCTAGCAGTTTGTCAGAACAACAGCCCACAGCGCCAGAACAACCGGGGCACAAGTCAGCCAAACTCAGAGCCTTTTTTGTTACCCCGCGTAGTTTGGAAGGAGCGCTAGTCGCTCGCCTTTTTCCTCGCATGTGATGTCTATAGAGCTGGAGCATGCGATCGGCTGCAATGTGGAGTGGCCAATGGCATGTTTATTGCCGTGGAGACTCGGGGAAGGCATCCATTCTTAGCCTCTGTCAGGAAGTGAAACAGTTCGGATTGGATATGATCGAACAAAGAAATAGAATCACCTGAGATCATGGAACAAGTCAAGTGGGAGCGCTATTTTGGATGCTTTTTAGGGAGATGCCCCAAAGAAACCCCCCTTCCGGCGCCCGCCCGATCTGCCCGACTGCTCCGGTTTCCAAAGAGGTTCTTTTGGTCGAAGATGTTTGCCCTGCCAACTCTTTGTCAAGGACTTCCTTGGACTCCGTCCGGCATCTGGTGCTGTACTGAACCCCATTGAAGACACAAAAACAGATCCCCTGTGGATAGAACACGGTGCGTCGTATGAAGGCACAGATGCGTGACCCTCCGGAGTCTCTACATCATGTGACCCAGGCCTCTGGGCCTCGATCATGTGACACTCGGGATCGATCTTAAGCACGGTCACGGTCAGTGAAGGTCGCAACATGGAGGGCGATGGAAGGGCCAACCTCGCCGCCTGACGTGCCCACAGACTCGGTGGAGTCGACACACCGTGCTCCCTTGCCTCCGTGCTCGGGCGATGAATCGTCCTCGGCCAGATTCAAGCGGATCTGCCACATCCATCCAAATGGGAAAGACTATTTGAAGGCAGTGGGTGGAGTCGGGGATCCCAATGGGGTGACACAGGGCAGCAGGGTGGCACAGGTTGGTGGATCGACGAAGTACCTGGGCTCTGAATCCAGACCATTGCCCCATGGTTTTCGAGGTTTGGCCAGCATGAACCACGGAGCGACTCAGGTGCTTGGTCAGGCGCGCTTCGCTGGGTGCATGAAACATCCATGCAAATCATGCCCCACTTGTTGAACAGGAAACACCGTTACCACTCAGGGACACCGAGATCGCTCACCGGGCGAAGCCCAAGAAGTCCCATGAGGTGAGATGCCCGGTCCTACCGCAGGTGTAGACGTATGTCTATTCTTCCATTGACATCTTGGAGGACCAGGGGCTTGGGAATGTTCAGATGCATGACCACCCCATAGTCGAACTACCTTCTTTTTGTGCGCCTGTAGTGTAGTAATGTACCAAGCCATAATTTTTTGGATGGCAAATGATGGCACCCCTGGAGACAAGAGGCACCTTCGCCGAACAAACGGTCGAACACGGTCCGGCCCCAGCATGACGGGTGACGGAATGCGGAAACTCAGGTCGTGATCATCGGTGATCTGCTGGAAACTCAGATGAGGTACCCCGTGACGAGAATATGGGAGCAGCTGCTTTTTGGGGTGGAAGAGTTTACAAAGCACTGCAAACAGACGGGTATATATACATATTTATGTATAAACAGACACAGCACATATTACCATGTAGTAGCCCTAAGGCGTTGCAGGCTACAAAAAGGCGTGCCGGGCTGTCTCTATACCCTCAAGCACCACAGGACCACAATTCCCACCCAGTATATACACAGTAATTTGTTTGTCACACCCCGCAAAAGCAGGTGCAACGGCTTACTGTTTCAATTTGTTTGATGCATCACAAAAACTGAGAGCACCCTGGCCTAGCATTGATTTTTTTGTTGATCATGTTGAACTGGCACTAGTCACTAGTCAACCACCAAGTGCACTGATAATCTTTGTGGGTGTCCTCAAGCAAGCATTCCGATCTCCAACGAGTTTGGCACCTTCTGTGGTGCACCGAGGAAGGATCCACATGCCCAGGCCCTGCGGCAACGCGGCAGTTGTGGCTGTGGGACGAGCCTTTGCCAGTGGAGTAGCAGTGGATGTGCAGGTACTAAGTCACTGCCAAATCCTGAACCCCTCCTTGCACAGGTACACCAAAGCGAACAGATTTGCAACAAAGCCAGGTATCTGGGGTGGATGTCTTGAAAACTCGGCGAAGGAGAACCATGTTCATTTGCACTTACAGTAGCAAGATTGGCTCTTTTTCCAAGTGTACACACAACATGACTCTCAAGCTTATGTGTGCCCCAAACCACTCCTGGTAGTCTTGAGTAGAAAGTTTCCACCGCCCGCCCCATCCAGTTTTCGAGAGAACTTCCCACCAGAGCTCCATGTGGTATCCGGCGAGCTCCATGGCAGCACCTAGAATTGGCAGCACCCCTTTTCTTTGGACCTCTTTCATGAACAAGCACCGAAGTTCTTCACCCTGCTTGGCCGGATGATGCACTGGACCTGGACATCCAGTCTGCCAGGTCTTCTGCCAAGGCCACGATGACTTCGTGACCTGCTTGGCGGTGCGGAACCCGTGGTGTTGGGCCACCGGCAAGGTGGTATGATGTGGTTTTGGTGCATGGCAGAGGTTGCACAAGTGGAACAAAACATATGTTTGAAGTGTTGGGCTTCAGCACTTGGATGTCTAAAGATGTTTAAAGTCGGTGGAGCACCAACAAACTCGCATGGGGAAACTCTATGTTGACAGAGTTCACACACGGGTTTCAACCAACATAGAGGTGTACACGCATATGTATACTTGGCACAAGGGTGGACACCTTGTGGCGCCGGACACCGCCTGAACGCGGCTCGTGCCTCTCTCTCGTGCAACACCGCTGGGCCAGGTCTCCCACAATGGACAGATGTTCGCCACGGGTCAACAGGGCGATAACGCCGACGTCATTTTGTGGAGCAGGGCCACTTGGGGAGTCGATGTCGATGCAACGGAACGGATTGAGTCGACTCAATGGTTTTTGTGTCGAAATAAGACTTGCAGGATATGGAGGGTTTGGTTTGAGTGGAACTTAGACACACAAAGCGAGTCACCAAGTTTCAGTTTGCTGTGGAACTGTTTCGAAAGGCTTTCGTTGCTCAGGTTTTGAAGGAAAGACGCAGCTGAGTTGTTTTCAGGACAGCACAGTGGCTCATCTGAGTCATCTGAGCCTTCTTTTCAGGGCGGCCAAGGGTCATGCCTTGAGATGCATCGAAGAAAGCCACAGGTTCAGATGCCAACCATTCATGTGCCCAGCATGACCCGAGAGGAATCCATTTAGTAGGTCCAGCAAGACGTAGGCCCGTCATTGGAATCAGTTAGTAAGAGTTCCAATCTTCCAATCAGTCGATGTCCCCTTTTTCCCATCAAACGGCCGCCGTCTTTGCTCGTTTTCGCGGTTCTTCAGGAGCAGGATCATGGCATCGACGCCTTAGCCTTCTCCCACGACGACCGATTTCTCATCTCCTGTTCGGGTTCTCAGGAAGCTCTGTTTTGCGGACATAAGGGTATCCAGAAAATAAGAATCACCAAGATCGGTGGGGCAAATTGCAGAGATTTTTATCTGGGTGTTGGTGGAGTCTGTTAATCGCACTGGGAATTCCTCAGCGTGCCGAAATCATGGGCAGATCTTAGAGATTGTGCACAAGTGTTTGCACTGCTGTCCAGATCAATGAGTTTGTGCCTGTCTCGTTTCTCTCGTGGGGGCCAAAAAGGCTAAGGAATCGTGCATTTTGAGTTGGATCTGCTGGAGACTGTCAAGCTTGAGATTCAATGGCTGTCTCGTCACGAAACACCCAGCTGGATGGTTTGGCCAAGCAAACTCTGCAGCTTCCTTTAAACTGCCGAAAGTGTCGCCCCTGAGGCGGTGACATTGTGGACCAACGCGTCTTCGTGTATGACACCAATAGCTGCCAGGGCTCACTGAACCGATCGCGGGTCGCACCGCGAAGAGACCACGGCGACAACACGACAACAGACAGTGGGGGGGGTGCCAAAAGACCAAGACATGGTGATGCGCAAGAAACTTGGGTGAAGGGAAACTGGATGACCTTGGAATCCTAAAGGGTCTTGATTGTTTGAATTGCTGTTCGACAAACAGCAAGCCTGCCGGCCACAAAGGACGCCATGTCCCAGGCAGATGCCAACCCTACAAGGGTGGAGGAGTTTCTACATCCCATCAACCCAAATTCCATCCCAGACGGCGAGGCCTCATCGTGGCATGGGCGGCCCTGACGCCCAAGCCCACCCTTTGCGTCCTTGGTGGTGGCATGGTGCGGGATATCAAGCGTGCGGGCGCCTGATCTCGGAAAAGCCACCTTTCGGCCTCCGGTCGGCGGTCGAGGGAGTGCACGTCCCAAGTTCGCATGTCAAGACGAGCTTAGCTGTGCCCAGTGCGGTGGTTTTGGTAAGTCTTTGGCCGCCTTGGCCGCTTCACTCCGAAATGCGAGCCGGGTCTTTTTATGTCTTTTTCCTCACCCCGTTGGTGCGCCAAAGAGTCTCCAGTCTCCAGATTTCGGAAGCATGATGGAACGAGGCTATTGAATCAACTTTCCATTCTGTGCGGTTCAACCGTTCCGTGCGACCGAGTGGGACCGAGCGACCTGTGAGGTCGAGATACGCATGAGTACCAGTATGCTGCTTGCGGAGGCCGGTTTGACGAACGGGTTTGACCCATGCATGTCTTAATTGCTTTGGGCCTTGAGTTTTTGTATGTTCCATTTTTTTGATTTTGGTCCATGTGTTCCAAAAGCTAGTTGAATCTAATCTCCCTTTCAAGTCATGCGGCATCATCAGAATTTCTGTTGACTCACGTTGTCAGGAAAGAACATCTGCATGTGGCATTTGGATCCCGTGCGTGGGGAACTTCAACCTCATCAGGCGAGTTCCGTTGACGGGGCCGGGTGGACACTTCTCCCAGTCCACCCGGGGACCATGGGACGCCACTCGGGACGAGAGTCTGGAGAGTCTGGGAGGTGGGTGTGTGCCGACCTGCGTAGCACAGAAGCCGTCAATGATGAGGAACCCAGACGCAAAGGGGAGTGCGTGAGCGAAAACAGATCCACGGCTGGCGGATGGATTTGACCGATAGCCTCCGATTGTTCCTTTCACATCCTTTGATGCAGGTAGGGAATGCCTTCAAACAGGTTCGAGAATACATTTGTCCTGCCCTCAGCGCCGCGGTAGTTTGCATCATCCAAACTCCAAGCGCATCACATCTCTATTCGGATGCGCGTCCCTGGGTCCACGTGGGGGTAGGGCCCGGGAGTTTGGATGTTTAAATGACCCAAGTCAGTGGAGGTCCCAGGTCTTCCAGGATGTGCTGCTCCTAGGTCTCGCCTTCACACAGGACGCGGAGTACCTCCTGGCAGGCCCAAACACAGAGCTCTCGAGGTTCGTCGCAGGGTCGAGTCGTGGTGTCTTGTTTGGGACTCAAGAGGTGTTGTTGTCATTGTCCTGGTTGGTCGGTTGGGTAGCTGGCTTGGTTGTAACTTGAATGGCTGGTATGGTAGGTAGGTTGGTTGGCTGTTCTTTTTGGGTGACAACGCCCTGGTGCCTGGCAGCCTGGCAACATCTGCCACCGGCAGCCTGGCGACAAACACCTGGAGACCCTAGAGACCCCTGAGGAGTTGTGGGACTTTTGACGTGATTGGAACTAGGTAATTAACCATTACTACTGGTATGCTGAACATGTCGAAACTGCTATGAATATATATATATAATATGTATTATATGTATATGTATGATATATGATATGATATGATTCTGTGTCTGGAGAGCTACCATTGCCTTGAGACGACCTTAGGAAGCGAGAAAACCGGAGTGCTGAAATTGATTTGGACCACAGGTGATGATCAGCATCCCTGTGGTGTTGTTGAGCAAGATCTTGAACACGTCTGGACTCACCATCTATCCTCCGCAAAACTTAGCGACCGACCTGGAGGAGGAAGTCCTAATCTTCTAAACCCACAACCTCTAGGTTGTTATGCTAGGAGCTGCTAGGACCCTTCCGCCCTTCCCGTGTTTTCTTACATGATTTTCGCGAGGCACGACGACTGGCGATGTGGCCGTGGTTCTCATGAAGAATCGAGTGGCCGCAGGCTGAGAAGACCAGACCTTTTTCGAGAGAACCACGGCCACAAGAATTGCGGCGTTCGTTTTGAATCCATACAGTAGATGTTCAAAATCGTTTGCCAGGCAAGCCCGTCCCAGCTGAGCTGCGTTTTTGGACGGTTTTATTTTGTTTTGAATCACAAGTGTCAGCTTCGGCGTGAACAGTCCTTAGGTTCATACGTCTCATCTAGATTTTCGCCACCTGTCCTCGATTCCCTAAAATGGCAGCTGCTTGGCCTCCCCAGATCAACCATTAGATCGGGTCGAGCTGAAACGAGAGGATTGGAGATCAACCTCAATGGTGAACTTCATAACCCAAAAGAACTCCAAAGACTTTCCAATTCAGAAAGACAGCACTCCAACAACTACAGTCATAAAACAATCCAGGTAAATCACCGGTTTACATCTGCAGAATATTATACATTATGATACTCATCAATCCAGGTCTGTCAATTCAGATCCAGATCTGCTGGTATATCCTGGTTCACCACACGGAACATGAACCGCTTTTCCAGAAGTTCGGGATGTCTTCCTTGTCGAAACCCGGCAGCCCGTCGAGGTGTCCCTCTCTCCCGGGTCTCCACCTGAACCCCCGCGGATCACGTCTGAGGTGCAAACCTTCATCGCGGTCTGCGGCGGCGGCGTGGTCAACCTCGCCCCCGCACCCGGGGGCGTTCGCCGCCGGTCCGAGCGTGCGACCGATGGTTCGGGCGTTGCGCCGGGTCATCCGAGGTTGTGTTCGCTTACAAGATTCAAAGATCACGGTACTCATGCAAGGGGTCCCCAATAGATAGTGGCACGGTTTCCACGACATTTTGAGTGGGGATCTTTTCTATCTATTTGGGGCTCTATATACAGTACATATGTATATATATATATACACACACACTATATGTTACTATAAGTATGTTGAAAGCGAGAGAAGGCAGACTTTGCCTCGCTCGTTCTTTGGTCCAACAAAGCTCCCCTCAACTCCCCCGTCCGGGACGGGTTTGGATCCGGTCACCCATGAGATTTGGTGGCCATCTCTGCCATGAAAAAAGAGCCTTTGGTGAATTGAAAGGAGCCTGAAAGCTCTTTAAGCAAACCCTTTGGAAGAATGACCATCCAACTTCTTTTGTTCAAGCAAGATTTAAATAGACGCATCATGATTCAATATGATTCACATGTTGTAACACAAGACAATTTAAAGGGTTTACACATTCGACCTGCATCATCACATGCATCATGATTTAGAGCAAGATGATTTGCAAGACTTTAATCAAGCCTAATTCCACCTTCGATTCATTCGCTTGATGAATGCTGCTAGCAAATACCATTGCGCTTCTATACATGTCCTTTCTTGTCATGTCCATGCATGATCATGACCTGATAAATGTGGATGGGGGTGCGGACCAAGGGCTACAAATCCAGGACAAGGTGCGAAATGAATTGGCCACATGGGAAAGGGGACGTGCAGAAAAACAAGAGTGAAATCGACATGCAGGCCGACACAGCAAGTCAACATGCTCAAGTCCAAAGCAGCCAGCAAGACATTACAATTTTCTGGTCCATTCTCCAAAGTGCTTTTGCCCACAAAATCAGGATGTTGACCCCGAGCACAAAAATCTGCTTACTTGAACCACAACGACTCTGGTGATTGGCAGCCATGGTCCAAGGACTTTGTTCTCATAGGTAAGGGGATGGTTTTGCGTCATGCACTTTAATAGAGAACCCCCTGCTATACGGGTACATTGGAGGGCATCTTGTCGGTACATTCACTATTCACTCTTCCTTCCAAACAAGACGTGAGCTGGTCACGGAAGCAAATGGACAGAAGGACCTTTAGTAAGATTTATATCGTTTGGCATAGTTTGGCCATGTTTAAAACTGTTTTGGTCCTTCCTTTTTCCTTTCCCGCTTGGTCCACAGTCGGACGACCCGAGCTTGTGCGACCGTCCGTGCGGGCTCCAAGGTCTGTACGCTGGTCGAGTCTGGGAGCCGTTTCGTGCCGCGCTGAGGACGTTTCGGTCGTTTTCTTTTTTTGGTAGTAGTAGTAGTACTACTACTACCACCACTAGTACTACGACTACTACGACTACAACGACTACTACTTTTACAACAGCCGCTACTACTATCACTACGCTGCTACTGCTACTACTACTACCACCACTAGTACTACGACTACTACGACTACTACTTTTACAACAGCCGCTACTACTATCACTACGCTGCTACTGCTACTACTACTACTAATACTACTACTACTACTACTACCACCACCACCACCACTAGTACTACGACTACTACGACTACAACGACTACTACTTTTACAACAGCCGCTACTACTATCACTACGCTGCTACTGCTACTGCTACTGCTACTGCTACTGCTACTGCTACTACTACTACTACTACTACTACTGCTACTACTATAGCATATATACATACAGTATACATTTTCTTTAGAAAAGACCTTTCCTATCCTGTCTTCTTTAGACCTTTTGGACCGTCCCTTCGATGCGCAGTGTTAGGTGTTGGGTTCGACGATGGGGGAGGTTTTCACCAACGAGCTCGAGCGGATCGACGTGGTTTCTTTTTTCGTTTCGGTTCGGCGTTTTTTTTCCGCACATCACTTCACCGTCATGTGATTTTCGGTGTGTTTTTTGCTGGGGTGAGAGGCATGTGCTTCTCCCAAAGCCATGTGCTAGTGTGTTTTTTCGCCTCCCAAAGAAGTGCGCGTCCAGGTGGCAGCTGGTGGCGATGGAACTGTGACAGCCTCTTGGTCGAATCAAAAAGAAGCAGCTTCGGAAGCTGAGACTGTTTGTTTCACAAGTCTCCATAAGAAGAACTTTTAGGCCAAGGAATCGATTCTACGATTGGATCGAAGAGTATCAGTTCTCATCTTTCTAGATCAAACTCCAAATCCTCACATTCTGCCAGCTCCCAACGTGGCGAGTGGATGCACCAACGAAGAAGAATGACGAAGCTCGCCTTCTTTTGGCGTAAGGATGACACGATCAGGGACCTTCCTGATCTTTCGCAAATCATGGAACCGTTTGGAGGTATAAGCAGAGAAACAAGGAATGACAAAGATCAATTATGATCACCTTGCCTTCCAAGACTATGACCATGTCACTGGTGATCACAGTGTCCCTCCATGGTTTCCTTACAAGTGGCACCTCAACACCCACAGCGCCGATGACCGCGCCGTGTGAACGGCGTTATGCGCTCCACCCGGTGGCGTCCCGGTGCCCCCACGGGTGGACCAACCCAGCGGGTCCACGAGGTCCTGGCGGGTCCCAATGCCTTGGAGCTTCACGAGGTGGGCACCGCCCGGCTTTCCACCGTTCCGACCCGCGTGTACCGACGCGTCGGGGGGACATGTCGTGCGTGTTCGAAGGTTTTCTTTGAGGGTCGGACAGGGATGGGGCATGGGAAACGAGTGCATTTGGGGGGGGGAGTGCGGAAGAGCGGGGAGCGTTTTTTTGGGTGTTGGATGTTTCCTGAAGAGCCTCTTAGTTGAGCATTTTTGGTGTTGGATGTTCATGTTCATCATTGAGTATCGTTCTTTGTGGCCTATTTCTTGAGAAGCTTTTCCTCCTAGAATAAGCATTGGACATCCCTGCCCATTTCGTCCCTATCTCGCTCTGAATCTCGTCTTTTTCTTTTGCATTTTCCACTAGACAGATAGTGCTCATGCTTCGTGACACTCGTGTGCCCTCGCTGTACCATTGAGATTAGAGCTTTTTGTCTACGGCTCCCTAAACATCCTAAACCAATTCCTGAAACGTGCCACTAGGAATTGCAATTACGTCTCATGATTCTTGAAGCTTCTGTGGCAGCTGCCATCGGGATTTGACTCACTCTACCAAGACTCTACCAATACCACTTATATAACACGTGCCCATCCTCGGTTGAGGTCCGCGATTGCGGCCTTGGGGCGTTCTTGGCGTTTAGATATCAGTGGTTTGGAGTCAAACAAGCAGCCGTATGCCCTAGCACTTAGGAACATTCTGTAAAGGAAAGGCCTTGAGATTCGAGATCCCCAGTGGTTCAAGCACTTCTGGAATGGTTTGGGAAACCACACAAGAGATTCTGTTGCTGAAAATGTATCGCAAGCGCAACGCTCTATGCCTTTTTGGCTTTCCGTTGAACGAGGGAACAGACAAGCCCAGAAAGCCAAAACAGACAGACTCGGCTTGTATCACCCACCCTACACAGACCTAGCCAAACGCCTGCAAATTGACTGGATGTAACTTGATGCAACCACTGTATACCACCAGAAGCAGACGTAGATCCACAACCAGTATCATCTGTGCATTTCCAACTAGTATCATTGGATGGTTCGTTGAAACTCAGTTGATCATCCATCAATTCGAGCCTTTGGAACACCTGCCGCCCCGCCCCATGCCGTGGAACAACAACATCAAGGTCTTTGTCACCTACGCAACCAGTGGCACTGAGATCGCCTCCTTGGAATTGGACCCCTGTCAATCGGCACAGGACCCGACAAAAATGCCATCGACGAACGCCAGGAACGTCACGTCGCTGCTGCCATGCTTTCTTTTTCATGGTTGGCCCTCCATGGTTGACACATGTGGGAGGTGCATGGAGGTGCATGTTACTGTGGTTGTGGGAAGTGTTCTACTGGTCGTCCGGACGCGACGATCGTTATTTTTGGGCATTGACAGATATTGATACATATTGATACCATTTAATTCATTGATGTTCTTTCCAGGGTGAGAATTGCAACTAGGGAGACCTCCGAGTTGCTCCCGGCAAGAAGCAAGTAAAACGATGTAAAATCCGATTCGACGTTCGCCAAACATGGGGCAGGGGTCTTCCGAACCCAGTTCCACCCATGGGCTCTGGTCCATCTTCGTCGATCTCCAGGACATCCAGCAGGAGATCTTCCGCCTGACGGGCGCGCCCGCGTACCGGCAACGACTCTTATTCGAGAGCGACGTCTTAGACCCCCGGCGGCGCTTGCAGGATTTGGGCTTCACCAAGGAGAGATTGCGGGTGCGCAAAAAAGAAACGAAGAGATGGGTGAGTTTCAAGGCGCCAAATGAACATGGGGTTCGGATGGTTTAGGATTGATTGTTTTGGATGGTTTTGGATGGTTTAGGATTTATATAACTGGGTTTGTCCTTTTTAGGGACCAGAGTTAGAGGTGGGATGTTCGACCTAAGCAAAGCATACTGGTATGCGTATACCCCTGCTGCAATCCCCTGCTGCAAGCCTCCCTCCACATGGAAGGAGACATAGGCAGGTCAAACCGTGAGAGGGGAGCAAAGCTGGAATTTGTCCCCAAACCCTCACGGGATTCGCAAACAAATCCCCAATTGACCACTCAATTTGGGAGTTTGGCCATAGCTCCTCTTCAGAGGAGCTTAGATTGACGCTGATTGTACAAGACATTTTGTGGCTCGCCACCACTTCGGTGGATGGCGGAGTGAAGATTTGGGACGCCAATACCGGTGAGCAGATCCAGTCCCTTGGTGGGCACCAAAGTGGCGTCCGGCACGCCTGCTTCTCCTCGGATGGCTGTACGCTCCTGACCGCGGCGCGTGATTGCACGGCCAAGATCTGGAACACCCTGACCGGAGAGCCGGTGGAAATCTTCAAAGGACACACCAACGCCGTCTACACCGCCGTGTTTTCGGAGGATGGCTATCTGGTGCTCACGGCCTCGTATGATGGAACGGCCCGGCTTTGGTATGTCCTCACGGGCGAGTGCATCAAGACCTTCTCCGGTCACAACGACGGCGTGGTCTCCGCCATCTTCGCGCACGACGGGCTCAGTATTTTGACCGCCAGCGTGGATCGCAGTGCCAAGATCTGGGACCTGCAAACTGCGGAGTGCGTGCAGACCTTAACGCGGCCCCGGGGCGAGGCGACCAGGGCGATCGGAGGGAGGTTTTGGGGCGGTCCACCATCACCATGCTACGGAGGTGGTTGGGACGTCGAAAAAAACCATCCCAGAGGTAGCCAGCGCTGGTTCAGGTCATATCTCCTCTCTTGGGTGGTTCGGTCAACGTTGGTAGGTCCACTGGTCGAAGTGAACCGCCAGGTGATCGTCTCTGTCTTCAGCACTCCCGTGCAGAATTGGGCCCTGTCGACTTTGCAGGAAGGCACCGCGAAGCTGTGGAACATTAAGACGCAGCAGCTGGGTGGGATTTTTCAGGCGAATCAAGGTTGTCCTCTTTTTCTTCCACACCTGGTTTCCCCTGGTGAATCCGTTTCATGGGGGAAGATTCTTCCATCGATGGGAAGAAGATCCCTTAAAATTCTCCTTCATCCATCCTTCATCCAAGGCAATGCGTGCACACCCTCAAGGGTCACCACACCTACATCACCTCAGCCACCTTGTCACCCGATGCCAATTGGCTCTTGACCGCGTCCTGGGACCGTTCGGTGAAACTCTGGTCGCTGACGCAGAAGAAAAACCGGAAGTGTGCCAAGACCTTTCAAGGCGCGCCTGGGGAGTGGGGCTGGGGAGTGGGGAGATGTTTTTTGTTTTTTTATTTATTTATTTATTTTTATCTTGTTTTTCTTGGATCTTGGTGATGTTTGCTTATAGATCGTTTGAAAAAATCACTCTGATTCAATGAACATCGGCTACCCCGGCCACTCATTTCACCACCATAGACCGGCCACCTCGGTCGGTCCCAGGGCATGGCAATGGCGTGGTCTCGGCCGAGTTCTCCTCGGACATGTCGCACATCGTCACCGCCGCGTCGGATGGTGCCACGAAGATCTGGAACGTGCAGAGCGGCGAGTGTGTACGCACACTGAAGGGCCATGGAGCCGTAGTGAATCATGCAGCCTTTGCTCCGTCCCAAGGAGCCAATCCAAGAGGATGAGAGAGGAAGCGCCAGCCTGGCTGGCTCAGAGCCAGACCGGGCTGCCATGAAGCGAAGGTTTTCTCCGTTTCACCCAAGCGGAGCAGTGTGCCCTCACGGTCCTCACGTGAAAGTTCGTGGGAGGGAAAAGCAAGGTGTAGGCTCCCAACGGTTCATGTGTGTAACTTGTTCGATTAGGATTTGTCGGAGTACTGTACATACATTTTGTAAATGTGATGTATTTTTGTAATTAGTAGTTTTGGGAAGAACAGTCCGTCATAGGAAGCACCAACATTCACATCTCTGGCAGACATTTTCGTGATTGTATAGTCATGTATAGTCATACGCATTATCTACACTCCCTAAAGTCATCATAGGAGTGGATGGCATGGCCCCTTGCACACCATTTTCTCCTACAAAACAGGTGGCTTTCACTCCACTTCCATGGATCATTTCATGGGGTGTATCTGATCTTTTGAGACTTCTCCTGTGAGACTTCCCCCTTTCCCCCCCGCAAAGGAGCGCCAGATTCGCCTGGACGGCCCTTTGAGCTCCTTGTCCTTGGCGCCCGACCAGAGTGAGGCCGTCTTGGACGATGATGTGTTGTGGCTTTTTGAATGCCGTTCCCTCTTGCTCAACGTTGTGATCACATGGTGCACAGAAAACCGGTGCTTTCTCCACAAAGACCCCTGGCCCGTGTTCGGAACGACATAGATACTTATGGGTCTGGAGAAACGCCTGTTCTAGGGTCTTGAATGAACTATTCCTCCGTATCTACAGGTATGGCAGGTAATCTGAATTATAAGAGAAGATATGAGCAACCGCCAAAACGTACGATAACCAGTTCAGTAAAGAACGACCTTGAGTTTTATGAATTTGGCTAAAACCTGAAGAAGCACTAGGCCCCCTCAAAAGCGATACCCTTGTTGAATCATGTCCTCTTCGTTACAACAAGTTCGGCAGACATGAGCGCCCGTGTCTTGGATGTTTTTGGTCGACGGTGAAACACGGTGGTTTTTGGTCGCCGGGGGCGGGGGCCGCAGCACGCTCTTCGCGGGTCCTTTCGGGTCGTTTCGTCTGTGCTGGAGGTCTTAGCTGCCATGGCCTTAGTCGAAGTGTTGTTCCACGGTGCCGCAGTGACTTGCTGATATGCATCTTATGTTGGTGGAGAGTTCCTTCAAGCCATGATACATAGGGGCCCGAAGGCTTTGACTTTCAAGCGTCACTTGGCCTCAGAGTTTTGCCAGGCAAGTGGACAAAAGATGGCCCACAAAAACCACCAATTTTTGGTGGAAACATCTGGCAACCAAGGACCCACCAAAAACCACCGGCCCTTCGTTACGAACGCCCTGAGGTCTCCACCTTGGGCTCGGCCTCGATGATCCGCTCCAAGGCGTTTGAGGGAGGTTGGTAGGTACCGGGCGAAGGCCTTCGTCTTCCAAGGCGAAGGAATGAGAACGGAATAATAAGCAGCTTCAAGGCTCCAGTTGCTGGAGCTCAGCTTCTTTTTTGTGGTCTTGGTCTTGGGAACCTAGCTCGTCCGACGCCGGAGTAAGAAACAAGAAGGGGCCAATAGGGGCGAGTCAAAGGCCTTTAACTTCAACATGTGGGAACTTCGCGTGTGCGTGATTGTTTCGGGGAAGCGTCCACAAGCCACCATATTGCTTGTGGAACTTGTTTTCTTCGACCAACCCATGTTGAGCAGCGGTGTTTAAGATCGATTCAATTCACCGAACGCATGGGCAATCACCGTTTCGGGTTCCCTGTTTGCCGAAACGTTTCCGCTGGATTCGACCCACATCGGGACCGTTTCGAGAGTCGAATGGACCATCCTTTCTTCCAGTCCCGACTGGTTGGAAGAATCGGTATGCCACCGTTTTGGTGGCTCAGCTGGTCGGACCGAGTTTCGATCCTCAAAACGAGGGTGTGAAGAAAAGCAAACATGTTTGAAGGACATAGGTAGTGTGATGGACGTCAAGGCAGCCGCCATGGCCACTACCGATGAGATATTTGGGCATCGAATGATCAAAAGGCATCCCAGCTCACAAGCGATTTCCCGAGCTGGGCTGTTCAGATCGTGTGACTACTGCATGTTGCCGGCAGAGCAGACTAGACTGTAAGACGCCTATGTCTAGACTGCATGCAGTCTAGACTCTCGACATGTCTCTATATACCAATCAACAGGACGTGCACACAAGCATAGACGCAGTGTAGACATAGATGAACATCCCCAGTTTCCTTGAGAGCAGATGGCACAAAAATCACCAAAACATCAGATATTGGCGCAGGTGGTTTCTATGTTTCTCCCCATCTGTGCCACGTATTGACTGCCCCGAACCGGGGGACCTGGTCGAAAAGGGCCCGGTCCCGGACTGGGTTCGGTTCTTCGGTTCGCCAGGACCTTTCAGTGAAGCCACACAGCCAGGCGGTGCCGGAAGCATCCCACCATCCAGTGTCCGAAACGTACTGCACACAGCCAGGCCGTGATGGAGCTTTCCCAAAAAAAGCTTCACTTAAAAGCTCAAGCTTTATTGCTTCGTTTCTTCCTTCTATTTATTCCCCCCAAGAAACTTGTAGTTCTTTGTTGGTGCTTCCCTTTGTCTTGGCTTGCTGGCTGAGACTTCCTGAACGCTGTTTTGTATATGAAAGATGGTTTTCCGTGACTACACCCAGGACGGATGTAGACAAGTTTGACGTTTGATGTAGGCTAGAGAGTTGTAATTACAACACAGTGACACATGGAACACCGATATATATATATATTTATATGACACGAGTAAGTTGAATCAGCTACCATGGGGCCCTGTGCCACTGCTCACTGATGGGCTGTGTGTAATCCAACGCACACAAACTCAGAGAATGTGGACAGGTCTCACCCGGTGCTTTGTATGACGTTGCGCACCTGGCCAACGTGCGATTCTCAGCCCCCCGTCGGACCGGAACCCGGGTGGACCGATGCAGCCCGACCGGACGGCTGAGATCTCGGACCACTTCCTCACCTGCTCCGGGGATAGTCTGGTGACGTGCGGAGACCGAGAGATGCAAGCCGCGGAGGGCGGGCGGGGGCGGGCCATGTTCGGCGTGTGGGGTGGATTGGTCGCGGAAGACATAGGGATACCTGTCGCGGAAGACGTATGAGGAAAGTAGAGGGATGAGCGAATCAGATGGTTCTTTTCTGAAGACAGTGGATGATCCGGTGAGTCACAATCCTTAAAGCCTCATCCACAACATCATGTAGACTGTGGATCAGAATATCACCAGAATGGTTTGGCGGTCTTGCATCTCCATCTCGGGGTTGATTCATCAGCATGATCACATCATCAGGGTGGAAGGGTGGATTCCAAGCATGTTAGAGGATCCCAAGCATCAACCCAAGAAGCTCGTTGAGCTCGTGGTGTTTTATCTGGGTCCCGGACCCAACGTGTGTGTGCGAGAAAACCATGAGGTTTCACTTCCGGTCCGACTGGAGTGGTCAAATAGACGATCCATACACACACATACAAGACAAAAATACACATATATATATATACATATTTATATATATATAGTATAACTATAAAGACATATATGTGATTGGTGCATCACTCTGACTGGCCTTTCTGCATTTCTCGAAGCCATCAGCCCTCACCGCCACCCGATGTGAGCGCTCGGGACCGGTCGACCGCCCAGCCTTTGGGACGCGAACGACTACACCGCCAAGCTCCGGTGCTCGGTGGGCACGCCCGGGTGCCCCAGTCGACGCACCGGGGTCGGTCGACTCATCGATCGGTGGAGCAGTTGGAGCAGATCGGATGCGGATCAGGTCGAGGGTTCCTCGACAGGTCGATGCGGATGGAGCACAGTTCCACAGCGATCCATTGACAGCGACCACCCTGTGATCGTGAGGGACCTGGATTTGGACGTTCTCCAACGGTTTCCTTTTGCTACCCGATCGAGGTAGCGGCGTCGCTGGGAGTCCGAATTTGGGGCTTCTCAAATCGATCGAAACCGTCCTAGGACTGTTTTCGAAGGGACTTAGTTTTCTTTCTATAGGGGTCAGTACAGATGTCAATTCTTCCATTCAGAGTGCAGTCGAAACGGCATGCCATCCGCCCCATCAACTCTCTGTGGCCCCCATGAAACGGTTTCTGTATGATATACAAATTTGTTGGGTGTGTCCTATATAGCAGACACGTATACATAGGGTCTGTCCGAACTTACCTGTAGCAGTCAGTAAACAAGCAAATCACTATTTTGAACAAGGCCTGCAACCTAACCATCATCATCCCTGTTACAGGTAGACTCGGATAGACCCAACAAACATGGCGGGTCAAAACCCCGAGCCCCCTTTCACCAGTTTGAGACCAGACCCATCACCCGGAGTTTGATGTAATTCATTGGACAAGTGAACTCAAATACCAAAGGATGCGCATCGGCCCAGCTGATTGAGGCGAGCATATCCGTTGGCGGCGTGTGGCACCGAAGATATTTTTGCTGCAAGCTGAGAGGGCGCAGCGTGGGCGCAGCCGCAGGAGTTGTGAGTGAAAAGCAGCCGCCAGAGAGTTTGGCGGACCTTAATTTTCAAGATCACATGATCATCTTGAAGACTCATTCAGGAAGACATGAAATTTTGACAGATCGTTGAGAAGTATCAGCAGATGTTCACAAGAAGGACTTAGGGAGTTCCAGGTTGCCATCCCATCCATAAGTTTGCATATTTGGTTGCAGGACGATGTGTCACTGTGTGGAAGATCTTGCTTCACGCCTTTACCATTGTTTTGATATGGATGAGGGTCAGAAGCTGAAGGCCCAAGATCACAAGGGGATGGGCGAACATCGCCTGCATCAGTTGATATTGGTGTAGATGGGGGTGGTCAAACCCAAGTGCCGTGACAGGAAAACACTCAATGGCCCTAGTCACTACTAGTCACTCGTTTGCGTGAGAACGTGAAACAGAAAGAAGAGCCAAGGTGGCGGGTGCCACAGATGGGCGTCTCTTGTGTTGGGATTGCTCCATGGGCGGCTTGGATGCAGGAAGAGGACGACGGCTTGGGATGCCGGCCCTCCCTCGACTCGAGCGATCGTACTACCCCACTCCAGCAGCTGGGCCCCAAATCAACGAGAACTCAGCGGACGAACGAGAACTCAGCGGACGAACGTGGCGCATGGACCTGCAGTTGTATTTGCCTGTCTAAAGTGCCTTCAGCTCATGGACCCGAACCTGCTGCTACATGTTTCAGTCCAAACCCCCTAGTTGTTTCGGGTCAAAACGACCGCGAACGGGTTGGGTCCAAGAGCCGGTAACGTGTGAAGTGTAGCTTAATCTCTGGTTGAATTCCATCACTGGAATCCTTGCTGCACAAGTATCCCAAAGTGGTCCCTTTTTTCGTCGACGCTTTGCTTCTGAACTGTTTGGAAGGCATCCTGCACCACTCTCCAGATAGAGAAATTCTCAGTCATTCACGGTGCATTCTCAGTCCCTGTCTTTTTGTGTTTCCCAGGTCCCCTATCATTTCTGAGCTCCAAAAACCGGGCGCCCGTGGCGACAGCCTTTGAGGCCAAAAGCTTTGGCACATCGACAACGCTCATAAAGGTGGTGCCACATCTGTCGAGCACCCAACCGGGGTCAAGGAGGAGGATGGCAGGAGCTTGGGGAGAAAACGGGTGCCACAAAGCGAAAAGAAGAAGCTGGAGTTGACAGAGTTTGGGTGTCCAGAAAAAGAAGGAGATAGAATCTAGATTTGTCAATTTAGCATTATGATCAATTATGTATATGTACAATCGCAAGTGTGGACTTGTAGTCATCCTGGCCCTGAATAGAAAAGAAACTGAACTGGAAAAGTGCAATCTCTTCACCGGAAGGCACAGTTTGGCCAGACTCTGCTGATCTGCCCTCGCAGAACCATTTCGTGAGCTGAGCGATATGCCATCATTCTGATTCCTCCGAGGTGAAATTAGCCAGCAACGTGCGCTTTGTGGTTTCTGGCGGTGCAGAAGGGGACCGGAGGGAGGGTGCAACAAGCGTGCTTCGCGATGTCAGAGGCGTCCGGTTCCAACGAAAGCAGACACAGCAAGATGGCATCGATCGGACGAATTAGAGCATCCTAGCATCCGGAACAAGGAACTTCAAGCAGACTCGCACGTGTTTTTGCCCAGAAAGGGCAGGTGTGTTTTTTCAAGTCCGACGGATGTCCCATGTTTTAGCCGCGGGCCTTTTGGAGCTCCCTCAAACCTCACTGATGGCTTCAGGAGATCAGAGTCTGGGAGCTGAAAACGTCGGCAGACCGAGTCCAGGGCGGAGTTGGACAGACCGAGTCCAGGGCGGAGTAGACCGATCTTCAACCAGTAGTATGAGGGTGAGGTCTGGTCGGACGATGAGGGCGAGGTCTAGAGATCTTGTAAGTCTTAGGTACCTGGAACTGGGACAACAGGGTCTTATGCAGCGTCTCGCGCCTGTTGTGTTGCTGTGCATGAAGCATGGGATGGACACATCAACATGTCCCAGCAAGACCTGACTGGCTGCTGAGTGGAACAGCGGCACATTCGCGAAATTGTTGCAGATTCTTGCAACCATTTGACTTGGCGACACGGTGACCCTTGTATTTTACCAGAAACCTTGGAACTCCGCTGGTGTGCCGCAGCTGGCTTTCTCAAGCCCAAAATAAAGAAGTTCAACCGTGAATCCTGTGGTAGAGAGCTTCAATCCCAGAGGCCAGCTTCACGCTTCGCGCCTCGCCCCTGATTTTCATCTGGGTTGGTCTTGGTACACTTCACCAAGTGATGAAGCTGAACCTCCAACTTCACCAGATCCAACTGAATCCAAGTCAAGTGGGACCTGGTTGGGGAGGACCTGGGGAGGGCCTGGGGTGGTGACTTAGGGATGTCAAACAGACCTCTCAGGATCTCCGGTTCAGCTGGCATGGGCCCGAATCGGAGATCCCTTACTTGGAGAGACACAAGTGCAGGGTTTATTCACACAAGAGGCCCGAGCTTTGCAACCTTTCGGAAGGACACACTTCAGTTCTCGCCAATCAACGCCAAAGAACACCTATACCCTCTTTGTGCTTGGCTTTGCCATGGCGCACAAGCTGCTGAAAGGGGTGCGCTCAGCCAAAAAGTCCAGCTTGAAGAAACAGTTTAAACAGGACAAAGAAAAGCCACTTGCATGGTTTTGGGGTGCGGAGATCGAGATTGGGATCTGGTTGTGGGGTCGATAGGTCTGTTGGAGGTGAAGGACGAGACATGTCAGAGGTGCTGGAGGCTTTGATGGCTGGAGGTGTTACCCATGCGCCCTCTTGGTGTTTGTTTTGTGGAAACAAATAGGGTGTTTGGTGGGCTTGGCTTTGTCTATGCTTGAGGACACGTAGAGTGGAAACCTCCAACAAGATGAATTTCTGCTGCTAAAGCAGAAGGAACTTAAGAGTCGTTTCTACAGCGTCCAGACTGAGGTTTGGCAGGGCTATATAACATCATTTTGGTTGTTTGTTTGATCCTTTCTTTGGAGGTCTTTTGTTCGCTTTCGACTCCCAGGAAAAGACAAAAGGCAGCCCAAAAGGCCAAGCGAGAAGAAGAGAGGCAGAAAACTCGACAACACCTCTCAACGAAGCCAGATGATTCCCACTGAGACCAATCCATTTTAAAAGTCAATTGTGGTTCTGCATGTTCTTTTCTTGAGCAGTGCAGAGGTGGAATGTTTGGGGTAAGGACACCCGCAAGCCGCATAGAAAACGCGGGCCTGCTTTATATAGTCTTCACACCGTGCATAGCACACGAAGAGGGGCCAACAACATTGCAACTTGGGTATACGATTCACTCCCTGGTCAGCTGGTCTGGTGGCCTCAGGGAACTGTCCCAACACACTGCTGAAGAACATGCCTTTCACGATGCCCGCCCGCGTGCGAAGAGACGCGCTTCCGCGCACGATGACACTGGTGGCAGGGATGAAAATCCCTTGGCCGGACTGAAAAAGTGGCAGAAGAAGGCCTTTTTGGGCTCCTGAGCGCGGCAGCTGGTTGTGGAGGGTGGTTTCATGATTCCTTGCCTGAGGAATGCGAGGAATGTTGTTGGTGTACCGTAAATTCATGAAGCTTATTCAGTTTGTTGAGCGGCCCAAAAGACCGCACCTGGTCATCAAACAGGCCCCGTTTGGCACTTTTCTTTGAAGCCTGCCTTTTGTTTCTTCTTGCATTTGCAACTCCCTTTTGAGCTCCTACGACTCCGCCGGCGGGCGTCACGAACGCAGGCCATACGCCAGGAAGCCGCGGCGCAAGCGGCCGCGGCGGCCCAAGCGGCCGCCGTGGCTGGGCCAAGAGAGTTTCCGCTGTTGTTTCATCGGGACGTCGGTGGGCTGGTTTTGGAGGTCTGTCTGAGCTCCCGCCTTCTGCATTTGTATGCAACGATGATCAACGATGGATCATAGAGCTTTTGGGGGTGACGCCCCTGAAAAAGGGGGGTCGGTTGCCTGGTCAGGGCACTGTGACCAGGAGTGTTGGTGCGAATGAGCCAAGTACTCTGGCAGCACAGGGTTTTGAGTAACTGGACGACTTGGGGAGGACATAGTCCCAAAAAGCTTCAGTCTGGTCCATCCCAATTGGGTCGACTTGGCACTAAGATCAACTCCAAACCTGAGGATGATCGTAGTGTCACCAGGCACAGGTGTCACTGGCACATCTGTGACGACTCTTAGGACCCTCCGTCAAACGGCCCCTGTGGCCGCGCCCAATGAAACGACCTCACGGGGGTCCTCCCCCCCGATGAAACGACCCGAGGTGGAGCCAGTCAACGTGAAACCCCCACGAAGGCTTCGTTCGATGGCTTTTTCCTCGACGCATAGCATCCTCGTCCACGACTCCTAGCATCCGGACGTTTCACCCGGGTGTTGATGTTGTTTCTACATCTGCGGTGGTCAGACAAGAGGTGTCATGGTGAATGGTTATTTTGCATTGGAATCCACGATGAGTACCAGGACGCTATTAGGTGGAGGCCATCGCAAGTAGGTTGGAGGCCATCGCTACTAGGTTGGAGGCCATCACTACATATCGCTACTAGTAACAAGAAGCTACTATCTTTGTTGGAGATCGAGCCTTAGGGCCTGGCGAAGGCCAAAGTCACGACGAAGAGGGCAAGGGCGAAGGTTGGGAGCAGTCGGGAGAGTTTTTTTGCCTTTCTCGCGACGCAGCTCGAAAAAGGCGTGACACTACCCAACATGTTGTGTGCATTAGACTCTACCCAAATAGGCACTTTAGGGCATTTTTCCTACGGGCAGATCTTTCGTTCAAACTCAAAGGAAACATGGGTTCTCTCAAAGAGGTTGGCATGTTCTTTGTGGCCAGAAGCTCCCTTTGCACCAAGAGGTTTCGACATATTTGTGTCAGATTGGCCGAGGAAAAACCTTCTCCCTGGATGCTGGTCGCTGCTTTTCTTTCCGATCGGGTGGGCTCCAGCAGGTTCAGAGTTGTGCAAAGCTGCCTACCAGTTCTATTGGATGTCAATACAGATCATATTTCGGAGTTTGATACCATCTGCTCTAGGCCTACTTGTAGGCCTACAGAGGCTACAGGCCATCTATCCTTCTTATTTCTTCGACCTCTCCACACGACCTCTTGGGCCACGTAGGTGGAGAGCGCAGCTGAAGCTCCAAGTCCAGGCTTGAGACTCCAGTTCAGGAGGGATTTGGTGCTGAAAGAACTCACCCGGAAAACACCATCCCTACAGGAAAACACATCCCTACACCCCCCCCTATACACTCTCGTTTGGACCAGTTGGATGGACGAACCGGGTCAACCGGACCGTCTGTCGGGCCTTGGAACCGCACTCCTGCGACGTCGCCAGGGCAAAGCTCCCAACGGTCGCAAAAAGAGAAGAAGCTGGCCAAGAAGGCACGCCAACGTGGCACGACGCCATCACGGCGCCAACGCACGTGGCCAACTTGTGGGGGGTGGCAGGTCGGTTCCCCGACACTGAAGAAGGTTTAAGGTGGTGCCGGTGCGACTGGGCCAGGTGGAAGATGGGGAATTCCACTTTGTCCGATGATTTTGTGGGAAGACGAGTGGAACCTGGACAGTGGGGCTGATCTCCTCATCATAATGGTGTGCCGCACGATCATCATCGGCCACCCGGACTGACCAGAAGACTTCACTTTCTTCAGGAAAGGGTTCCTTTGAAGCGCTCGCGCTTGGCACGGCGAGCCGGTGCTCTTATTGACATTCCCTGATTCCCTAGAAATCACAGTCCTTCCTGGCGTGCTCTGCATGGTCAGGCACTTGGTTTGTTCTACGGGTCACATAGACACCCCCACAGCTGAAAATCCTACAAATGAACATGCAGGTCAACGTCTCATTCCTTGTGGCCGTTCCTGATCTCATCAGGAGGCGCGACAGCAAGCGCATCAGCAGCGGCAGCACCGCGAGCTTTACGCCGGTTCGGGCCGCGTGCTGTTGGTGGGCGAAGGCGGGGGTGTGAGGGAAGAAGCACCACATATTCAAAGCATCCGTTCCAACAAAGAAGCCTTGGCTGTTGGGACATCCCACCCAACTTCACTAGGGAGATCCGGCTGGTGACGAAGCAATACGAACCGCGGCTAGGTCCGACGCGCTTCGACACGCACGCCGAAGCGTGCGGCGTTCGGCGTGGCTCGGAAAAAGCGGAGCATGGCTGAGGCAACTTTAGCTTTGCGCGTGCCCTATGTGAAGTGCGCGGTTCAGGCACAGCTGCAAGAATCCTTTAGAAGGTAGCAGATTGGATTGGAAGGTACAATATGGCAAGAAAGGGTGTGTGTCATGTTCCTCAACACTGAGTTGAAGAGCAAGAGATCAACCAAGCTAGCTGCTCATGCGGTTCCAGTCGTGGTGGTGGTTCCCATTGTGCGCTTCCAGGAGACGGAATCTATGCCAGTGCCTTTGATGGTGAAGCGACCTTGAAGCGGAGTCTTGGAAGTGTTCGCAGAAAGAACGCAGCCTACGGTACTGGGCTCCAGAACGGAGGGACTGGAGCAGGGGAGGGCTAAAAACTATCCATGCCGGCGCGGCACACAAATCTGATCATAGCACATGGGTAGGATGCCCCTTAGAGGTGTATAGATAGTCCTCCCTTTTTTAAAGCAGACTGCATGTATATATAACTTTAATATATCTACTTCTTCTCTTGCACAGACATTCATCCAGTTTCGATCGGCTATTGGTTGGCCCATTCGGCCAGGAAATACCCGGATGCCGTAGAGCTGCAGAAGCAGGTCGAGGAGAAGGGTGGCACCACGCTGCTCAATGTGGATGCCACGAAGCTTCACAAAGTGATGCGTGGCAGCGAGATTTCAGTGTGGGCACAGGCGACCAGGTGGTTTAGCATGATGAGGTCATGATGCCATTTGCGCAGGAGGAGTTGATTGGAACAGGCTTTGGGTATGGTCTTTGGATGCCTTAGGTGAACTATGCTAAAGACTACCAAGCCATGTCCAAAATCAATCCCCGCTGCCAAAAGGAGGATGCAGGTTCACCGCTGCCTCAAACCATCAAAGCGTTGTTGCGCTCCACAAGGCCCTGCTGGGAGATGATTTTCTTCACAAACAGTGGGTTTCCCACAACAATGTGATGCATTCGTATATGCGGGCTGGAGAGATGGGTCCGATCCCCAACCCCCCCCGAAAAAGCGGGCTGGAGAAGCGTCCGACCGATTTCCAGTATCGCACGCGTGTTCACTGGCGGAAGAACACCGGTGAACTCTTTCAGATTCTGAATTCCAACCACCGCTGAGGAGAGAATTCCGCGATGCGTTCAGCATCATCCTGTGGAACTTCCCTCATTTGGGTGCTGGCGAGAAGGACGTGGAGAAGAACAATGATCTCCATCGAGCCTGGGCGCACCGAGACCCGCGCGCACCGGAGCACCGGGTCCAAGGATTGAAGCGACTCGGAGGTGCTGGGCATCGCCATTGGTTCACGATTTAATGGGGGGGACTGCTCCAAGGACCTTGGAAAATCAACACCTCCGACCTCCGAGTGCAAAGGTTTTGATACTAGGAGGCAGAGCTTCTTATGGAGTCTATTATGGGGAAACGACTTCAAACTATCACCAGTTCCCTGCCAAGTTCCTGGCATTGCCCGAATATCTTACGTGTCAATCGACTTCAGCCGAGCGACGGGAATCCACCCGGGCCTTTTCGACCGGTCAAAGTGACCGAGACGCCCGTGACAAAGGAAAGCTGTTGAGCGCCTTCTTCATGTCCGCGCTGCGTTGTTTGGATGAGCAGGGCACGGTGCATGTGGCCATGAAGCCCGGCCACCCGCGGGGCGAGCCACGGGGCCGACTGAGACGCGGAGAACGAAACCGCCGGTACCGGATGACACCGGGGGGCGAAACGCAGGAGAGTTGCGGCATCCAAAGTCCTGGTTCGTTCTTTTTTAGAAAATTTCCAGCTGAGCTGGATGCTGCGCTTGGTTGAAGGCGATAAGCCTGTGGATTGTTTGGTTCTTTAGGATCTTTAAGATCTTTAAGGATGTTTGAGGTTGTCAACAGACGTTGGATATCTCCTCGAACAGGAAATACTGCTGATCGGGTCGTGAGCCGTGAAACAACGCAGTGAAGGGCTTCGACCAGGTTTTCGACGCCCATGAAAAAAGCCAGTTCTTGATTTGTGGCTTCTAATGGAAAGGTCGGACATGTCTTCTCACTCTTTCTGAAACAGTTGAAGTTCACTACCTACAAAGGCTTTGCCGGACACGTGTTTAGTGCAGGCAGTGGAGGCAGAATGTCCAAATCATTTCCAACACCACGGAGTTCGGGGGGGTTATTGGAGGGAAAATACATAGGAACAGGATGGAAAAGGGGATGTCAAGGGTGTCGATCAACAGTCCCTTTCGATTCTGGAATTTGCTTCTGATTTCGATTCTATTACAGAGTCCTTGCCGCACATCGCAGGGAAGGTGAGCCGTACAAGAGCTGGAAGATTGTGCAGCTGGCCAAGGTGGCTGGCTGGAGAGGGCCGTGGCGCGTGTGGTTGGGTGCAGTCTTAGGACCGTTTTTCGAGCGTATGATGATCACCCCGCCTGTGAGGAAGAGTTGTGTCATGTTCCATGGTCTTTTGCTCGATGTTCCGGTTTTTGCGGGAGCTTGAGCCCTTTTGTTTGGCTTGGGGTTTGACAGTTTCGGGACCCCATGGCAGATGGACATTGACATACATGTGACTATAAGTTGATTTAAGGAGGAAGTTGCTGCGGGGTTTGGGCCTACCTTTCTTCTTTTCCCTCAGCGAACCTGTTTGTGGTGATCCCGCCCTTTTTCCATGGTCCACATCATGGAACATCACGAGAAGAAACAAGAGAAACCATCTCAGGTCTCTCAAGTATCGCTCATGCCTTTTCTCAGTGCCCAAAGCCGGTCTTCTTTTCTCAACGGAAGGACGTCGCGACCGAGAAAACGGCCAACTGAAAGTGACCCAACGAATGAACATCCACCGGTGAAAGGGCATGAGGCATGAGGCCATGTCCACCTTTTATTTTTGGAGTTTCTCACCAGGAACACCCGATTCTTGGACCAGATGGCCAGTCAGATGGCCATATGGTATGGTCTCCCACGCATGACTTCATCAATTGGCCTTGGCCAAGTGATGCCAAAGGTGTCAATCCTTTATGCAGCAAGTTTGGATGGTGCAAAATCCCTACGAGTCTTTTTTTCCCCCCCAATCCTTCCCTCCCGGGCCCGTTTTTTGTTTTTTTCCGCTCCGATTGGGGCGAGCTGGGAGCAGAGGTGTCCACGGATGGAGTGCTCCAGCTGCAGAAGGTGGTGCCCTTCTCCTTGAGCGCGTGGCCAGGCGAGTGAGTGCTTCGGATCTTTTGCGGGGGGTTGGAGGTGAGGAACTTCCCGTTCCTCCTTCCACATGGATGGGGTTTGTAGTATGTCGTGGGGCTTGAGAAGCTGATAACTATCTTACGATTCCTGTGGTGGCTGGTTCCCAAGCTTTTTTGGACATTGATATAGAAGACAGGGAACGAGATGGACAAAATCCCAAGCTTTGATGGTCTCTAGCTTAGGAAGCTGAGAACCGGAAAGTCAAGCCGGGTCAGCGGTTTTGGGGAGCGTAGACAGGGCAACTACTTGGACATTGCATCTCAATCTACACTCCCGAAAACTAACATAGACCCTGAGAATGGCCCCATGGAAGACTATCTTCCTCTACAACCCAGTGGTTTTCAGGTTCCATGTTAGTCTTCCAGGGTGTATTTCATGACACGATCTACACAGCCCCCAACAAGACAGTCGAGAGTCTAGCACGTACAATACACACGGATGGAAGAAATCACATGCCTCCCCCAAACCCGTTAGGTGAGGGCCAACGATATCTCCTATGCTTCCTCAACAAAAAGCACAACCCCACAGCCCGCAAATCTTCGTCTCCGGTTCACCGAGCCAATGTTGCCTGTCCCATCTGATCTCCGTGATCCTCAGCTTTTCTTCCTTCAATTCATTGGGTGATCCACATCAGACGCATTTCTGCCAGGCTACGAGCACCGGCGCACACGAGGCTTCAACGAGCGATTCTCCAAGAAGGAGCTGGGTGCTTCATGCAGTGCCAAAATGCCGCGTCCCTCCACTGAACACAGGGATAGGACCACCACTTAGATAAAGGCAGTGCCTATCGCACCCTTTGATAGGCTTGTTCTTGCTGTTGGGGAGGTGTTCTTTCTGTAGGTCCGTTGGAACTTCATAAATCGAACATGATTTTGCCTACCTGACACAGCCCCAATTTGTTGGGCCATCGTTTTGATATCGCACTGGACACGTGGCCGCCAAATCCAGCGCTTCCAACCTGTACCGGCCTTTTTGAATCCTGCCATTTTGGGCCTCTGGAATTTGTCAGGGCACAGTTGGACAATTCATGGGTTTCCGCACTTTCAATCTAAGGAAACTCATAGGACTCATAGGAAACTCATAGGTCTAGGTCTAGGTTCATTTAGACTTTAGACGGTCACCGTTTTTTGTAGTCCGGACTGCTGCAGACTGCTTTCCCTGGCTTTTATACATAAAAATGACCAGAGAGACCTTTGAGCCCGATCACATGTCCTTTTGGAACATCGGTCATCGAAGAAGTCCTTGGACAATGGAGACCTATGTGGACGTCGTTTCATATCCACATGATGCCCTTATGATGAAAGCATGATGTGGTTTAGTGTCTGGGTGATGTCTGAATCCGGGCGGGTCTGCATGATCCGGGCGAGCACATTTGGAGCACAGCGAAGCGAAGGACAACGAAGAGCTGGCCAAAGGTGCCAAGGTGGGACGAGAGCGAAGTCTGGGGCAGTTGAAAACCTTCACCTCACCATCCCTGTTTTTGCTATGCATCTGAAAGTCCTAGAACACATGGTCCTGCCAAATGGGCCATTGAGATGCAGGCCTTTTCATGGCCATCACGTTGGGCTCAACCTCTTTCGCCTTGAGCCGTTTCACCTCCGAAAGCACCCCGTCCCCCGCCGTCCACGTGGTCGACCACCGGGTGACCACCCCGCGCCCCCGGACGTGGGTCGACCGGATGACCCGCGTGGTGGCGGAGAAGGGGAACACGAGGGGATTATAGTTCTAAAGTCTTGGCTGGGGACCGTGACCTAGACACCATTTGGCTGTAAAGACCATAAGGTTAGCAATGGGTAGAAAAGGTGGTTGCCCGGCCTTGAACTGGGGCGTGGTATGGTGATGTAACATGCAGATGTGGATGCTGATTGGTATGGTTTTCTCGCCCTGGGCGATCTGTCGGATTCCAAAGATGCGATTTCAGGTGGGGCAAACGACACACTTGTGAAAGACCGTCATGCAATGTAGGACGAACTCTGCTCTCTGCAGACCGGCCGACCTCCCACCGGTCGCCTGACATGTCCCACCCGCTTGAGAGGTCTATGTCTTCGCGCGAAGTGGCTCTGACTGCAGGGGGTCGGACACGGAGTTCGGTCGTTTGGGGCTCCTGTGAGTGAGACAAGAGTCTGAAGCGACAAGAGACTGCTCCAAAGCACTCCAGATGCTTCTGAAGTTCTTTCATGTTCTTTCATCCGCACCTTTTGCCACAAATTAGAACGCCTCACTGTGAAACATTGTGACACATCTGTGCTGAGGTCAAGGCAACGCCGAGGCTGAACAAGACGCGGAAGATGAATAGAAGTCGAAGGATTCCTGGAGCCCCGCGAAGCGCGGCGAAGCAGTACTCCAAGCAGGATTCCGGGAGCAAAAAGGTCTTTCTGCAGCGACTGGCGCGCCAGTCAGCGGAAGTTCTTCCCATATAATCCCTGATAAGCTTGATGTTTGCAAAATGTGACGTTGAGTTTCTGGTTGATGCTCCACTGAAGATATTCTTCAAAGCTGGTGTTGGTGGATGATGTCAAATTGACGCGCCGACTGGGATCAGCATTTCGGGACCTCTTGTTGGTCTATCGTTTTGAGCATCATCCACAGGTGAGACTGGGACGCTTTCCAGGTGGACATGGTGAATGGATGTGAATGGAGAATGAGGCAGATACCTGAAAGACTGTTTCAGGATACACAGACCGACAGACCCAGGTGATGAGAGACGCTCCCAAGAATATTCGTCACACCCAAGACACACAAATTAGGGGGTTGCAAGAAATGATCTGGTTCTATATGGAAAGGGAGACCCACCAGTTTGATCCCCTGGACGAAGGAAAAAAACAAGAACGGTTGGTCTTCCTAGTCGGATACACATCCAAGCATCGTTTGGAAACACATTCTGATCGGCGGACAAGTGGGCCTCCCTTTTGACCACTTCCAACCGTTTCCGGTCTCCATCCACCAAGGCGAGAAATGGTCTCCACACTCAAGGAGCACAACGCGCGAGTGAACGACGTTAAGCTGGGAACCGCCAGTGGCGGGCGGGTTTCCGATGGCAGGGCCGATTCCACTTCTGGGCGAAGGCATGGGAGAAGGATTCGGCGTTTACATTCATTTGTCCATGGAACTTCACTGTTTCCGTCTGAGAGCCACCTGCCTTTGACATCTCTCTAACCTGCCTTTGCCTGGGAGTGAGCCAGTGCTCCGACCCCCCACCGTCTCCCCACCAAAACGCCTCGGGACGTCCCCCCCCGCGCCGCTCCCGGTCGACCTTGGACCCCGAACCGAGGCTCTTCCCCAACGACCAGTACGCCATCTCCGTGAGCCGGGATCGGTGTCTCCTCACCTGGGCCGGGGTCCCTGGGGGCGGAGTGGTGGCGCATGAGGGCGCCAGAGTTCGCGTGACTACGAATGGAGCAAGAAGCTAGTAGGGGCGCTCCTGTCATGACTACGAACGGAACAAGGACAGTACTAGATGTTACTAGCAATGAAAGAGTCACCCAGATCCGAACATCACCTGTCCCCCCCATTTGCATACATGAGCAGACATGTATGAAGCCACCCGCCCTCCCCTCCCTTGAGATGGACCGGGTGATATCCGAAGTAAGACCTGAGTCACTGAGATGTCCATACTTTTGACTGAACACATGCTGACGCATGGTGACCCTCTACCGGACGAGACGGTGGTGAGTGGCCGATTGCTGAGCTTTTTTGCCCCGCATTGGACCGCCAACGGGGTGTGTGGGTCAACCATCATGGTACTGGACGGTGAACAAGAACAAATTATCCCACTCCAATCTTGCTGACCGCAAAAATGCCCCCCATGTTCAAGCTTCTCCAAGAAGTTGCCGTAACAATTCACTCATCTAATGTAGATGCTTGATGAAGACCCCCCCGGGCCTGCCTGGAGATCTAAAGCCATTCTGGATCTGATGGGTGATAAATCGTCAGGAGCCCACCCCTCACCTCAGACTTAGACCTCCCCTCGTATTTGGAGAAAAAAGGGGTCTTCCAGGGGCCGAACTGTTCCACTTCCACGATGGTCTCAGGGAATCGACATGGGTGTGTATTGGATGATGCTGGAGACCCCCTGGCCCAATGAGTGTTCGGATGGTGGACTGGTCGATTCTTCCGAACCTTCTCCTTCTTCTCCCCTATTTGAAGACACGCTCACATGATCAGTTCTACCGCTTCTCGAATGGAAGACATACCGTTCATTCAATGGTCGCTTCACCGTTGGCAACGAATCGACCCAACGACCATGAGGATCTTCGGGCGGAGAAGCGGCTCACCTCGCACCGGGAGAGGCGCGGCCAGTGGAGAGGACATGAGAGGACTGAAAAAGAGGCCCTGGCCCACTGATGCTTAAAAGAAAAAGGACTTCAGAAAGGACAGCAAAGTCTTTACATAGACTTTGGTGCTTCCTTTCAACATGTAGTTATTATTGTAATATATTTTTTGAAAGATGATCTGGGGCACCAGGACTCAGGGGCAGATCCGGACTGGCTGAAATTTGTGGGGGAGATGTTGATACCGTACAACCATAGGACCGAGCGAAGTGTATGTGGTGTCCATCGGACGATCGGATCGGGCCTCCGGACTCTCGGAGAGCTGGTGGCATCGTCCTTCGTTCAGGACTTGATTTGGGTGGAAACCATGTCCCCCCGGGCTGCCCCGAAGGCTTAATGCCAAAGGAAACAGAAGCTTAGAAAGCTATACCAAGAGTCACAAAAGGGTGCTTTTTAGTCCCTAAGTGAGTGGATCATGGGCACTCCTATCCTCCATGCTCGGCACCCCTTAGTGATTCCTTCATGCGATCGTCGAGCTATACTGTGGGACCTCCGGAGCGCTCTTCGAAAGGAATGACATGATCGTACTCAAGCAGTTCCAAGTCTGAACACCGATCTACTGTAGAATTTAGACTGAATTCAATTAACAATTTGATTAATGATTAACTTGGCTTAATTAAGATTCTTTATTCAAATTCTGAATCTTGGCTTCGGTTATAAATTTGGAGGGTGAAGCATAATAAGTCATCCTTTCCGGATCTTGACCGAGAGTCCCTCTTTCTTGGCTTCGAGAGTTTGTCGTGGCTTCGAGAAAGGCACGGTGGCATCAACTGCCTCACCGTGGCCTCCAACCAGACCACCGTGACCACAGCAGGGCCGGGGTGACCTGAGGGTCTGACCAGGGTGCTCTCAGATGGACGAATTTCACAAGAAAAAGACCGTTCTTTTCTACAGGTCCCCAGTGTCCCCAGATAGGCAGACCAGACAGACAGGACCAGACCAGACCAGACCAGACCGGACAGAGATCGATCCATCGACCGATCGCCCCGCGTGTCCGAAGTGAAGACCTCACTGCTCCGAACCTGCACTCCTTGCCCGGTCCATGCGAGGACCGGGCAAAAAAGAGAGAAGGAACGGACCTGCGAGTCCCACCAAACGGATGGCTCCAATTCTGAGGCGACGAACATGTTTATAGTTTCTATACCATAGTAAGTAGCGATGGCCTGACCTCCGTGCGTGCTCATAGCTTCCTTGAGTTGTTTCACCACTTCTGAGGCAAGAAAAGACCTTGACCACCTGGGATTTGCGCATGGCCGACCCGGTGCGCATCATCGATCTGGATGAAGAGGCGCGCCACGCCGCAGGAACTGTTCCGTTGCCGCCGTGGTTTTCGCGAGCAGAATGCTGACCTCACAGATTGAAGTTCCCGTGTGATTTTTAACAATGAAGCCCATTTTCCAGGTTCTTCCCCTTCCAAAAGGGAGGTCAGGTGGGATTTCGGGGGTGTGTCTTATTTTTCTGGATCTTTTTGTGGGTGAAGCCGTACATCAGAAGCACATTCAAACCATCATCCAACTCCTTGGCCACCCAGGCGCCCGGGGAGGAGACCTATCCCAAAGCGCCCGCGGTTTCTCACGCCGCGGCGGCGTTGGATTTCACCTCTAGATCAGGTCTTTCACCCATCACTTGGCCATTGCGCGCCTGGCATTGCGCCTACTACCCAGATCAGGAATAAGGCGAATAAGGATGGGTGCAATCACCTGAAACCACTTGGGGGATGGATCATTGCGCCCGGTGGAACGGTCGATCTGTGGCCTCTCTGAATCGGATGTCCGGGTGGTTGGAACGGTAGGAGCGTGTGAACCACGTGTTGATCCGGAAGCAACCGGACCGACTGGTGGTTCTGGTTCTATCTGGTTCTCAAAGGACGGAGCGTGTGAACCACGTGGGATGGCATCCGCCTGTCCTCATGGCATCCGCCTTTCAGCCGTCAGCTACGCCAGCTACGCCAGCTACGCCAGGTGCTGAGTGTGAGCTCCAGCCATGACGATGCCTTTTTGGCGACTGGCGGCACCGGACAGGTGGTGAAGGTGCGGAACGGTCGGAGCATGGTTCAGAGAGAGTGCAGAGGTGTGGCTGAAGCACGGCCTTTTCCTTCCTTCTTCGATGAAAGGCTCCAGCAACTCGAGTGTTTTTGAAGGCCCAAAGGGGCCCCTTGGGTACGAATCGTGGCATCGAGGGCTTTGGGTACTGGCACCGAAGAAACCGCAGGCGACACGGTCTGTTTGTGTTGGCAGGTTTGGGACATCCGCAATGATCAGGCCCGGCCCGGCCTCGATGCCCGAAGCGGATGCGAAGCGGAGACGTTTGGCATGTTCCCATCCTTCTCCCTTGTCAAGAAGAGATCGTACTGTAGGATGCAAAGCCGCGTCTCGATAGGAGCCAGTGTTGTCTGAGAATCCAAAGATCCCGCAAGGAAGAGAACACAGATGGCCAACACCCCACACTCCTTGGATCCCCAAATGTCCCCAACCAGTCTCCCTATAGCCCCTGAGGAGTACCAGTCGCCTCGAACGGCACACGGTACCGCCGGCACGTCTGCCGAGTCATGGCGCGCATGTGTCCGCGCATGCTTGCGCGCAGGTGGCCTTTTCTTCCCTGGGCGCTGGGCATTCACGCAGCATCCAGTGGGCACCTGAGACCGACCTTCGACTTGACATCGACTCGACCATTCTCATTCTGAGACACCGAAAGATGGGGACCACCTTGAGGGCACAGAGGACATCGAAATTGCTGGACTTGCTGGGGACTTGCTTGGGCCACAGCGAGCGAGAACTTCAGGAAGATCAGCTTCAGCCCAGATGCGAAGCAGATCGTCTCTGTAGGCAGATGTCGCTTCCTTTTTAGTGGTGCATTGACAGAGCCGGTGACACTCACGTACATTTGGGGTGCAAGGGGCGTTTGAACTCCAAGCTGATTGCCAAACATGCACTTTCTAGTCATTGGTGGAGCCAAAGATAAATGGTAATGATGAGGAACATACAACTAGATCCTGAGGTTAGAAAGGGAAGTCACAGTTTCTTTTGCTCTAGCTTTCTTCGCGTATGCAAAAAATCCTTTTGCATGCCAGAGTACATAATATGTATATAGTATTTAGTGATATTAAGTGTATCGCTACTAGTAGCAAGAAGCTACTAGGTTGGAGGGCATCACTATTAGGTTGAAGGCCATTACTACTAGCTTCTAGCTACTAGCAACAAAAATACAAACATATTCATCCAACAAATCCACGGATGGTTGCTCTTACTGTATTGCGATGACAACAAAAGGTGCAAGCAGCGACTCGCTTTAGTGGCTGCTTGCCGCTTTCGCACAAAGAGCAACGTGATCCAGAAGCGTGTACTCAAGTTTCAATAAGCATGGCAAGCCAGTAGGGATGGTTGAGAAGCTGAGTTTGCATTGCCAGCATTGTTCTACCAGCTTGTCATGTGGGAATGAATAGCTCAGTTTTGGCATTTGTCTCAAGCTTTTGGCCATGGCATTTGGTGGCTAGAAATGACGACCTAGGATCTAGAGGCCATCAATCTGGAGAAGCAAAGTCTTGATTTGCCAATGCTTGATTCGCTGGATGTGACAGGTTTAGACCATTCCATCATGGTATGGAACTGCTACTCATAGGCGCGATAAAAAAAGACACACACGAGAGGGTCGTGGAAAGCCTTGTGGTCCATGTACGTCGCTGTGGGAAGATAGCTTGGTTTGTAGCGCGCGCGGTAGCAACAGGTGGACCAAGTAGAACCGAAGTGGATGTCCGAGATCAGAGGCCCTTGTTTCTTCTGAAAAGGTTGCATCTTACATTTGGCTGATTGTGGTCCAAGCTACGAGACGATGGTAAGATCTACATGTAGCCTGCCTAATTAGGGGGGATGAATGAAGGTGAGGCTGTGCCACTGGGGAGAGGCAACTTTTAGAGTTCCTCCAACGATAGGAGTGACTGTCACCATCCCTAGTGAATCCTGGTGAGGAACAGGGAATCATAGACGTCATTTCCGAAGAACATTGGCTGTGGAAAAGTGATGGCATGATGTCAAGAGGCATCGTTGGACCGTCTTGTTCTTGCGCTGCCCACCAGCTCCGAGGGAGTGTTTCCATTTGGGAGGATTGCGGTCCCGGGAACGACGCCTTCAGCGCGGACGCCCTTTTCGGGCCGTGTGGGTCGGCCCGTGTGGGTCGGGCCGTGCTTCGGTGCCGCGACCTCCGCCAGGTTTCACGGCGGGTCCGCTCCGCGCGCAAAGACGTGAGGCGAGAGGCGAGAGAGGCGTTCGACAGGCGCGACTAAGTGCTTTCGACAGGCGGCTCCCTAGACCTGCGTGAGAAAGGAGTCAAAGCCTGAAAAGGGTGGTGTGAATATCAGGGGAGGTATGCGGAAGCATGGCCCCCCCCTGGCCTTTCGCTGGGGATCAAGGGTTTTGAGCCATGACTGAGCGAAACCTGGAGATCTCAAATTGGGCCTGGAAAGCAGCCGATCAAAGCACGAGGAATCTTTCCAAGGTAGGTGTTGCGAACCGCACTGCAGGGTTGGCACTGCCAGGGGCAAGGGGTCATAGACAAGTCTCAGAAGTTTGCTTGGAGCTCCTTTCAAGGGTTTCTTCGGAAGAAGAGGAAGTTCGTAGTTGCCAGTCAGATACACTTCAAGCAGGTGTAAAAACAGCTGGTTCTTGATTTCACTGGTTGTGAGATTGCCATGCAGTCTGCCTGGTTGCGCCACCCGACTCTGCATGCAGCTTTCACTCTCGGCGAACCCAGCAACATGCTGGGTAGGTCGTTCGTGCACGACTTAACCCATGAAGCGAAAAAGCACTTGACACGCTTCACTTGACGGAAGAGATCCACAGAAACACCTGGAATTCCCGGTCACACTCTAAATTCCCGAACAAGTTCAGGTGTTTGACGAAGGACAGGTTCATTTTCTACTTGTTTCAGACTGTTGGGGTGTTGCCGGTACCCAAACTTGAACCCAGCTCCATTTGAGATGGCTTTCCTTGATTCAACAGCACTGAAGGATACCGCAATGGCTCCAGGCGGCCTAGAGGGCCTAGTTCATTTCGCAAAGAACTGGCCGTTGGTCGAATCCAAAATATTGGGTGAATGATCAAAGAGCAGCTGACTGGACGTTCATTTCCCCCCAAACCAGACTGGCTTTTGATCTATCCTCCTTGGGAACCCACTTTGATGGCGGCCGTTCGCGGGTTCTTGTGGCTCAAGACGGTGGAGCAGAGGAGCAGAGGAGCAATGAAGATATTGAGAATTTAATCCGCGTACAAAAATCATGCTGAATCATGTTGAATCACCCGAACTGATTTAGAGATTTGGTTTGCAACAACACGCCTCAAATCGGGCCGTTTGCCTGAAACGGTGACCTTCGTGATTGAATCACCCTGGAGAATGGAGCATGGATTCTCCGGTGGTGCTAAGATGCTTTGCTATCACCTCTAATCCATTCCAAGCTTGCACACAGCAAGTAGAAGACTCCACACTTTTCCAGAAGGTGGGTCATGATGCAACTCACTTCTCATGGTCATGATGCAACCTGCACATTGTTCAGATCAAAAGCACATTTTCACTTTTTCCCTTGGGAACACCTGTCGGGATGCCAACCTATGCCACTCCGGCCGGCACCCCCGAGCGACGCGGAAAGTCCAGAGTTCGTCACAGACTCCACCGGTGGAGCGAAGAAAAAGGGGGTTCTCATCAATCAACCCGGTTTCAAGCATCATTTGATGCGGGCCCCCAGCAGCGAGTTGTTTTTTCTGCAGTCATCATTTTGGTTGACCAAAAGGATGCGACCTCAGATGGATGGCCATCTGGTGACATGTCACCCAAAGATGCGACCTAACGTGGCCATCTGCTTGGGGGAACGCCCTCCGCTCTGGGAACGCCCCGCGGCTCCGGGCGGGTTTTGAGGCGGTGACGGGCCAGATGCGTGACAAGACCGATGAGTTGGGGGAGCCTGGGAATCAGTCTGAGGAGCCAGTCCTCGGACGTATCTGAATATATATGGAGCATTATGGAGCGCAGTGCAGTCGGAAGGGTGAAAGAGTTGTTCGGATGTGCGAAAAGAAACAGCGAGGCTCCTTAAAGTGGAGGAGTGAGCACTGATGGAACCTGGGTCTTGGGAGGGTGAGTCATGTTCTCTGAATCTGGAAAGCATGATGGATGAGGATTCACACCAAAAGAACACGAGTTGCAGGGCATTCCACGAGTGACAGGGTGGATCCTTTTCAAAACGCCAAGTCAAAGAACGCCCGCAAGTCCCACTGTTTGCACTACCATGTCGAACGCAGCCAACTCCGTGATGTTCCGCTCCACCGAGTGCCTCCGGCAGCTCGACGCCCAGGTTGATCCATGACCTGAGTAGCTGTGATCCCCATGTCCGGCAGGCGACGCGAGTGGAACGATGGGTGGGACGAGACCAGATGCGTTGACCAGTTTGGGCGACTGGCAACTGTCAAAGACTTGGAATCTTGGGGTTTTCGACGGGGAAAACGGTCTGAAAGAGACGGTTTAAGGGTTGATTGATGCGGGAATCAGACGGTAGACGGTCCACTCCCTGGAATCATCATGGTTACGTGGATCACCACTGTTTAATGGTCATCCAAGGGGATCCAAGGGGACCATATATTGCCATTTCCATGATCATTCCAGGGAGCGTAATTCTATACTGCTGTAGGATGTGCAAGACAGTTTGGTCGCCACATCATGGGGTTTACTCGGTTGCCTCCACGAGCCCATCCTAAGGCCCAATCAGAGAGCTCAAAGGAACCACTTCCCAAAGCAGGCTCCACATTGAGCAAACCCATCAAGATCCAGTTCCCAGTCACAAGACGGGGTGCCGAACTTGGAGGAAGTTGGGGTGCCCAGCTACTCCACTCACTGGATGGGACTAAATACTGTACCACCCAACTCCATGTGACTCCAGTTCTTAAGATGTTTTTTCTTTGCGACCCGTCTGACCCATCTCAGGCGGCTTGTCAAGGTCTCGGCCGTGAAACCAAGACACCGAGCCGTGCGGTGCCTCCGTTGTTGAACGGCATCCAGGCAACGCGCGCACGAGCGGGTGCGCGCGACACGCGCGGGTGCGGGTGTGGATTCGCCGTGAACGGTCCCTCGCGTCCCAGCGTCCAAAGCGTTCCTCTGGCGGAACTGACGTGGGGGCAGAGGGGCGAGTCAGACCTGAGACTTCGCTTGGACTTCAAGCGAGTCTCATAGCTTATTGATATGTAGACTCTTGACACTTGATGAATAACGCCCCGGGGCTAGAAGAGGTTTATAAAGTTCAATTGGGAAAAGGTAGTGATGGTCCTCAAGAGTCTACATGGCAATGGATGTACATGGATGTTCGATACTTCGTCCATTGATCTAGTCACTGATCTCCCCTCTCGGAGGTGGGTGCGTGCGTTTCCAGACTGCTACCGTCGCGCGGTGAGGACCAGAACAGCTACGTGCGCCTGGCGGCAGCCACCAGTCTGGGGCAGGTGGGGGTCTGAGGGGCGTTAAGGGTGATCCCCGACCTGGATACACTCGGACGAAAACTCACATGGAGGTGGACAATTTTGGGACCCTGGAAGACGATGGTCCTCTACTGTCGAAGACACTGGAGGGGTGAACTCCACTTCCATGTTAGTGAGACAAAGTGTATTTGGGCTGACTCAAGTTCAGAACTTTCGGAGGGTAATCCTTGTGACAGGTGTCCCGCCTTGTGCTCAGCCATTTTTTGGTTGCCTCGTTGTGAGGACTGTCAGGATGATTTTGACCGATGGTGACTCTCTATTGGGGTCAATTGAGTCTTTCTACCTTGCTGAGACGCTGAAGTCAGCACTCCTCCAGACAGACCCTGGCCCCTGGGCCTCGGTCAAGTGAGGAGCCAGGTGAGCGTCAAGGAGGGTAGAAAGACTTACTGTTTGAGATAGGGATCCCTCCCAGGCATTGGGTGTTGTGGAAACACTCACGCCTCACGCTGGGGGTGGCCACCGCATGTCGACTGCATGAAACCGCAAAGACCAGGGTCCCCCTGTTAAAGACACACCCACTTCAAGAGAAGAGAGAGAGAGAGAGAGAGAGAGAGATGTTTCGAACTGACAAAGAGGCCAGTGATTGCGGAAGAAACCTCCGGAGGACATCTAGTGGCACCACATGACATCTAGGACATCTAAATCATTTTTACTCTTGCACAGATGGCGCAACACATGTCTGTGACATGGCATGTGAGTCGTGTCCGAACCCTTTGCTCGCCGCCAATGTTGAATACAAGGACCTTGTTGTATTTAAATTGTATAAGCTACGTCAAGCCAGACCCACGAGAGGGTGGTCCCATAACAATATCTATATCTCATTATATATTATAATTATGAATTATGTAAATATGTTTTTTTTTGTACTGGGGCTGCTTGGACTTCATGCACAAGAACGTCAGGATATTTTACTTGTTCGTGGCGAGCGCTTGGACTCTTCCGAGCTCGCTCGTGCTGAACCACTCGAACAGAACGGACTCTTCGTGCCTCGAACTAGACGGCCGAAACGGCCCCGACCAAAACCCGCCGACCGAACTCCGCAGTGCTCGCTGAGAGCACTCACCGGCGAGCCAGGTGGCCAGGAAAGGAGATGAGGAGGTCCTGGAAGCCTTAATCGTCGGGCAGCCCAGCCAGCAGAGTACTCGCGAGCGCCGTGCGAGCGCTTGAAATAAACACCTCGCGTGAGTGGGGTCGAACGATGGTCCAAGATTGCACACCTTGGATAGAATGGGCATACCTGCTATCACCTTGGGACCAACATCGGAATGCTTGGTCTTTGTCTCCTTGGCTCCTCCGGCATCCTCTGCGCATTCGGGCTCCGTCTGAGGCTCGTTTCAGCGACACCGATGCCTCGGTGCGCCGGGTGGCATGCGCTGCAGCAGGGCAGGTGCGCCGAAAAGCAGGAGGGCATGCTGAAGAACGAAGTGTCTCAAGGTTTATGAGGTGAACGAACTGGGAACTGAGACATCGAAACCACCTGTTCATTCAACCCCATTGTAGGGAACTTCATTGTTCAACCCCTCCACTATTCTTACACCTGTTCATTCTTGAGTATTCTCTCAACCCCTACACACGATGCCTTAAGATGTCTCTTAAGCATTCTTGAGCATTCTTGAGGTCGAGAGCACCGTGTCGAGAGCGGGAGCACCGTGACGTCGGCTCCGGAGGTCTCCAATAAGTCCAATGCGCGCGTGCTTTCGGCGCCCTCGGCGGACGTGCGGAAACGGGAGCGGCCAAGAACGGGCGGAAACACCGCGAGGGAGGGCATCCTCAGCAGCATAGAGAATGGACCAACCCTGTGGATGAAGTGCAAGAACCGGTGTGCAAAAAGTTGGTGTGCTGGCCAATCTTGCCGTCCCATGGATCTCGTTGTGGTTACGCAAGGAGCTGGTGGTTTAGAGATGTATCCGGTCCAAAGGTGTTCCTGATTTGATAGGACTGCAAATGGGAGCAGTAGCCCTCCCAATTTCATCACGTTTCACGGGGCGTGGATTGGGATACAAATAAGGCAAGACGCTCTCCACATCTGGGGGCTGAGGCAAACCCATTTTTGCGGAAAAGTTGTTGAACCAATCCCCTTCAAGGAGTCTTGATTGTTTTGTCTCCACTTGCTTCAACAAGAACCATGTGACCACCACGAATTTGATGTCCATGGGTCTCATGGTGGTTCACCATGTCTTCCCTTGGGTCTCATGTTTCGGGATCTTTGGCGAACCGGACTCCGAGGCCTTGCTGGCGCGCTCTGAGGACCGCGACGGCGGGGTGCGGCGCAGCGCCGTGAAGGCGTTGGAGAAGGCCGAGCCGAGCCGGGCCAAGGAGAAGGAGCGCTGAGTTGGTGAATGGGATGAAAATGGAAGGGGATGGTTATCCATATCATATCATTAGGGTATGGTATCATTATGGTTTTTTCATACAACAAAAAGAGTCGATTTTGGAGTGAGTGCTGCATTGGAGTGATGTACAGGCTGTTTTGGTCTTTGAGGGATGTTTTGGGTTTCTCTGGATCGTTCCAAATCACCCTTTTGGATCCCCAAAGTTCCTCACTCGCGCAAGACATTCAGTGAGGAGTCGGCGATTCCGAGCGATTCTGCGGCCATGAGCTGTATGTCATAGATGGGGTTTAGTCGCAGGGTTCTTGCCTCACCTTTTTGGGCGCAGGGGGACTTGTTTCGCGCGAAGCGGCGGAAGCGAAAAGCGGTCTCCGGCGGTCTTCAGGTGGCGAAGAAGGAAGATCCACAGGCCAGCGGGGGGTATGGGAAAAACATGTGGAGAAGCGGCAAGTTCTGCCAAGTGATTTCAAGCAAATATGGATATAACATGGATTCTATACAGTAGTACAGCACATGTCACATCTGATGAGATTTCTTGCGAACTACGGGTGAACCGCCCTCCTCGCCTCCCGCCATGAAACATGGCGCACCGTTTCACACGGGAGGTCCTGGCCGCGCTCTTCCAGCGCAGCAATGACTCGGAGGCCTTCGTGCGCTACAGCGCGGTGGAGGCCCGGCGGCGGTGGTTCGCATTCAACCGAGTTCTCCCGTTCGACGAGCAGGACGAGCCGGGTACGGTAGAACTCTCAGCGAACAGAGGATGTTCACCAAGTGCTATGGGTCAAATGACCATAAATGACCGACATACAGCCATGCAGATCATTGATTCGGATGATCCAAGATCAAATGACAAGTCATCGAAGTGGTTGCGGTTTGCCTTTTTCAATGCAGAATCTCACATAGAATCTAACTCAGTGATTCAAACGATGAAGTCAAATGAGAGACACCCCCAAAGATGGGCGGACTTCTCTAATCCTCTAAGTCTACTCAAGGCCTGCTGGGGTTCTGTGGTCTTTGAACAGCCTGAGGCTCTGTGCAATTTGGCGGCGGAAGGAAGCCCAGAGGCACTGCAAAGCCTGGATTGGAACCTATCCAATCAGAGTCTCGGAGTCTCGGGGACCCTATCCGACTGCCATCCATTCAGACTGCCATCCAATTGCCGGGCTAAGGATTGAACACCAAATAAGAATGAACGTTCTTCTCTTTTTCACGTGCCAATTTCTACCGGTGGTTTTATAACTTCCCCTCATAGATATGAGGAACAGGATTTGTTTCAACTCTCGTCTAACGTATGGTTAGTTGGAGACGGATGTTGCTCAATCTGCCCCCAAAGTCCCATGTTCTTTGGGGGCAACACCATGGAGATATTGAACACCCCTGGCATGGTAGTGGGGTGCAAGATATGTGGAAGGCTGAGTTGCTAACCACAGTCATCCTACGTATATTGCTGGGCAACTAGAATTAGACACCTCATGAGCAACACATACACGAGCCTGACAACCAGATCCAGAGTAATGACTGAAGTGTTGACACTGAAAGCTGTTCTTTTGTTCTACTGTCTTAACTATAGTTTTGTTTACTTCCCTTCTAAACCAAGTTTGCTCGCTTTTTGCTTCCTATCCTTTGAAGGTGCGATGTCTTGGGGCAGCCACAACAGTTCGTATGGCCTAGCCAGGAATCGACGTATGCCTGATCGATTGGTGGCAAACGCTCGCACAGTGTATGCACAGTCTTTGCGTGGCTTCGTTTGCCTTTGCGCTCTGTCCTCGCTGGCCACTACTGGGCATATCACTAGCCTGTCTCCTGTGACAAGCGTGACCAGTGGATGAGGGCTGAGGGGCTTGTGGAGAAGTTGAAGGAGCTTCGAAGGGCTCAAAGGTCCACAAAGCCCTTGAGATGTAAACGGTGGCTTTGCTCCAAGTTGGGAAGGGGACGTCGTACACGCGCAGCGTGTGAAGAGTGAAGAGCACACTGTGGAGGTCATCCTGTTGCGTGCGTGGGCGCGCAGCTGTGGGACCCGTCGTCCGATCTCCAAGGCGCCCGTGGGACTTGCAATCAGCATGGCCCATCTGGAGTTGAGGCTGCAGAAGATTTGGTGGTTGTTGTACTCCTTCTACTCCCACCTCTTCACTGCGAAGTCGCGGGGCTCGGTTTGGCCCGGCGGCTTCCAGCCCCCCCAAAAGGATGTGGGCAATCCAGCGAGCAGGCAATACAGCGAGCATGCGACCAGAGAAATTTCTCCACAGGAATGGTGTGGAGCATGGGTGTTGCAATGTCTTGGCTCCTGTTTTGGCTGCCGGCCTTAATCGCCTACCTGCGCTACCAGCGCAAGCTGGAGTGGCGTCCACCGACGGCGAGCCATTGAGGCACGGCTGCTTTGCAGAAGGCAATGTGCAGCGCCAGCATCTGGCGGAACAAAGGGATCCGTCGAACATTGTTTGTGAATGTGTGAATGTTTGCAATGCCTTTTGCTGAACACAGGGGGGGGCTTGTCGTATATATTCAGTGTGAAGCCTGTTGCGCCCGCTAGAGTTTTTAAGAGCAGCACCAACGCCGACACACCCAGGAAGCAGGGACAGATTCGGAATAGATGGATAGCTTTGCGCAGCCCAATCCTCGTGGTTGAAGCGGTTTCAGCGCAATGAATCAGCAATTACCTTCCAAAGAAGCAGAGCAAGTAGGGACCACGCCACAAACCAATTTGTGGTTATTTTACATGGAGAGATTGAATCATGGTCTTCCAGTTTAGACCTACAAATTGTATGGCATGCCCTTTTCAAGCGGAACCGTGCCCTCAGATGCACACACCCTTTCTTCTTTGTGAGTGATTAGAGCATTTAAAGCAACCTTTAGTCTGTGCAAGGTAAGTCTTGGGCCCGTGTACAGAAAAAGCTTTGAGAAAGGTTTGGACGCTTTTCTTGCAAACCGTGTTGAATTTCATTGACCTTGTTCATGTCGGTAAAGGATGCCAAATGTGTTCAAAAGCATCTTCACAGCCATTCTTCGCATTGTGGCAGCCTTCATGGTTTGCTTGTCAGGTGGTCAATCGCATGTTGGAGCTACAATCTGACCGTGATGTAACTTGGATCAAGCAGAAATATTGTTAGGTTTTGCAGACCTCCAAGATCTTGACAGGGTCATTAGTCCTTACTGTAGCTAATTATGTGGGATGAGCAGAAACTTATGGGATCATTTCTGGAACAGTTATGATGTTTACACCATGGAAACCAACACGTGCAAGTAATTGCAGTTTAGGTAGTTACAGGGGCTTGTGCAACAGGACCACCTTCAGCTGGACATGGATCCCCTCCATGAAGGCAGACAATAAGGGTGCATAAGGGTGCACCCCCTGATTGTAAAACATATTGTAATTGTGTGGCCCCTTAATCGTCTCAATGTGTCATCAATTGAAGGCCAAACAACTAGTCCATGGGCCCATGGGACAAGGAAACACGTTGTCATGACATCTCCCTGACTTACATCTCCCTGATTGTCCTTCCAACCACTATGAACATGGATGGAAATGGAACATGTTCCAGAGAAGGCTCTTTTCTTCCACCAACTGGGTTTGTATTTCACTTCCTCGATCGTTGAAGTCTGGGGATCTGCGGTTCCCTTCCGTCCATCATCATGGCACCCGTGGCCTGCCCTGCGGTCGGGGTCCGTTCGGAAGAGATGGGCCATATAGACTCATAGACTAGACCAGGACCCACGGTCGGGGTGGTGAATGGACCCCCGCTTAACATCTAAGGGGCTCTCAATAGAAGCCGGGTGGGTCACAGCCCGCCTGTTTTCGTCACTTCATCTCTACTCAGTCCCGGGTCCGCTGCTGCGCCACGGAAGCCTTGGGGCGCTTGGCGGTGAGAGGTGACAGGCCAGGGATGACCATGTGTCCTTGGGGCGCTCGGCTGAACGCCAGTGGACATGTTACAATATATGGTTGTTTATTGCTTTCTCAGTTCGTTCTTCATGTTTCTCCATGATTGCCAGTGAGCTGTGGGTCAACAAAATCATCAAGGCTCAGTAGACCCATGTAAAGACTTGTGAAGAAACATTTGCTTGATGGTCGACCACTGGTCTTGTTTGACTTGGCACCCAGTGAGCGATTTCGGACCCAAAGTGCAAAGGGCATGAATCGGGATGAATGACTGAGCTGAGATGGGTGAGTTCCCCAAAGTCTGCTGAATGGACGGGCAGAGAATGAATGGCAGAGTCGAACGCAGAGAAAAGAATCAGGCAGAGTCAAAGGGTCATCTCGAATTCTGAATGATCATCCTGGACACCAAATGCCTTGATAGATCTTTCATGATCTTTCTTTGCATCGGAATCACTGAAGCACGTGGTCTCACGCTTTTTGGGCCATGAACATGGATGAGGTGAAGCGCTGACCAGTACAATCTCCACGCTGAGTGTTCTATAATTCAGAAGACCCCCACCTCATGGTGGAGTCCTTTGGTCAGTCCAGTCACGTCTCCCTAGGTCTGTGCATGTTTGGCTCCAAACACTGGAAAGACAGACCCGTCGCCTTCCACGAAGGGTGCGCCCGTTGAGCACCGTCACGCACCTGAACCCGTGGCTCGCCACCACCTCCGGCCCGGTCCCACCGGTCCGACCGGGAACCCCGGTCCGCTCCAACGTCCGCCAGTCGCGTGCTCACGTCGCTGCTGCAGTGCCTCGATGATGAAGCAGATGCCGTGCGCCGGGCCGCCGAGCTGCCGGCCTGTTTGGGACCGGGCCGCGCGCCCTCGCGCGCCCGCGCCCGGCCGGTGGAAGCGCGCCCGCGCCGGGTGGGCTGGTGACTCGACAGGTAGAGGTTTGGGGAGGTGGGGCTGGTCCCATGGATGGAGGACTCCCTTTACACGGCCGGAGGGTCACGGCGCACAGCTGCCCTGAGCAGCTCGAAGAAACCCTGCACTTTTGCGAATCGAATCTATGAAAGATGGGCCGTGACCCCCACCTGGAGCCCATCTGGAGCCCGACTAGTCCACCAGAAAGCAGCGAATGACCAGTCAGCTGATTGGTCTCACAGAGGCTCCGTCTAGTCACTCTCCGCCATCTTCGACTCACCGCAGCCAGCTCGGTGATCTCCGAGCGCCCGCGTGGCAGGCCACGAGTCTGGGGTACGTGACCTTTGCGCCGCTGCAAGAGCTGGAAGTCCAGGAGCCGCTGGAGCTTTCCGACTCGGAGACTTCCTCCAAAGTGACGTGGGAGTGTGACGCGGGCATGACGCGACGACGACGGCGCGGGCATGACGCGGAGACCGGAGGTGTGTTTTTTGAAGGGTTCGTCATCGATGACGCGCACGTGAGCGAGATCATGTTGGGATAGATAAAGATGTTTCAATAGTTTTCGAAGTATTTTTTTTATGACAATCTCTTCCTTGCAAGTATGGGACTTTCGGGGGGCCCTCCCTGGTTTGCGACCCCCCTAAATATGAGGGCACTTTCTAACCTGGACTGTTGATTTGTGTGGTGGGGTTCTTCCAGATTTATGCACAACCACAACTGCTTGCTATACTCAAACGGCACAAAGAGCTCAAGACAAGTATACATCTGTAACAGTCAGTAAACAATTATCACTATTTTTGAACAAGGCCTGCAACCTAACCATCATCATCCCCTGTTACAGCTAGTAGGATAGACCCAAGGTATACATAGGGTCTGAAGTGTGTGCCTTGACATGAAGTCTGAAGTCTTGGAGTTTCCACTGACCCTGACCCTCGAGTTTTTATATCCGTTCTCTCACCAGGAGCGACAGATCGCGGAACTCGAGTTCCGTGAGCAGCACGAGGTGCGGGGTTAATCGACACAAGCAAAGCTGTAGACCAGGACCAGGAGCAGATGGATGTGTCTGTTTGTCTGTCTTCCTGCCTGCTTACCTGCCTGCCTGTTTGGCCGTCTGTCTGTCTGCCTGTCTCTGTCTCTCTCTCTCTCTCTGTCTCTGTGGTAAGGAAGTTATTTTGTGCTCGGTGAATGCTTGGTGGTTTCGATTTTTTTCCCCGAGCTCTTTCCCGAACCAGGTCGACGTTTGGCAAATCCTTTGTTTGATACATATTTATCATAACATAATCCTTAACTCCTCATCCTCAATCAAGAGAAGGGTTCCATGGTGCTTGAGGACTTGTGGATGAGTGCAGTTAGTTGCAGGCTTTGCTCTGCTCCGGCCCGAGATCGCATAGGTGTCGACCCGAGATCGCATCATCGCAGAGCTACGAGAAAAGCATCAGAAGGTGCCCCGTCCGTCTGGTGGGGTGGAGGGCCACGGGCCCTGCAGTGGGTTTTCAGCCATGTCAAACAACCATGGAATGAGCACAATGAGCCTGAATCAGCCATGTCACATGTCTACACATGTCTGTCATGTCTATCACAAATGCTGGCTGATTTGGACACTCTTCTCCAACTTCTGGTTCTTTGTGGGTCAGTGAGCGGCCTGGAGTCGTCAAGTTGAGCCTTCTAAGATGGCCAAACACTCCACTTCAAGGCAACATGCCTTGGTGAAAGACATGTGGAAGGCCCCCAACTGCTCAGGCTCCAATCGTTCACGACTGCGTGTTTCTTTGTGTGATCCCAGAATCCCCAGAATCATACCTGACCAGATTCCGGACTTCTTGGTGCCACCTGGGTCGAATCAGACCTCATTCCGAAGCGGCGCGTGGACCCGCGCCGAGTTCGCGTCCTCGCTTCGGCACGTCCGACGTTCCGACGTTTCGCGTTCGCGTCCTCGCTTTGGCAGGAAAGCACTGAGCTTCGTGCTCGGATCTTCGAGCTGGAGGCCTCCGACTGTGTGGCCGTCGGGGCGCAGCGCCCGGAAATCCCATGCGTCGGGGCGCAGGTCCAATGCGTTCAGAGACCTTGTTTTTTTTGTGTTTAGTTCAAGATGCAACCATCGAGAGACTTGAGCCTCGACTTGATGGAGTGTCCGGTTCCGCGGATGACCGCGGGGAACCGCGACGTCTGTTCGTTCGTTCGTTTCGTTGGAGAATCGCACTTCGATCAGGACCCAAACACCTCTTTTGGGGGTCGAGACGCCGAGTTTTCGTTGTGCCAACGTCACCGACTTAAGTCGTCGTGGAGGGTCGACTGTGCTGATAGACCCACAGAGACGGCTTGCACAGACCGGTGACCTTTGGTTTGATCAATGTGGGTCGACTGCAACCGCTGTCTCCAGAAAGTGAGAACTGAGCTGAGACATGAAACACTACCAGACCAACAGCCAACCTTTGCTCATTCACCAGACCCTTGCCAATACAAGATTCATAGTCCAATTTGATGAGTTGTCCATTTGTCAGGATGGCCTGCCCTTAGCATCCAATTCAAAACAAGCGATGAATCCCGCAACTCCATGGCCGCAGCTTGGATCCTGCGAAACAGCGTCGAAGCATTTCCATCAGGACCAACTGAAGCTGGAGGTGGAAAAACGCGACCTGGAAATCCAGCAGCTCAAGCATAAGCTCGAGGAACAGGTGCACCGCGGACTTGTTCGTTTTCTTCTTATTGTTCTTCCTTTGAATGGGGTGAACACGTTGGTACATGTGCGACCCCAGCCTGGACCCCCTTCCACGCCCATGCATGGCCCCGCATGTGGTGGGTCATTCCAAACGTTTTGGCCGCCCAGCAGCTGCTACGGCTGCACCGTTGTTCGGCAGGAGTGGATCGCAGGCGTGGCAGGTGTCATTCCACACTCAGGAGAGGGGTGGAGATTTGGGGCTGATGTAGAACGATCGTAGGGTTTTGGAAAAAACTAACTCCCGATCCCAACAACTTGGGCTGGTTGGTCTCTACTCAACTCTTTACATTCTTATGTCTTAGGTTTGGTTGGTTGTAAGCTTCAAATGGGTGGATTTAGTTGATCTTTTGAGCCATGCACATGTTCATTTCTCGAACAACAAACATAGACGAAGCACACCAGAGTCGGGTCGCCACCGCGCAGTTTGGCCATGTGGCTGAACACTGAGAGCTGAGAGTTCAGTTTTTGGGATGTCAGGAGAGATCTCAAAGTTCCTGGACACGCTTCCTGACTTAGCATCTCGGCGCAAGGCTTTTTTGGAGATACATTGGCATTGCAGCAGCTCGTGCGGGCAGCGGGCAGCGGGCAAAGTAGGTGGCAAGATGTTTCCGTTGGCATCAGTTGGCATCACCGTCATGGAGTCGTGGTCCTTGTAGGTTTCCTTTGTTTCTATGGATGACCTTCTTTTGGACTCTGGACGGACAGGGGAATGGAATTGATGACCTTCCTAGTACACCACTCGTGGGCGTTCGTGGGCCAAATCGCCCCCGTCTCTAGGCCGGTGCTGAGCACTACGGGAAGCAGATCTTGGCGCCGATCTGGGCTTTGAGGTCGGGCGCCGCTCCGGTGCCACGTGCCCGGCCGTTGGTTGACGGCGGGCGAAGGCTGTGGGAGGTGAACATGGCACGACGGAAGGACCAGGCATTGGGTTCCTTGAAATCTAGATCATGGAACCCTTCAATCCACGTATGACATTTCTTGGGGACAGGGTTTTGAAGTCTGGAGGCCGTTGAGGATCGGCCATTGGTGAAGTCTTTGAGACATACTCGCACAAGTATGGCTTACAACAAGGACTCCCCTATGGTAGTATTCACCAGGCAAGTAGACAAGCGGCTGATACCAGATACCTGATTTTCAATCCAGGTGTGGCAGTTATTGAACATACACACCGCAACTTATGGGACTTGCTTTCACATTGGCCAGCTTCCAGCCACTCTTCAAAGCAAGTCAAGCCGTATTTGGACCTGAACCCCATCCCTCTATGAAGACTAAGATTGAGGACGATCTGACCCAGTGAAAGCTTGTGGTTTCTAGCTGCAAAGAGGCTTTTGCCTGCCTGGTGCATGTCTGTTGCAAGAGAGTGTCACAGGTTAGAACCCTATTCTTGAAACGTCACTATAGGCCTCCTTTATCACGGTAGTCTTACCTTTCAGGCTTCTGAAGCGACCGGGAACGCTGAAGGCATTGAAGGCTCAACTTTCACCGCCATGGTGCTGATGCATTGGCTGTTGTGGAGCGCCAGCCTCCTAGGTGAGAGGGTCGGAGATCGTTGGATTGGGTGCAGTTTGCGATGTAGATGCGTCTGAACAGCCTTTTGGGGTGCTTTTTGATGCTTTTAGCAGTGTCGCAGACTGCCCCTCCCATTCACGAGCTTCCCAAGCTATATGAGCTGCATGTTCCTTCTTCAAGGTCCTCCCAGCTCCCAGGTCCGGATTTCGAGACCAAGCCAATTGACTCTGCGCGAATCCCGGGACTAGTGGCGTCTGACCTCAGGCGCGGCTGCTTTGCGCTTTGCCGAAGTGTTCGGCGATTACGTGGTGTTGCAGCAGCAGCCCGCGAAGGCGGGATGGCCTTCTTATCCACAGATATTTAGGATACTGAAGTTCGGCCATTCTTTTGGACCCAAACGCCAAACGACCAGTTTCACCCAGGGCAAGTACAAGAGATTTTTTTGTTTCACCCTGGTAATTTGGTGTGCTCCGTCAATGGAGAAGATGACTTAGACCTATTCCGCTCATCATCCACCGATCCACCTGAGGGCGATCATCACCGCGACCCACAGGCGGCCATCTTTGGAGAGGTGAATGACACCTCGGTGTCCACGGTGACCGTCGAGCTCTCGGCAGGGTCCAAGAAAGTGGCCAGCGTGGAGGCGGGGAGACGTTCCGTGCACGTGGATGTGGATGTTGATGAAGCTACTTTTGACCAGCAGCAGGTCAAAAGCAATCAGCTGTCTCTCAATGACTTTAAGACTTGTATAATTATGGATATTGTATGATATTGATTGATATTGCATGCTTTAAAAAGCTCTCTCTAACTCTCTCTCTATATATATATATATCTATATTTTTATAATTCCTATATGTTAATATTCTATAGATAGGCAGGGTTCAAAATGCAAGGACCTTCTCTACCCGTTCCAGGGGTTCTGCCATTTCTCTCGAGGGTCATCACCAACAGGCTTGGCAGGGCACCACAAGGCCCTGGGATCATCGATTTAGGCCCCTGCCATTCATGGAGTTCTTGCCCCTTCAATGAGTTCATGATGCCGAAGTCCAAAGACGATTTACTTGGCACCACTCAAGTACAGGACATATGTCTATTAGACTCGGATCACCTCGTACCGAGCGTTTTCAGAATGGTCGACGGTGCGTCCGGGCAGAGTCGAGTCCCGCCGTCGAGGCCAACGTGCTGGGTGGCACCTGGAAGGCACTGCTGCCGCCCCAAGCCGCGGGCGGCCAGTGGTCCATCACGGCGAGGGCTGGCACGAAGTCTGTGGATGCTTGGAGTGGTCGGACATGTCAATCCTCTTGGCAGCCAGCGGAACACAGAAGTGGATTTACTATTCTCATTTTTACATATGTTTCTATTCTCATATTGCTCTTCCGAAACAAAAGAAGTGGATTTAATGAGGACCAACTCTACTCTACGTGTCAAAAAAACACATGTTATTGCTTCCGAGCACGGATTGATAAACCATTTCCAATACTTGAGCCTATCCTACTTGTGGCCACTGATCTCATCTCAGCACAGATTGTACCGGAATCAAGTGCATCGCTACT
>CAXAMN010000780.1:171191-252753 GCA_963970005.1 Durusdinium trenchii
TTTTTTCACAGGATCATGGAATTTTCGCTCCTGCTGCTCCGGGCTCCAGCTTCGCTCCAGGTGTCTCAGGGTCACTCAGCCCAGCCAGGGTCACCCAGTGAAAGCTTGTGGTTTCTAGCTGCAAAGAGGCTTTTGCCTGCCTGGAGCATGTCTGTTGCAAGAGAGTGTCACAGGTTAGAACCCTATTCTTGACACTATAGGCCTCCTTTATCACGGTAGTCTTACCTTTCAGGCTTCTGAAGCGACCGGGAACGCTGAAGGCATTGAAGGCTCAACTTTCACCGCCATGGTGCTGATGCATTGGCTGTTGTGGAGCGCCAGCCTCCTAGGTGAGAGGATCGGGTGCAGTTTGCGATGTAGATGCGTCTGAACAGCCTTTTGGGGTGCTTTTTGATGCTTTTAGCAGTGTCGCAGACTGCCCCTCCCATTCACGAGCTTCCCAAGCTATATGAGCTGCATGTTCCTTCAAGGTCCTCCCAGCTCCCAGGTCCGGATTTCGAGACCAAGCCAATTGACTCTGCGCGAATCCCGGGACTAGTGGCGTCTGACCTCAGGCGCGGCTGCTTTGCGCTTTGCCGAAGTGTTCGGCGATTACGTGGTGTTGCAGCAGCAGCCCGCGAAGGCGGGATGGCCTTCTTATCCACAGATATTTAGGATACTGAAGTTCGGAGGGCAAGTACAAGAGATTTTTTTGTTTCACCCTGCTAATTTGGTGTGCTCCGTCAATGGAGAAGATGACTTAGACCTATTCCGCTCATCATCCACCGATCCACCTGAGGGCGATCATCGCCGCGACCCACAGGCGGCCATCTTTGGAGAGGTGAATGACACCTCGGTGTCCACGGTGACCGTCGAGCTCTTGGCAGGGTCCAAGAAAGTGGCCAGCGTGGAGGCGGGGAGACGTTCCGTGCACGTGGATGTGGATGTTGATGAAGCTACTTTTGACCAGCAGCAGGTCAAAAGCAATCAGCTGTCTCTCAATGACTTTAAGACTTATATAATTATGGATATTGTATGATATTGATTGATATTGCATGCTTTAAAAAGCTCTCTCTAACTCTATATATCTATATTTTTATAATTCCTATATATTCATATTCTATAGATAGGCAGGGTTCAAAAGGCAAGGACCTTCTCTACCCGTTCCAGGGGTTCTGCCATTTCTCTCGAGGGTCATCACCAACAGGCTTGGCAGGGCACCACAAGGCCCTGGGATCATCGATTTAGGCCCCTGCCATTCATGGAGTTCTTGCCCCTTCAATGAGTTCATGATGCCGAAGTCCAAAGACGATTTACTTGGCACCACTCAAGTAAAGGACATATGTCTATTAGACTCAGATCACTTCGTACCGAGCGTTTTCAGAATGGTCGACGGTGCGTCCGGGCAGAGTCGAGTCCCGCCGTCGAGGCCAACGTGCTGGGTGGCACCTGGAAGGCACTGCTGCCGCCCCAAGCCGCGGGCGGCCAGTGGTCCATCACGGCGAGGGCTGGCACGAAGTCTGTGGATGCTTGGAGTGGTCGTGGGACATGTGAATCCTCTTGGCTGGCAGCCAGCGGAACACAGAAGTGGATTTACATGGATTTACTATTGTTCTCATTTTTACATATGTTTCTATTCTCATATTGTTCTTCCGAAACAAAAGAAGTGGATTTAATCAGGACCAATCTACTCTACGTGTCGAAAAAAACCCATGTTATTGCTTCCGAGCACGGATTGATATACCATTTCCAATACTTGAGCCTATCCTACTTGTGGCCACTGATCCCATCTCAGCACAGATTGTACCGGAATCAAGTGCATCGCTACTAATAACAAGAAGCTACTAGTAGCTAAGGGCATTACTACCAGTAACTCATCTCTCTGTGCGGGCAGTCTCCGTGAAACAGTGCCCGCAATGTACAAGACACCCTGATCTTTGTACAACAAATAGGACAAAAAGGAAGACCCCAAAGGACATGCAAAAAGTCAGCTAGTATGCACAGACAGATTCCACGATTGCAGGGTTCGCCCTGCACCTCGGGAAAAAAGGGATGCGATACAAAGTCGAACTTTGTCCGACACAAGGGGTATTGCCCCGACGATGCATCCTTGAGGAAGGATGCGTCCGCATGCTCGTGGCTTGGTGGTGTGGAAAACACCTGGATGTGCATCAACAGTTTCATCTTTCGTCAGGACTTGCAGTGCTCCTCGGATGACCTTGTAAATATCAAGGTACGTCACCAAATCTTTATCCTTCTGAAGAGAGAATCCCGAACAGTGGAACATCACCGCAAGCTCATTGAAGGAGAACGATTGACCCTCAGCAACATACCATCTCAGGGACCGGAGAAAGGATATACATGCATTCCAATCCTCGGCGTGGCCAGTCCATTTGTTAGGACAGGGCATTCCTGATGGGATCTTGGGTCTCCATCCATATGCTGCGGGAGGCAGATGCCACAGCCATGTTGGGAATCTCTGTCGGCATGATTCAAGCGTGGTCTGTGGTTTAGAGCACTGCGGTGTGCAAGCTGGTGCCCGGTCTGGCTGTTCAGTCGGCAACAAGGTATGAAGGTCAATAAGCCATCGCTGGTGTTGAACAATGGCATTCTGGACCTGCCGTTGAGTGTCCGGGAAAACAGTGGCAGTGCTGTGAGCGAATTCTTTGGCGGCGGCATCAACCAATCTGTTATGCAAAATGTGTTCTTTTGTCGTGCCCTTCAGGGCGGCTAGATCTTCCGTGAGAAGCTCAATTGGGATACCTTCGAAGCAATGCGCAGGTATCCAAATGATCTGAAACGGCACTTCGCAGACTTTTTTCCGCAGGCAAACAATGCTGTATAAAAAGTTCCACCAGCGAAAATGTGACCATGTGGCCTGTGGGTTCTGTCCAGCAAAAATCTTTTGAGCCTGTTCCACAACGCTTAAGCAGTCGCAATAGATAGTCATCGGGAAGTAGGCCGCTGCACAAGCGACCAGAACTGCCCAAAGTTCTGCGGCATATGAGGACAGGTTCCAATGTTGAACCAGCCCTTTGTATCGTATCTGCTGGGACTCGTCGAGGATGGCGAATGCAGCATTTGTGATCCAAAAGTTCTCTGCGAAGAGGACAGAACCATCTGTCCATAGTTTCTCATGGTGTTGTGTAGAGAAGTCTGCGGCCAGATCAATGGATTCAATACTGGAGCATTGAAGTCGGCGCTTTGCAACAAAATTCGGGCGCAGAAAGTGGCCGAGCATGGCGAAATTGCTGCCAAAGTCATGAATGACGGGCTTCCCAGCAGCTCCCAAACTTTTGGGCATTGAAGCAAGTGATCCAGGCATTCTTTCTCTTGATCACAGAATCGGCAGGCTGCCGAAGTGACCCAACCTGAAGCAGCAAGGCGGTCATTTGTTAGGGTACAACCTACCAAAACATTTTCTAGCCTGCGGACTTGATTAGGTTCGAGTTGGTACTTCGGATGACGTGTGTGCAAGAGACGTGTGGACTGCTGAAAGTCGAAAATTCCACTAGGCTTGTGCAAGTCTTTCCGGGACTTTGGGTCAATTGAACAATAACAAGCATGTCGCGCAATGTTCTGCAACGGTCGATTGACACATTTTGGGGACAGGTCAAAAAGACAGACCGGTGAAGAGTTGAAAAACGAGATATTGATGTCACTGTCATATTCGATACCCAGCAAGTCAAAAGCAGTTTTGAGGCTGCTAACTAGGCTATGGTTACCCGTGGAATGTGTCCAAGTATTCTGGAGCTTGGAAATGGCATTTGGGGAGGTGTGGCACAATCGCACAACTTCAAGCACAGTGTTAAAAGCTCCAGCGATCAGTGGATCCGTGCGATGCGGCTTCGACAGGATAATGTGGAGGAGTTGTTTCGATCTCCACATTGGTTGACCAGTCCACAGGGCTTTTGCAACAGCATTTTGGATCTTTTTCAAAACTTGTTGAGGGATCTTGGTGATATGTGCCCCAAAAGACATTTGAGGGATAATCTTGGCTCCAATCAAAAAGCTTTTTGTAGATCTACCAACAGGCAGGGCAGCAATGTTCTCTGTATCTTCCAGGATCTTTTTGAGGCGGGCCTCAGAGAAACAAAAGTGTGAGCGCTCGGATGTGTAAATGACTGTTTCAAGAACTGCAAGTTCCAAGACGACAGGCACGTCCGGAAAAATCGTTTTAAGGACTTTTCTGGCTTCCCTGAAATTCCCCATCCGGAGGACTTGCCCTCATTTAGCTTCTGACCGCTTAGGGAGTCCCATACTTTAGTGACCTGAATGGCCTGATCCAAAACCTGGGAGCGCTGAAGTTTGCACCACAAGTACGAGTCATCTATGTATGCTCTCACAAAAATGTCAGGCAGGTGCTCCAAAAGATGACACCACACTTTGGTGTAGACGCTCGTAGCGAGAAGTGATAATGAACAACCTTGACAAACTCCATTGGAGGCGGTGGTCGCACTTGGAGAACACCAAGATCGGTAAGAAAGATGGCGGTGAAGACCATCATAAGTCTTAACGAAGAAATTTGTGATCCCCTTGGGTACACCGAAGGCAAGGAAAAGAGCAGCAACGAATGCAGGCACTACCCTGTCAAAAGCCTTGGCCTTGTCCAGTTTAAGTCCTATCAAGGTGTGATTCTGGGCCTTAGCTTCATCAATGTCGAGACGAATCTGATTATATAAGTCGGACATGAATCTCCCTTGTTTCCTCCAAGAATAGAGAAGTGGGCATGACTTCACGCTGCCATTGTTGCAGCTGTGCAAATCTTGACCCTGTGTAGGCCAGAAGAAGGGCGGGAAGAATGGTGAAATCTCTTATTGAGAGCCGTGGATTGGCCTGGTTTATTAAGTATAACCTGCTTTGCGCAGACAAGCGTCTTTGGCAGTGGAGTAGACGAATCTTCAATGTGCTGGAAGAATTCGGCACACGGCTGGAGATCCGAGGGCGAAAGCCGTTGAAGCTCAGCAGTGCGCCATCCATCCAGGCCCGGAGCCCCACATGATTTGCGCTTTTGGATGATCTGATACAAATCTTGGCCGCAAATCGGGGGAACAACGGCCACTTTCTGCTTGTCCTGAATGTACGGCCATACCGTTTCCAACATCTTAAGGGGATGGTGGCAAAGAGAGTTGGCACTAAAAACATGGTCCCACTCACTGTTCAGGAAATCGAGGGCCTTATTAGGCTGGAAGATGATGTTTTGCGAACCATCCACCACGAGGTTGGTAGGCTCATCTAGTTGTTTGTTTTTCAAATGATGGAAGATGTAAACGCAGCCGTGTGAAGCGGAGTTCTTAATCCTATTCTTCCAAGATTTGATGCGTTTAGTGCGCAGCTGCATGTCATAAGTCTTGAGGGCTGTCTCCGCCCAAGTCTTGGCAACATGCACATCAACCAGGGAGGGGACAGAAAACATCGGCCAAGAAATAGGAGCAGAAAGAGCCCTGAGCTGGTGCGACACTTTTTTTGCTGTGCGCTGTGTAATGAACTGATCTTGAGCATTGCCAGCCTCGCGTGAGAGACGTACAAACAATTCGCTCAACCGGCCAGTGAGGCGAGCCAATTGGTTGCTGTGTCGGTTGGCAGCACAGTGGTTAGAAAGCTGTTTGGGGGCGATAGTCTTCGAAACAAAAACAGGCTCTTTGCCCCTGCTCTGATTGCCCACCCCCCATTTAGCACCCTTCGCCAAAAGTGCTTTCTGGAGGAAGCCATTGACAACATCCCATTTGGAGTTGGCGTCAGCCGCAATATCATATTCCTGTTTACCATTGAGACCCCAGGACAAATTATCCCCTTCAGAACATTCATCGAGAATGAATGGAGCAGCTTTGAGCACATGATAACCAGTCTGATTGATAACAGGCCAATCAAACACTAGTTGAATAGGTCGGTGTTGCTTACCAAAGGTTTCAAGGACCTCTGCACTCTGAAGGCCGCAAAGGCAATGTCATTTACGAGAACCGAATCGATGGATGTGCACCCCTCTCCAACACCTGCGAAAGTGCCATCGTTGCTGAAAGTGAGAGGGCGTACAAGCTCACCACTATCATCTACTTTCGCGATCGGGTCGTGCCAAGACTGGAAGGAAACGACATTGGCAATTGTGGGGTAACTCATTGGTGGTGCTTGAAGGTCACCCGCAAGAATCACTGGGATATGACCAAACTGTGCAGCAAAAGCAAAGATGTCCCTGAAGAGCTTATCATTGATTCCGTGAATGGTGGGGTCTTTTGAAGCACTTGTGGTGGCATAAACCGAAATGACCCAGGCCCGCTTCTTAGGGGTGACCTGAATCCAGGAAGCAACAACACGTTTGGTCTTGAACAAGGAGGCATAGAGCCCAGTAGAGTCATGAACTTGGTCAAAGGGTCGGATGAAAGCGGACCCACCGGCGATCAAAGTGCCCCCACAAGGAGTCTTGGTGGTCTTGTTGTTGGACATTCTGGAAGATTTTGGAAGCTGAGCGGAAGTTGTTCCTGCCCACACGCGTCTCTTGAAGACACACAACATCTGCATTCCACGTTTTCCATGTTTGGTCCGTCATGATGGATCCAATATTGGCCGAGACGAAAGTCATGCCTTGATTATGGTGGCCTTCCCCTGGGTAGCCGAGAGTGGCATCAAACACAACCTGGAACCAAGTGTAGGTCCGCATCGAACAGAGGGAGAAAGAAAATGATACGACGCGGGAAGTCCCTCCGGGAGCCCAAAACATCGACAGAGAGCAATTCTTTTGTGCGTCAAAACTGTGCGGTTGGAAGTTCCAACCAGCTGACTGTTGTTCACATCTGAATTGGGAATCCAGATCACTCCACATGAAACTTGAAACGGGTTGGAAAACGACAACGCACAACCAGAAGGCCAGACTGCGGGCAGCAAAGGCCGAGAGTGAACGGATTCGAAAGTCCATTAGCTTGAGACTGGTCGAGATGGAGGCCCATGTCGTCCTCCGGAGACCACAACAGGAAAGGCAATTGAAGCAATTGCGAGAACCCCAAAAGCAAAGCCGTGGAAACGGCTGTGCAAGGCGCAGAACGGACACGGTGAGGGCCCAGGCAAGTCCAAAGGGCAAAGCGCACAGAACAGAAGTCCACAAGGAAAGACCAAGACCGAAGGTCGGAAAAGTCCAGGACCTCACCCTAAGCCCTCAGCATTGTTTGGAATGCTTCGACGGCGGTGTTTCGCCGGTCGGCTCCCACGCTCGGCTGTTAGTGTTGACAAGGATCTGACGGAGCGCATCTTGGATGGAGTCGAATTTTCCGTCAACTTTGGATTCAAAGTTGGCTTGTCTGGTTTCAATCTTCTCAAAACGCTCTTCTAGGCGTTGGATGCGGGCATCATCAGTGGATGCAGGTGCAATTGAGCCCGCGTGCGGGGCAGTCCAAGGCTTGGTGGAATCGACGGCCTGGGGCTTGTTCTTGCCCTTTCGCGCTCCTTTGGCACTTCCCTTGCCTTGCTTGGCCGGGCCATGTTCGACTTCTTGAACGAGAATTTCAACGACGTCAGCGTTGATTTGCAGAGGGAATGATGTGACAGTGGGTTTCTTGTCAGTTGCGACAATCCACACATGTACTATAGGTCCTGAGTGGCAGGACCGGGATGCGCAGAGCTTGGAGCGTCGAAGTGACAACGTGGTGTGCCCCAGTTGCAGCTAGTCAGCACTCTTGCTTTGCCGACTTGTGCAGCCCAAACTCTTGGAGCAAGCCCTCTGCGAGTCAAAACCAGGCCAGCAAGTCCATCTGTGCCTTCAACCGTCTTGCGAATGTTGGAAAGCTCAGCGATGGTGGGAGGCCAGAACCTCGGGAGCACGGTCGTGTCTTCACTGTTACGGCCTTTGTCAAGGAAGTCACGAGTGAGCAACGGAGTCATGCCACTTGCTTCAATCAGTGGAGTACGCACTCCATGAGGTGCCTTAAGCACGCATTGCAGAAGTGGATCTTGTTTTGCTCCTCCAGGGTGGTGGGCAACTCTGTACCCAAACAGCGCTGCAGAATTGTCGATCTTGGGAACAATCTGCCCCAACAAAGCCTTGAAGGAGGCAATAGGGTTCTCCTTGATTTTGTCAAGCTCGCTCTTGCTGACAAGTCGGCCGTCGACCTCGAGGACAATTTCGCATCCTGTAGTGAGTTTGGCAACCGGCTCAGGGAGTTTGTACTGGATCGTACCTCTGACTGCGAAAAGCATCACCAATCTCTTGTATGCGATTTTGGCTGATGTGTCATCAACCGAGACCTCAAAGGTCCTTGCAGCTTGTTCTGCAAGACCGGCAATGCAAGATTGTCACTTGCAGGCAGCAAGATGGCCAAGTCATTGGAGCCAGCTGATTTCGCAATGTCATGGACGTGTGCTTTTGTGGCAAAAACAAGACCGCCTCGAGCTCCACCAACTTGCAATCGGTGTGTTTGCGAGATTGCAGCTCCATCTGTCCCGGTGAAGGGCACCGGTTCTTTGATGACGAGGTCTTCCCATTTGCTCTGCGAAGGTCTCGGGGTGGCTTTGAGCCACGGATCTGTCTTCAGCCAGGGATCTTTTCGCGCCGCCTGTGATGCTGAGCTCTGCCGAATTGTGGCGGCTTGATCAGGAGTGTCCTGCGGTTTCATGGTAACATCTTGATCGTTGGCTCCAGCTGAAATGAAATCACTCGGAAATCTGTTCTCAGCAATGCGAACTAGGAACCACTGTCGAATATTGGCTGCGAAGTCAATGAGGTGCGGGTTGGCCCCGGCTGCGGTCCACTGCGCTCGTGCTTCAAAGTGGGCTCGGTCAAGGTCTGCAGCAAGCGGATGAAAACTAAGCAGCCTTCGCTGAGGTGGTTGCAATGCCACCGTGTTTGCAGCAAGACGATGGTAAATCTGTGCCACAAGCTGAAATCCACACATGTGCTGGGGGCTGACTTGATCGTATAAGTGGATGGAGATGTGGGTGTCTCTCGCACCCGTGGCGTTCAGCAAATGGTCAACAAGTGGCTGTAGACGAATATGGCTGTTGGCCGGGAAGGTGAAGACAAAATTCGAGGCGTCTTCGCGCAGGTAAGCTTCAGCCTGGACCCAATGGCGCTCAACTTCAATGATCCAAATGACTTGGTTGAAGGCCCGATAATCTGGCAGGTAGGCGTTGAAGAAGTGGAGATGAGAAGCGCCAATGTTCCAGGAGCACGGAGGGCAAAATAACGTAGTGGGGCTCATAGCCCTCGGTCCCTCGAGTGCAATGTCAAGCTCGTCTGACGAGAGCCAACCAGGGTGAAGCAAGATTTGATTCAGCCAGTCTCTGATTCTGTCGAGGATGGCCTGTGATCTGTCCAGCCATGGTAGCGGAGCAAACGGCAAAACAGGCTGAGGTGGTGGAACCTGTGGCTGAGGTACAGGTTGAGGTACAGGTGGAGGACATGCTGTAGCAAGAGCAATCTGCTGGTGAGGTCGACCTTGTAGTTCTCTCCTCGCAAGAAAGCACAGAAAGTTCTTCCTGAGGGTGTGTGCAAGCTGTCCAATTTCGATAGGGATCTGAGCCAGAGCCCAATCTTCACTGGAGCACTGCAAGGCAATCTGAATCAGCTCATTGTACTCCGTGTTCAATTGCATATGGTGCGAGATGTCAGCAATTCCCTGCTGGATGCCATGTCTGCGATACCAGCGAAAGATGAGAATCCACCCACAGAGGTGTGGAGGAGGATCATTGAACTCGCGTTGCACCTGAAAGCGATGGGGAGCAATGGTGAGTGGCGTATGCAGCTGTTCGTTCACCTGGAGGAAGACGACAGAAGTATCACTGCCCTGTCTTGTGATTTCAATGCCCGCCCAATGGCTCCCAATGAGGACTGGGATCGCTGTAGTGGAATTGTTCGGAATGTTGAGCTCGCCGAAGATTGGTTGTTCAAAGTCACCATTGGCAATATTCCAACGTTGAGGAGTTCCGAAACGGAGCCAGTCTTGCTGCCACCGGAGTGCTTGCGTATAGTGGAACATTTCGTCCGTCGCAACCCAACCATGCGTATCACACATAAATTCAACTCGAGCTGTAGAATCAGCGAAAACCGGCAGGGACGGCGGAGCTGCCAGATTGAGGTGGTGCCCACCTGCTTGGATGGCATGTGAGGTGTGAACATCGAGGATGTCTCCTGGCTGAAAAGGCTGTGCCCATTCCATTCATGAAGAGGCATGCCATTGACTCTGACCTTCTCAATCGTGTGATGTTCATCCGACTCGCCACAGACCTGGACTGAGAAAGTGTCAGTTGGCAGGCTGGCGCCATTGATGACGTCACTGTTGCATCGGATGATAACTTCGATATTGGCAGCATCTTCACAATTCCTGACAGCGGAGAGCAAGAGGTATGTGTGAGATTCCCCTGGCACACAGCAAATTTGCTTGTTCCTGTTGCTGAATACTGGCAGCTCGGCAACTTGTTGAATAAGGCACCGTCCTCCTTCTCGGGATAGAAGAGCTGTCACTGTCAACTGCTCAGGATAGATGACAACTGAAGCTGCTGCGTGTCTGTTCAGCGTATCGTCTTGCAGTGTTTCCACGATTTGCTGAATAGCCCAGAATAGATTCGGCCTGGTGTATTCCTCAAAGGCTTTGTGGTGCAGCAAAATCATATGAGGGTCGTCTCCAGGAGGAGGTTCTTCGATGACCTTAGTGCAAGGCATGATGGATGGCGATTCACGAAGCTCGAAATTCCCAAGATGGGCATTCCCGATTGCCAAACGAAAAGCACGCTCCGGATGGTGGACAAGGACGAAACTCTGATGTCTTCATTCCTAGCATGCAGCTGGTCGAAAAGGCTATCAGGTGCAACGAAGTGATCCCGAAAAACCTGCTGAACCGTTTGGTGTGAGTGCGCTTGGAGATCAATCTGTTGTCCAGCACAAACTCCTGCCAGAGTCCATTCCCGTTGCCCGCAGGGACGGGGCTTTTCTGTGATCCATTTCCACAAGTCACACTTCGGAACGAGATGAATGACAAAAGTGTTGTATGCCGTAAGTCTTTCAGACCAGGCTTTCCGGACAAGGCCGATGGGGTCAATCTTGCAGGAGCTGGTGCAATGGAACGCAATCGAAAGAGCGAGCAAGCCATATGGTACCGAAATGGCGTTGCCAGCAAGGAGAAAAGATTCTCCAATTTTCTCTGAGAGTACGATATGTTCAGTTGCGCCAAACAAACTACAAAACAAGGTCGGCTCGAAGAACTGAAAGCCTGTTGCTGTCTCTCGAAGGCAGGCGAAAATACCCTTGTGTCTCAGGTGATGCTCAGCAAGTTGGTGCTGGCACGTGTATGATGCACACAGTGTTGGCAGGATGTCTGCACTGCTTGGCACTCTCGAGCGAATGATCTCGCTGGTCTTCAAGTCCCGATTCTCGTACCTGGAGCGTTTTGCCGGAGGCAGGAAGTCAGGGGAATCATATGCTTGGCACTCAAAAGGACACAATCGGAGTTGCGAAGCCCATCTCTGTAGGATGGGAAACTGGTATGCCTGATCAGTCCAGCGCATGTGGGGGATCACCGGGAGCTTGAGGAGGAAAGGAAAATCCAACAAAGCCGCATCAGCTCTGACCCAAACTCCAAGCCATCTAGATCTAGCATGGGAAGTCATCTGTAAGGAGTGATCTGATCCCAAACAAGGCGAAAGCCCATGGCATGTGCAAGGGCTTTAATAGCCTTAAAATGTGGGTGGACTGCGATGTCGTCTGCGCATTCAGCTGCAATTGCGATTGTCTGCAATGAGAATGCTTGAATCAAAGCGTCCAGAAATGCTCTCCCATTCAATTCACTCAATCCCAAACCACGTCCGCCCCTGCTCCAACTCTGGCAGGGCGGCGACATGGTAGTAATCAAGTTTGCTTGAGATCTACAGGCATCGATCAGTGAGGGGTCGCTGACGGTCCCACACAACCCCACCTGTTTTGCAGGGCTCCAAGCTTCATGGCCGGCGAGCGGGAGCTGACGACGCTGCAGTCCATGCTTCACATCCCAGATGGACATGATCAACGGGTCGCGATCTAAAAAGATCTCTTGCCCTAGACAAACTTCATGCTCTTTGTCCAACCATCTGATGGCTTGGCTCCATCCCCCGAAACCCCCACAGAACATGTGCAGGAAGTCCCATGGAAGCGAAGGGTCGAAATCCGGCCTGAAGCAAGTCCTTGCATTGTTCAGGATGATGTCATGAACTCCCAGGCCAGGGGCCTGGTCCCCAATACACACGATTTGAATGCCAGAACAAAGGTGGAGGTTCTTCATCTGGATGTCATGCATATGTACCCTAGTGATGGCTTCGTCCTTGGGGGGTCCAAATCCAACACCAGGAACAAACCACAATGCCGCCAGATCCACCCACTCGTCACCGTAAGTGACAACATTCCCAGCGATCAGCGTCTTGGATCCAAGTCGAGGCGTGGATCCCACCTGCAGGCCAGAGAACAAACCTCGGATCTCGGATTGCACATCCTTCTGGAGAAGCGACAGCAGGTCGTCCAGCTTATCCATGGCGCACTCACACAACCGACGCTCGTGAGCAAACTCGCACAAGAAAGGGGCTGACTCCTGGAGGTCAGGAGTCTGGTAGACACCGCCCCCGACTTTGGCAAGTCGGCAAGCGGCCACCGGTGGCCGACGCCTAAGCCTTCGAGCTTTGGGCCCCGTGGCTGCATTACTACCAGTAACAAGTCGCATCGCTACTAGTAGCTAGTAGCTAAGGGCATTACTAGTAGCTAGTAGCTATTTGCTACTTAGTAGTAATGCACGTATTACCAGTAGCGATGCACCTGTTACTCGTCTTTTCTTTGGGCTCCTTGGCGCCTGAGGAGATGAACTCGGTGACCTTTGGAGACGTGTGGCCTCTGGGCGTCACCGACTGTCCGCTCGTTCGGGGGCAAAGCTGGAGACCTTTGACTCACCACTAAGTCACTAAGGTCGGTGGGTATGGAGAAAAACCAACCCCCAGACCAGGTTGACATTCCCTTTTCCCGGTGCTCACGGTCCACCGAACTTACACCGGTGCTTTTTCTCGTTAGCGAGCGCCCGCGCGTCGCCACGGTCTGAGGTATTGTTCGGGTCAGAGCAATATGGCGCTGCCTTTGATTCACACCATGTCTCGAAACATCAGCGTTGATGCGATCAAAGCAGGGAAGTGACACAGCTAAGCACTGGCAGGCTTTAGGCTTTCCGTATTTTACCACTGAAGCGCCTACTGTAGTACCTTTGGACGAAAAGAAGGGCTTGCAGTCATTTTCCGCATCATGTGACTTCAGGTACGCCAACATTCGAATCCACGGAATGAGTGCCTACAGGCACCCTGCCATGGCAGAAAGTTTCAGATGCCATTCAGAGCCCTGGAAGTTGCGAGAAAGGTGACTGTGCCTTCTTCAAGCTCTTTGGCAGGGAGATGGCAGGGATGCAGGGATGGATGCCAAACCCATTGGGCTGGGAGCTATCGGATTGCTTCAAGAGACGCAGCTTCCGGTCGGTTTGGGCACCCATCGCCTCCCGCCCTCCTGGAGGTGGATGGACTCATCTGGCAGGATTGGAGCAGGACAGAACAGACGAAGTATCTGTAGATTCTGTAGATTATAGTCTACACCCATGAGATTGCACCCCTACACACGTGCGTGAACGTGTCCGACACATGTCCTGCAGGATCACGTCACCTCAAGAGGGTGGGGAAAAGGGACGTCTCCTGCGCCGCCAGGCCTCGGTTCGTCAGAGAAGTCGATGTTCAGCGGCAAAATGATGTAGATCGTCGTGTCCGTTCGCTTGACGAAAACGATCTTTAGAAGTTCTGGATTCAGATTCGGCAACCTGTTTTTTTGCATCTCACCAGCCTACTTCGGATCCCTTTTGTGTGTTAGAGGGCCCAAACTCCTTCTCCCAGACCTCGAGATCAAGGATGCAGAACGCGCACTGAAAGCAAACCGCCGGGTGCGGACTCTCCCTCCACGTACATTTCTGGCGGCCACGTACATCGCTGGGAGCTTGACCCTAGGCTTCCAACCACCATGAATTTAATAGGCTTTACCGAATCAACTAAGGATATTACACTACAAACACCAGGTCAACCATTTTTTTCATGGTCTCGGAAGTCTAGGGTTGAGGTACTCTTCAACATGCTGGTACTTTGCGGAGAGCCTCTCTGATCGGCTGAACGATGACACACCCATTGGCCTGATCCACACTGCCAAGGGTGGAAGTCGCTTGCGAAGAACATTCTCTCGCCGACGCGCGCTGTTCTAGCGTTTGAAATGGACACGAAGCCTTTCTTTTACAAGTTATGTGGTGTCGGTCGAGAGTTTGGGGGAAGGGCAGCAGAGAGACTTGCTTTGAGTACCATTCATGCAGGGGCATCAGATTCTGACTGACAAATCCACTACTGGCATTTCGATGTACTTTGAATGCTGTAGATGCGGTCTCTGTGGGAAACGTGAGGCATGATTGAGGCTTGGCTGGACAACAAGACCATTGCCACCTGCAAGAATGCAACCTGTCAGAGCTTCCACAGATTCTCTGTTTCTTTTCAGGGTTAAAGTTTTTCCCATTCTCAATCCACTGCTTGGTCATGCCACTGGCTGGGGCGCTCCCTTCGGTTTCTTTGCCCGGGCCCTGTCCCTTCCAAAGCGCTGCGCTCGGGTGTTCCCCAGGCCTCGATCAGCGCGCGGAACCAGAAGTACCACGATGAGCGAGTGATGCCCTATTCGAACATGACTCTGAAGGGCTGGATTTGGTACCAAGGCGAAAAAAACATGGACGGATTCTTGTCAAAAGGAAGGTCATCAGGGTACATACATATATATATATATATATGAGCTGGTTGATGTCCATTCACAGGGTTATCATAGGTTTTTGACACCCCTAGCTCTGGTTTCGCTGTCCTATTGAGTTGGGTTTCGGGGGATCCCCGCAGTCGTATTTGGATGTGTTGTTTTTAGGACTCAGAAGCTATCTCTCTTGGTTCCCGGGGTTCAGCGTGTCCCAATAAACGCCCCAGCACGTGGCTTAGGTGTGCATGGCAATTCGGCTCTGAACTATGGCTATGGATGTTTGGCGCAGCGACTGGTGGACAGTTGGCGACAGATCTGGAGCACCGAAGCAGCTGCTGGGCAAAACTTGGTGGGATGGGTAGCTCGGTGGTGGATGAACTTGGCGCCAAAGTTTGAAGGTGGATCCCCATGTTTTAGCAGATTTTTTCATAGGGAGATCCCCAGCCAATGGGTTTTGGTCTAAAGTTGATGCTCCGGGGTTTACGGTCTCCCAAGCGCCCCGTGCTGGTCGAAGTGCTGGTCATTTCTGTGAGGCAAATCGATTGTGGATATCTTCGGTGGACATCAGTGGACATCTTCCAGGTATTTCCAGTCCAGCTGCGTTTCACTGAACATTTTGCCACCATTTCACACACAGACATCGAGAATGGATGAGAATGATGGGGCAAGTCCATTTATATAGGGTTTTTCATGGATCCCTGGTTCCAGTGCAACTGAGATGGATTACTTATGGCCCCTACAGGTCCCGCCCTGGTGGCATCCACCGGTCCTGCTTTTCGGATCGATTCGACCGACTCGGTGGATGTGAAAGAAAGAAAGAACCCCAAATTGAGGGGCTGATAGGGGCTGTTGCTTTTGCTGTGGTTGCTAAATCTACTTGCTCTCCGAGCTTTTTGCGACAAGTCGAAAAGTCGCGAAAAGTCGAAAAGTGCACGAAAAGGCAACGATGATAAAAAGAGTCACCCACCAAAAGGTCCCGGGGCTTGCCGGGTCCTTTTGGCGGGCGTCTCTTTTTTGAAGGCGTTCCTGCTCGAGGCTGACTCACTTTGACACGGCTGGAGATGTAACGTTTGGATCAATTCTGCTCGACTTGTTGAAGGGCACGGCATGTGACTGGTGTCCAAAAATCTCGAAAGGTCGAAAAGTCTCGAAGTTTCCTTTACCTTTTTCACTTTTTGCCTTTTCTCACTTTTTGACTTTGATTTTTCTAACTTTTTGACTTTTTGCGTTTTGCTTGGTGTCTTGCAAATAGATCGTTGTGAAAGGATTTAGCGAGCTTAGGCTCCTGTTTCCGCTTAGCAAATCATAGACTTCCCCTCAGGCCACGCTCTGGATGTTTCGAAGCCTTGAAGAAAGCCGAGATACATGAAAAAACACATGGCTGCCTTTGGCCTGCTTTACCGTTGTATTTTGGGACTGAACATGCAGAGGATTTGTCAAAAAAGACCGACCGCAAACACCCTGACAGCGTCCGTTCTAAGGAGACGACGAATCCAATGGCCCCGTTTGGTTTTGTGGCTGTGCTGCAAAAGGGGCAGAGGAGGTTTTCCATGGCGTTTCGAAGGTTTTCTTCACCGAATTCCCCATGGATATCCCAAGCGGTACTGGACGCATCTACCTTCCACTCAGGTCTTTTTGAGGGGCTCCAGGTCCCATTCCTTTGGGGCAGATTGGCCGGATCTTCGAAGGTAGGAAGACTGGAAGACTGCTGGATTTAGACCCAAGCTACAGATCATAAGATCTATGCATAGATTGTTGGTTTGATGACTCCCAGACTTTCCGGTTATATATTGGGTTGTCTCATTGATGGTGTCTCAGGCCAGGCTAGCAGTCAGATGGTCAGATGGTCAGAGGTAGATGTTGAACATGGCATGGCGACGCGGACGGCGGCAAAGGCATGAAGCCTGAACCTCTGAACAGCTGCAGGGACCGCCCAAATGGATCGAATAGTGAATTCCTTCAAGCATAAAGTGGACATCAACTCCTGGACTTGATCTGACTTTTTAGTATATATTCTGACACTACCTTGCTATGGCTGACATCTGATGTGATGGACTCATCCATGTGCAGCGATTTTGTACGTTCTTTCCATAGGTCGAAGCAGCAAGACCACCGGGACGGCAAGCATCATGTTTCAGTGTCAGACCATCGGTTTTCAAGCGGTTAATTTCGTGGGTCGCAGTATGTCCGGCAGACCGCGACCGCTAGGTCCGCCCACCGGTGTCAGCGCCAGAAAGGTGACACAATGACACCCTCAATCAATGAGAGCATGTCATTTAACTGCTTTGTTCCATCCGTGGTTTGATGTACTTGTCATTGCAACCTCCATGTTTCCATGGACGTGCCCGGGCCGCCTGACCTTGCCGGTGCTGAGGTGACGCTGGCACCCTCGGGTGGTGAAGGCGGCAACAGCATGGGTGCCATGCGTTGGGCGCAGACCGCGAACTATGGCGTGGCGCCCAATCCGGCCATGCCCAAGACGTGGCTTGGTGGACGCCCGTCGTGGGATGGACTCCTTCTCAGGCTGCGCGTCTTCCCAACGGTGGATGTGTGGGCTAGAGTCGAAGATCTGGATTCCGGTCCATGTCTGGGAATGGACTGGACTTGAAAGAGATAAAGATCAAGTGGTAACGCGCCCAGAGTCAAGGGGAGTCAAGTTCTTCTGTGTCACTTGGGTGACGTTGGGGTGTTCACCATGTGCATGTGAGCACTGCTCACCAGAGCCTCATTCCATGTTATTGTTCCCTGGTTAGAGTCTATAGAGTTCTGCATCTTTACTACGCGTGCGCAAATGGTTATTCCTAAAAAGGTTAAGAAGCATTTGGTCTTGGATCAGGCTAGAGATGTGGCCCACACGCTTAAGTACTACCGGCTACCGATGGCTACCGGCTAGCTTCTGGAAAACGTCGATAGGTCTACTTGGATTGTCGAGTTGCAACATTCCAGCCATTTACAACTGGTGCGCCTTGAGATAGCGATGATGATACCCTTGACACTCGCAGAGATGATCGGATCACTAAGGTTCATGGCACAGGCTTTCGTGCCTCAGTTGCAGTCAGTAGGGCTTCCAGCCCAAACACATGGGGGATGGTAGTGTGTTTGACCTAGTTCTAATGGCTTTGGGCGTCTTTATGCAAGCAGTGGCCAAAGGAAACACGCAGATCATCACCTATGCTATTCCTGATTTTTTGGGGCAAACAAAGAGACCATCCAAATCCAAGTCATTTGCGACCGACCCATTCGGGGGGATGAATTGGACCGTCCACCCAGGATTTGGACGATCCCTTCAGCAACATCACCTGCTATCGCGCCGGCTGCTGTGGGACGGCCACTCCAAAGCCTCAGTGTCACAGCTGCTTTGGGCCCAATGGCTACTGCGCCAATCTCAGCGCCACTCAGCTGATGTTCTTTGCACCAATGACGGAGAGAAGATCATGGCAGCCGCCCCAGAGTTGAAGCAGCAAGCAAACATGCTGCGATACGTTTGGATCTGTGTTGAGCAAGCGGCTAACGGCTAGCCAGTGTTGTCGTTCCAGGCCACTTACTAGCAAAAAGTGTTTCATTTTGGCCAGGGGGTTTCCTCAAGGAGACGAACATTTCAATTCAGATGAAAACAGATCCACAGTGCTTCGGGATCCAGTCCGAACAGATCCAGTCAGCTCATTGCGTCTCATTTTGGCGCCCACACTCCTCGTCCAAGGGCGCCGCCTTGGCACGGAGTCTTGTCCCCATGGACATCGGGCGTAGGTCGGGCATGGTGGACAGCTGGGAGCTCGCACCGAGCTCCCGTGTGTTTCGCACATTCTGCGATTCTCAGGCCACGAATTATTACATCGGCCCGATCCACCCCAGAGACAAGAAACCTGTGGGTGATCGCTTGGCTGCGGCCGCTGCCAGCATTGCGTATGGCCTGCAGGGACCATTTACTGGACCCACACTGGCAGGATGTCAGATGGCACATGGGAAGATTACCGTTCAGTTCAATAGGCTGGGTCCGCTGGGAGGTTTTTTTTGCTGCAGATTCGAGTCGAGGTCCCAGCTGTGCAGAGATGGTTCTTGCACGGGACAGACTTTGCACCGGTGGGACACTGTAGCTAAGTTGACAAGACAGTTGCTTACGACAAGACACACACACAGAGCTATCTTGCCATGAACACTGACAGACCAACTGACAGCTAACAACACACACTTTGTGAGAAGACCAGTGGCTCCGAGCAGGAAAGTGTTTGTTTAACAGAGCCATCCGTGCCAACCAAGCACTATAGTATAGCCTTTGCTCGCAGGTCGTTGCTTGGATCAGATCGCTTGATTGTCCAAGACTACAAGCGACTCGTCTCTAAAAGAAGATGAGACATATTTGAAGGCTCCAGTGCGCCACGTGCACAAGCACAGGCAAGCACCAGCAACCACAGGGTCGGATGTGCGTGCAGCTTCGCAACAAAAAAGCCCAAGCGATGGTGAACACTGGATAGAAAGAGTGCGTGTACATCGGACACATGAACAATCGGGATTTGTGTTTTTTGTCCCTGCCTGCTCTTTTGATCCAAATGAATCTACTTAAATGATGCAAATGGCCCACTTGCCCAGCTGCCTTGTGCCGGTTTTGGGACAGCAGACAGCAGCGAATGCCGATTTCACGATTTCACTGGCCAAGGACGTTGGGCTCGAGCCGTGTGGAAGTCCTCACCAACAAGTCACTATTTTGTTTGCAGACCAGCGGACGGAAGGCGGCTATGTGGCTTCAGTTTCACATGGGATAGTAAGGAAGGTTATTCGTTTGAGACGTGCCACCTGACCCTCACTTAGCTTGGTCGCAGAGCAATTTCTTTGGCATTGAACACAGGTTCCGTATGAAATCTATAGAAGGAAGTTGGGCATACCTGGCAGATGGGGATACGATTGTGGTGTTTCTACAACCCTTGTCTATGAATATGACTGACGTGTTTGTCTCTTTTTGACTCCTTTTGTGGTTGAACATGTGTCTAAACATGTCAAAACATGTCTGGCCACGCTTCCTCGTTCTTCCGGAAAAAGCAGGACGAGGAATGCATCGATGATGGCTCTGGCAAGGGTGCTGGTACTGGAGCATTTGAAGATGAGAAGACCTGGGTCTCTGTGGATGTTCACCAGGCCGTTCCAGCCGTGAAACGGTGTTTCTCAAGCTCAAGCAGACCTGACGTGTTTCATTGATGGTGCAGCTCCCATGTGTTTGGCTTGATTTTGATGGAGCTTCTACCTTGAAAGTTGTTCCATCCACTTTCTTCCCCCGTGTGAATTCTGAACATGATCCTTTGCAAAATGGCATCATGCTAAGTTCAGTTGGGGAACTTGGAATCATGTTCGACTGCTTTGCTCTTGCGAGGGAAGTGTTACAAGCAGCCCCCCGGTCACCCAGGCATGGCCAAAGACCACAAGAGAAAGCTGTGATTTTCCGCAACCCTACGAGGATGGTTCGTTTGTGCATGCCTTCATCAAAGCGTTGGGATGCCAAAAGCCCTCTATTTCACTCATCTCAGCTCCGCTCTTCTGTCAGGTGTCTGCGAACTCCATCGTGGTGGACCTTGCAAAGACCCAGGGCATGGCCTTTGGAATCCGCTATGCCTGGAAAGGGGACTGCTGCGATCAGAGGTGAGATCTGATCGACAGTGGGGGACCACGGACCAATCGATCGTGGGGACGTTGGATAGGATGAAGATCTGACGGTGTCTGGTGCCGTCACGGTGCGTCTGGTGCTGTTCTTTTTGGAATGATGCGAGATCGATGAAGCATCGGTGTGTGACGCAGTCGCACCTGCTAGGCTGCACAGTTTTTTGGGGAAGAACCAATGACATCGTGGTATGGTCATTGGAAGCCAGACATGTGTTGTTTTTGTTTTTGTCTGGTCCCTTTTGGTGGAACTCCCAATCAAAGCAATCCCAAAAAACAAAGGCAGGTTCGTTTGGGGCCGTTGGTCCCTTAAGGAAGCCCTAGTGGAATCATGGAATCTGCCACAGGCCAGCCACCGGTGCAGCTTGCCCAGTGGCATCCTGTCCATTGATGGCACAGCATTCCGGATTGCCAGCAAATCCCTTTATTGCGCACATCGAGAAGCATGGCTATGACAAGTGCAGTATAGGACAGATTCAAAGGCATACAGACTTGGTTGAAAGAATTCCTTAGTTATATATATAGTTTTTCCGTTCTGGTTCGCACACGTGTTGTGCGGGTCAAGCCCATGACTGCCCTGTTGAGGCCACACACCAAACCATGGTAGTCCCTATCCTGTGAGAAGGGGGTCAAGTTCGGGTCAAGACCAACCCCAAGAACGATGGGCCAATTGGATTGGTTCACATCTCCCGCCATGGGCCAATTTGAAAACACCAACAAGAGGCGGAGCAAGCCTCAAACTCATGATTGCAATCAATCACATACAGTCACCATTTACTGTGCTCCTTAGTTTTTAATCACTGGATTCAGTGATTTACTGTGGTTGCCGAGCTCTGTTTTTCGCACTGGAGATGCGGAATGGTCGGATAGCCAAGGAATGGTCGGTGCAAGTGCGTTGCACCACAGGTGTGCGATGAGAATTTGGAAATGGAAAGCCCTAAACGGAAAAAGAACCTTGGGAGGCACGGCCCCCAAATCTAACAGGTCCGTTTGAAACCCTGAGGCAAACGTTTCGAAACAAAACCCAAAACAGGGCCAAAAAAAAACCAAGCCCTAAACCTGTGGTCGTGTGAGTCCCAGAATCGGTGGATTCCGTTGTGGATATGGCTCCAGAATTCACCAATCAGGAACGTCTGCCGTTCGATCATTGTTCTTGTGCAGTCTAGTTATGAGAGCCATACCCACGCGATGCCTTTACCGCTAGCTGTGGCTTTGCACAGATTAACAGGCCCCTTTGCTAGCTCTTTTGCACATGCACCTTTTGTTCTGCTCCTCGAGCTCTTTGTTTTCCTTTTGCCTCTTGCTTGGGCATCTATCTATGTTTCACCTTGACATTTGGCTGCCACTGGGCCGCCTCAGTTTCGACAAGTTGGATGTATTGGTCGGGGTTGGGCTTAGATGCCTAGATCCTTGCAGCGCATTTGGCGCGCAAGTCGAGCAAAGCTCGAACCATTCGATTGACCCCTTATCCATGTCCTTTGAACAAGTACAGCAAAAAGAGAGCCTCAGAACAACGCCACTCATGAATGCACCTCTTGAGAAAGTATTAGGCTTGTTGATCACGGTCATGACACCTAACTCTCGGTCTACAAGGCATCAACTGATTCGTTTTCAAGGATGCCAGCTCGTCGCCATACACCACAGACTGACGAGTACCTGAGTACCGTGTCTTTCATTTCAAGTACTGGGATGCGCAGCATGTATGAGAAGGGTCTTGCACATCCCAGCCTTCGCGTCGACCATTGTTACTATAAACAGTAAAACAATGATTGTTCGGGACTTGAACCCCTCAATGGTGGTTGGAATGCTAGGGCACGCTAGGGCCGCTAGGGCCCTAGTTCCAGGTCGAAACAACCTGTCTACCTTCAGTATTTTTTCACAGGATCATGGAATTTTCGCTCCTGCTGCTCCGGGCTCCAGCTTCGCTCCAGGTGTCTCAGGGTCACTCAGCCCAGCCTTGTCACCGGCTCAGAGCGTTTCGGAGGTGGAGGCGCCTGGAGGCAGAAACGAACTGATGAATAACACATGTTTGGACCTAAGAAAGGCTAAAATTAAGAGTTCAACTGGTTTCAGTGTTTTTGTGGTTGATTGAAGATTAGTCTATGCAAACTGACCCTATGTGTTTGAAAGCAAGTTCGGCCAGTCCTTCCATATTCTTCCACAGATCAACACATGATACAAAGAAATTCCAGGATGCATCTAGATCCCATGATATCCGATGTTTTGTTTTTCCCGATCTTACTTTCCAGATCCGTCTCTGGTCCGGTTTCCGTCACTCTGTCTCCATCTTCATTTCGTCAATGGTCCCCAGGCCGTTTCAACCATTTCAACCCCCCCCCAGGCCGCCCGATGTGAAGCATCCGGGAAACAAGGGGGGGGGCGACCATCAGTCCTTATGAACCCATCAATACCCATCATCCTTCGTTTCCACATCGACACTTGGGGCTGAACCCGAGGCGGCGAGCGAAAACTCCGTTGAGGCCAAGGACTGAGTCCGGTCCCGCGGTGCGGGGGCGAAGAAGTAAACAGATTTCTGGTTGAGAGACACTCATGGACCATCTACAGGACACTCATGTAGCAGAAATGCGGATTCGAACCATTCTTTGTAGATGTTTCATGCATTTTTCCTTAAGCCGGTAAAGCCAATCCCGAGCCTTTGGGAAGATCCCAGACCGAGGTTGGGGGAAGAACGATCCGGGACCGGGGACGAAGCTCACTGGATGGGATGAGTAAAACAGTCACGAATCACTGAAACAAGAACAGGTGGACAGTTGCGTGTCCTTCAGAGAGTGGAAGGCACCGCGAGTTCGGTCAATGGAAGGACTGTTCCACCTGATACCGTCAAAAGGTGTGTGTTTGGGCCAGGCCTGGGATGGGCCAACGTGAATGGCCAAGGCCTGGGAGGTTCTTCGGAGGGTTCTTGAGTTTGGTTGGTTTCGTCTTCCAAGCCTTAAGGAATCCCTCATGTAAGATCATGTGGTAGGGTCAATTCAGTACAATTGGTCTACCCCGCACCATAGTGTCATGATGTTTTATGATGTTTCATGTATCTTTGGGCAGCATTGTGACGCTTGAAATAGCAGTGGGCCTACACAACATCTAGGACAAAAAACACTAATCCTTCACCGTGGCCGATATGACCAGGATGTGGTTCTGCGAGGGAGTGGCCCGTCACACCCGTGTGTCCAGGACAAACGCTCCATGCTGGCACTCTTTGAACTCTTTCAACGCCTGAGCAGTGGCAGCGTGGGAATCCCAAGTCCATTCTTGGAATTTCACTGTTGTTAGCTGTCTCATCAACTTGTTGATTTTTGGACCAGCCTGTTTAGGACCTCTTTTCAATGGCCCCTTTCCACCTGGCCCCACCATGTGTTGGGCGCAGGGCCACCCAATTTCCAGCGACCACGACGCCTGGCACACGACGTCTGAGGTGACACCCTTGGAGTTGACGGAGGCTTCGCCACTGGATGTCTTCGTGCACCAATTGGAAGATGGCACGCACGGACGCCCACGACACACGGTCGGTGCGTCCCGTTGAACACGGACGCAAAGGCCGACGGACCAGCGAAGTGGTGCGAAGCTTCTCGAAGGTTGCTGGACACATCATGACACCTACGACCTAGGGTTCAGCAGCGTTGATTGAGTTTGGAAAGAAACGGTGCCGGTGCCATGCCTATATATATATATATATTATATCGGAGAGCTTTTTCTGCACGCGAAGATCACCCTGTTGGCCCATACAAGGGTGTGAAGCCGAATTCTAGGTTGATACTCCTCCAATGTCGAAGATCTTCATCTGTCTCCTGTCTTGCCCCCGCGTGCAGTCTTTTCAACAGATGCAGAATAGGGACCCGGCGCAGGTGTCAAACAGATGCAGTTTTGTTAAATCATATCACCGATATCGCCCACCCAACCCTCGCAGTCATTTCACGCTGGCGAAGTGCGGCATTGGGGGCCGAATCCTTTTGATTTGGTGACTTTGACACATCGTACGATCTCGATGCAGCTTGCCTCATGGTGACTGTGGTGTTGGGTGATCAGACAATGACACATAGATGCCCAGAAGTCAGAAAGAACACTGCCCTATACTCAAGCACTTTGATTTTACAGGTTTGAGTGCAGCCAGTATATATATATATATGCCAGTATGACTTCTAAGCAACAGCAAGTGATGACTTGAGATGTCCTTGTGAATTTTTAGCCTTAGCCCTAAGAATTATGGTGTGCAACCCTTCTTGTAGTGCATTGTGGCAGGTTTTGAAGCAATACCAGCCGGACACTTGAGGTGGGGCCTCTTCTGCAGCAGCCGACAGCGCCTTCTAGCTTTCATCATGCGTCAGGCCTGTTCAAGCACCGGCGCCGGTGTGAACAGGTGTGGGGGGTTATGCAAGGAAGACCGCCGCCCCGTTCGGGCAGGAAGGTCGCCAAAGGCCTCCAAGCGACGTTTGGCACGACCTCGGCCGGCAGATGCTTTTTGGATCTTTTTTGGAAGACATATGTTTCTCAACAGATGGGCAACCCTTGTCCACTTGCACATTTGTTTCAAGCAGGGCACCTCATGAGAGAGATCACAGACCGGACATCACCCCCCCTTGCAAAGACGGTGTTCTTCTCTTCCATCTCTGTGTCTCACACCCAAACACACCCTGCCACCTGTCTCAGGCGTGCCACCGAAACGAGCTCATGCGCGTGCGCTGTACGATCCGATCCAAGGCGCCGCGTTCGCGCGTCGTCACCAACGCGCGTGGGGGGCGGTGCGAAGGGAGTCGCGAAAGGCCCGTGGCTCCCAACACACAAAGACATATAGTTAGCCGTAGTTAGCCGTAGTTAGCCGTAATAGTATCAAGAGTTGCCTGACAATCTGATTCAATCTGAATCCGATGCGCGCCTCCACCGTGACAGAGATTGACCACGTGGGTCATAGGTACCCCCTGACACCGCTGCTGACTTGACGAACTCTTCTGTCATTCAACTCCCAAGTTGAAGTATGGACAGTGACACACCGCGACAGAGAGATTAAGTGGAGGCTGCAGAGGGAAGTCGTTCTCTGAACCTCTTCCCGTTCCATGCCTGTAGCTTGAGCAACTACGAAGCATACAGCGCGACGGGCCATTTTTTTTGAATTTGACTTTGGTCCGTTGGTCTTCGTCTAGGAAGATCTTGGATATTGGTCCTGGTGCAGACCTCAGATGACCTTAGCCCAGCCGCTGTGACTCTGTTTAAAGATTGGAAGTCAGACCCAGACAACTTCGAACAGCATGGGATGTGGGGCACAGGGTACATGGATTTTTCATCTAGACCTACAATCATCCATAAAAAGTATCATGTGTGCCAACCGTGCAGCACTCCTTCCTTGACCATCGCCGGGACGGTGCGTGACGTTGCCGGTCACCTCTGCGGATCGGCTCTTCACCGGGCTGTTCACTCGGAACACCATTGGATGACGAGCGTAACGGAAAACAGAAAGGAACAGTACATTTGGTTTTGGGTTGAGTAAATGTCCTTAGGTCCTAAGGCAAAATCAACAGATCAACCAGAGATCCACGCAGACTTGCGGACGCCGATGCACAGCAGAACATTGGTTTATTGGATCAGTATTGGCGACGAACGTTTAGAGGATTCTCTCTTCTTTGGGTCGGAGTCTTGATGCCCGAGGGGAACAAGGACGCTACTAGGGGCAAAGGGCATCGCTACTAGGAGCAAGGACGCTACTAGGGGCTCCTGGCCGTACTAGGAGCATTCTTGCTTCTAGTAACAAGAAGCTGTTGTCTATGCATGGGACTTTCCTGAGGAATTCCGGGACCTTGGACCGGCTGTCAACCTGGTCGACCGGTCGACCTGCCCGAGGCATTGGAATTGCTTCTACGTTTGGGGGCACCCAGATAGGGCATCCGATTAGACCGACCGGGCGGTGGCTGCGGATTTTTGAAGCTTTTTGAGAGAGGAAGTGATTGAAACTGGGCTCGAGTAGTGAAAAAAATGGCACCCTGAGTGTGACTGTTTTCCTCTAGACTCTAGAAACCAGTGGTTTTCAGGGTCCATGTGAGTTTTCCACGGGGCTTTATGGACCAAGCTGGTAATTGGATGAGACCCTTTGGATCATCCAAACGTTGAAGTCTCATTCTTCAGCCTTTCCACAGGCGAGTCTTACATCAGGCCTCTACAACCCTGAATGTTTGGCACGCAACCCGCTTTTCTTTTGAGTGGTTTTGATCCTGTGCTTTCAAAGCACAGGGTGCAGAAGCGCAAAAGCTTGAGGTTGTGGTGGAACCTATGGAACGATCTAGAACGACTGCCAAGCAGCTTTTGGCACCCTTATCATTACATCATTACTTCATTATTGAGTCTGAGCGAGGGAAACACTATTCTGAATTCTTTGGGCAAGGGCTACATGCCAACCAAACCTACCAGAACAAGGACACATGTAGACAGCACCCGAAATCGCTCAACCAGATGTGGATTTGCTTTGCTTTTCATGACGTTAGTCACCTGAGTGTGGCCCACCCAGGATGGCAATGATGGACGCACCATGAGCCCTAAGGCACCGGGTGGTTTCGGCGGAGTCGGCAGAGTCTCGTGGGTCTCTTGAGTCGAGACCGTGTGGTTGGTCGGGGTCTTGGGTGTTCTTGGGTGGGAAGGAAGGGCCTCAAGTTATTCCAGTGATTTTAATGAACTCATCAAACACCACTTGGGCTGTCTGATCTGGGGGTGTTCATCACCTCCGTCGCCTGTTCGAAGGCGCACAAGATTTTCCCGCTTGTGCGGCGCACGAGATCACGAGATGCCGTGGCACGCCAGGGCGGTGCATCACCATCGATCAGTCCAAGCGCTTCCTGTAGGCGCGGGACGGCTGGAACGGCTGGAGCACGGGCAGAGCGTTGGCTTCTCCTCGTTCGGGTGTTGGAGGATGGTGGAGGATGATTGGACGATATGCGACCCTGAAACATGAGGATATATGATATATGATATATTACCAATTATTGTGTTTGTGCAACACTAGTTTTAGGTACAGGCTTTCCAAAAGCAGTCAACGAATCAGGTAGAAATGACTTACAGTTACGCCCGTAACTTCGTGGTTTTCGAGCGATTGAATCGGTTCAGAACCATGGAGGCGATCGAAGTCGATCGAAGTGGTTTGCAATTTTTCTCTCAACCAAAGACCTGGGTTGATTGAAGAGGATTTGATCTGAGTCCAGTGTTCAGCTTTCATGGGTGGCCCACGGAATTCACATGGTACATACGCATCGCTGGCATTCGCTTTGCCATTATTCATGTGGCCTATCTGACCATGTGCTAGAGCAGCACTATCCTGCCACTACACTCCCTGAAATAATCATGGAAATGAATGGCATGGCCCCAGAAGGGATGATGGATGACCATTGTCCTCTACAAACAGGTGATTTTCACTCCACTTCGTTGATTCTTCCACGGAGTGTAGCTCAGTCGCGCGGTTCGTCTCGCCTTCAGCCAGCGGTTCGTGGCTGACCCCACTGTTCGTCGCCGCTTCACGGCGCTTGACATGTCGTTGCGGATTGCACCCGGAAGCTGCAAAGAATATGACCTTGAAGAAAGGATATCCATTGAAGAAAGCCCTTCTGTCGGCATCATGTTCTGTCTACTGGAGCATGGTTTTCTGTCTTGAAGCATTCAGAGTTTGGCATTGGAAGAACTCTCAAGTGACAAGTGATAGTACAGGAGTAGCCAAGCATGTAGCATCAAGTGGTCGCAACGGACATGGATGCGCTTGCTTTCACCGTGAAACACGGGAGCCAGCTGGGACCAGCCAGCCTTCGACCGACTGCACCGTGCATGCCCATCTCCTGCACCTGCCCGACTGCGCCAGGAGAAGCATGCTGGGCTTTTCGGTGAGCAGTCCAAGACTGGCTGGGGAGCCGACGTGGGAGCCGATGGGAGCCGGCGGGAGAGACGGGGAAGGTCCAGGAAAACCACCTGGCCCTGTGGCACCGACTGAAAGACCTATCTATATCGCTAATTACGACTAGTCACTACTACTAGTTACTACAGCTACTGCTACTGCTGCCACTGCTACTGCTGCTGCTGCTACTACTCCTACTACCACTACCACTACCTCTGCGTCTACGTCTACGTCTATACTTCTACTACTTCTACTTCTGTGTCTTGTCGCAAAATCATGGATCGAGACTCAGGTCTTTGGCAAAGGCAAAGTCTTGGGCCAATTTACATTGATTTCGTGGGCCAAAGATGGTCGTCCCCACTAATAGAGAATTTGTCTACAACTTCCATAAAAGGTTCCTTTTGGAGGGGATCTGTGTCGGATCACCACTTCCCAAACAAGGAGACTGGGCAGCCCAACAGGCCCGCCAGCGAGTCACCCGGTCCACTGAGGCCGGAAGCAGCCCGGGACACCGAGGGCGGAAGCCGCGCCGTTGCCGAACGGGCGCCGTTTCCGAACGGGACGGCAGTTTGACGTGTTTGTTTCGACCGAACTTGGTACTGAAGGGCTTGAAGCTTGCCTTTGGAGATATGCAAACTTCAAGGTAATTGTGTTGTACCGGATTGCCAGTGTTGGGAAGCCACATGTGGATTCAGTTAATGGTATATTATGGCTGTTTCTTGATTATTAATGCAACATGCTTATTGCAGGCCATGTATTTTGAAGCGTTTTGTCTCCCTGGGAGCTCGAAAACGCCATTGCGCAGTCTGACTCATGCACCGTTGATGTCGATGATGGGAGGAAGTATCAGTGAACAATACTCCAGCGCTGTTTGAAGGCATGGGCCAAAGACACTTATAGACCATGGAAAGACCTTGGCTGAGGAGGATTGTCCCCTCAAAAGCACTGAAGAACACCTCCAACAGCTGAGGCCCATCCACCCCACGCTCAGTGGGTTTCAGCCGTGGCGCTGGGGCAACCAAGTGGATGGGAGGTCTACAGATGAGTCGAGTCTAGTTGTGTAGATGAGTGGCGCTCGGCATAGTCGTGCTGTCCGATGACCCTGAGTTGGTTGCCATTTGGGGAATCCCCATACACCGAAATCAGACACATTGGCTACTGCCCGGGGCTGTATATCCTCTGTGTTTCTGGTTGGGCCTCTGCTCTTAACCTTGACATGTGCTGATTTCACACGAATCTTCGACATGAACTGTGGGAACTGGACGTGTTAGACCTGGTAGATGGACCAGAAACAGAATATGCAGCCTCAAGCGGCCAATGTGTCTGATTTCGGTGTATTAATTCCCGAAATGGCCAAAACTCGTGCCTTTGATTCCAATCAATCCAGAGTATCGCTGGCACCGCAAAACGCCACCTCATCGACCTTCCCGCTTGTTTGGGCGACGAGGAACCATTGCGACCAGTAGGAACTGAGCTTACTTTTTGCCCACTATACTTACGTCGGTTCTATAGTATGTGCCCTACAGAGTGACTTGCTAAGATACCAAGGCCTTTGGGATTTTTATAGGGTCGTGATCAGAGGTTCCTTGGCCCATCATGGTGTTTTTCCGTGGGGTCCGCTCGGCTGGTGTTTGGGCCTGGGAGCTCACCACATTGCCCATTTTGTTCATATTGAAGTGCCAAGACTTGGTGTGGTGCTCTTTGGCACCGGTGTGGAGCTTTTTTTCAAGACATGCTAAGGGCCTGTTAGGGTTTTCTGCGGGACCACTGGAGGATACCCACGTGGTTCGGGGGTTCTCCCTGGTCATGCCACAGCCATTGGCTCAGGCCCGACCCTGCGCTGCTCTCAGATGTCCTTTCGAACTGGCTTTTGGTGTTTGGGTGGGGCTCCGCAACATGCCAAACGCATCCATACGTTTTGAAGAACTCCTGGACCATCCTGGGATGCACAAAAAGACATAACAAGACTCATGCTGAGGATGCATAGAAGGGAGGCCTTTGTATTCTGAATATTCACACAGCATCTCAGGTGGATGGTTGCTGGAAGGACGTGGTTGAGATATGCTGAGATCGCTCAACGGAGCACACTGGGGAGAGGTTCTGATGTTGACATCCCCAGAGCGTTCACCGACGGAAGGGGCGTGTTTCAAACGGGAAGGCGGAAGGAACTGAAGGAACGCGCACCGCGGCCGAAGGAACTTCACGCCATTCCACCGGTGCAAAGGACTGGGACCACTGAGTCACATGACCCGACCACCTTCCCCTTGTCAGGGAATTCAGTGCTTGTAGCTTCACTGGGGTTGACCGGGGTTGACTCCGGGACTTTCGCATCTCTCCTGATCCGATTTTCTCTCAATCTTGGGAGACGCGCGGCCACATCAAGTTTTCTTTTTTTTTTCACCCGTTTCTGTGCTCCAGAAGCTCCGCCTATGCAGCCTCAATCTGTATTGATAATTTGGAGATTTGCGCACCAAATCTGTGGGGTAAGCTCAATAAGATGGAGTTCCAAACAAGCTTCTAGAGGTCCGTGAGGCCACACAAGACCACTTGGAGAGCCCACCCATCATGTCTCATGTATCATGTCTCCACTTTCAGGTCTTCGTGCACATCGTTTCTGGTCCTTTTTGGAAGACCGCAGGCACCGCAGGCACCACAGGCACGCCTACATCTGGCACCACCAACTCGAGTCTCCCGGGCGCGAGCGACGGTGCCCAGGCCCCCGCAGCGCCGGGGAGATCCAGAGCAGCGTGGCGCTGGTGGGGACTCGGTCTGCGGAGGGAGCTCGGTCTGTGGAGGTCTGTCGAGGTTGGTAGACTGGACGCGCAGTCTTTTTGAGTGACCAGGTTGTTTTAAGTTGAAGGATCTGTCCCCTCCGTGCCTACCTGCTGCGCCCAGTATCAAGGCCACGAAGACTTCGTCACCAATTTCGCTGTGATTTTTCGCCACGGTGGAGTGTTGGTAGTGATTGATTGCCTTGTATAATTATATGGGCTAATTGGGGGGTAACGAAGCGGACATCAACATCAACGAGTCCCTAGATATCAATGATCTAAAAGTCCCAAACGGTAACCGGTATCAAGCTGTCCAAGACTGGAAATCGGTCTTCGGAAAAATCAGACCCCGGTATCATCGGTATCCTCCACGATCGCATGGAAATCAGTCGAGTCTCGGCCTGCAGCTCGAGGCTGCAGCCACATCGGCTCTGGGCGCCCAAGCGCGCCTGGGCGGAGTTTCAGATAACACAGGTGTGCGCCCCTTGCCAGGGCATGGTCAAAGGACAGATGTGATACCCATAGGCATCATGGCTGAAAGAGATAGGCACCGGTCATTGATTTGAGAGGAGTGACATTGTCCAACAGTTGAATACGGATGTTTTCCCAAAACATGGCGTTGGGATGAGTGCTGGGACGTGTACGCGAGCGTAGAACTGTTTGTTGGGTTGATTATATAACTGGTCTCCATTTTCTTAGAATGCATCTGTTCAGCCGAGTGGGGTTGCTCTTGAAGTTGCCCGTTTTTGTTGGTGGTTGTGTGACCCTCCGCCACGGGTTTTGCTTGGCTGCGTTCTCTTTTTGACTAGGATGCAGTTCTTCTTTCGGGTTGGTTGCCGTGCTTCATCCTTTCCAACAATTGCTAAGCAACTCCCTTGGATTCTAAACCAGATTCAAAGCACCAGCAGCCCACAAGGTTGCAATCTATCTTTGCCAAGGGGTATGGCCTGTTGGATGACCCTTTTCCCCTACAATTAGGTCGTTTTCCACTTCCATGTCACTGGGAGTCCAGATGGAAGGAGCTCCATGTTCAAAAGACCAACTGAACCAGGACACCTGAACCAGGCAGTGAAAAGAACCTTCGAGTCTCCAGAAGCTCTGAATCTCTTGGTTGCTGCGGGAGTACTTCCCGATAAACTGGCCTGCTCGGTCAGTCTTCAGCCCAGGTGTGCGAAGAGTCCAAGAGCTTTTGGTGGCCTGTTGCAAGTTGGGAGTGGTTGGTCAAAATCTCGAGACTTCGATCATGGACGCCGAAAGCGCCCTTGGCCCGCGCGAAATCGCGCTTTCGGCCAATGGCTGGGGATTTGGATTTTGCGTTTGTACATGTTTGTGCTGAATCTACCCTTCATAAACCAGGTGCTATCAGGTTTTCAAGCTTTGAGCTGCACCTCTTTTGAAGAAGTTAGGCTTTGGATGGCAGACTTGGGCTCCAGAAGCTTCAGCCGCATTGGTTCGTTGCACTGTCAAACAGGTTTCAGCTTGAATATGTCGCCTCTTCCGTGTGTAAGGTTATACCTTGGTTGTTATTTTTTGGGGGCGCCTTGGATTCTGACCATTGACTGCGGAAGCAGCATTTCATTGGTCTCATGGCCTTTTTGTCAGCCAATTCAAGGTGTTTTCCATGACCACCCCCCATAAAGTATCCATCTATATAATTGAACTCGAACTGACACCCTCATTTTATTCCATAGTGGGCTAAATTGACCCTGTCCCAATACCGAGCGCTTGTTCAAAAGGGCCTTTTTCCGAGATCAACGGACCCAGACAGTGGCTGAATGACTCTGGCAACATCACCCCGGGCACCTGTTGACATGCTTCCATAGATGGCACCATTGGTTGGTTCATGAAACTGAGGGGATACCCCCAGGTCGTGTATACATCAATAAGTATATCGGTCTATGGCGACCCCTCTATCATTCCCGCTCCTTGTTGGCTTCAACGGATCTCCGGATCCCCATCTCCTAGGCCTTGCCAGGCGATGCGTCGATGTCGCGCGGAGATGAAGTGAATCGAAGAGGGAGACCGTCTTGGCATAAGTCTTGGGCACTGTTCGCACCGTTTTTTCTTTAGATCTGGTTTCGTCCAAGAGGACAATTACTGGCCCGGCATCGGGACGCTATTCAGTTTTTGTTGGGGCATTTCAGAACTGATACAAGACGCAGGGATAGGAGCTGCGATGCTCTTGGTGCGGGAGACCTGTGTTTGTCATTCCCTGCACACCTGAGCCGCAGGTCGAAGTCAGCACCAAAAACCACCTCTCCCAGGACTCCCAGGCTGCGCCGCCAAGTAAACCGTGGAGTTTGCCTTTGGTCTAGTAATTCTCTTAAGCCATATAGGAAGCTACCAGCACCTTCAAATGTAACTGATTTTTGTGCTACGAGATTTTTCAGGTACGTTTTGAACTAAAAGTGTTCGAGCTCTGTTTTTCTGCGCGTTTGTGTTTTAAGGGTTTTAACATATTATATAACATGTGATCCTCCCCCATGCCCACCGACGTGTACATCAACATCAGCGGCTGCCTCCTATGCCGGGAAACTCAGTCTTTTTCAGCGAGGGGCTGGTCCGGTTCCATGCAGCAGCCTCTTGTATTTCAAGAGAGCTCTGCTGAACGTTCGAAGACAGGTGGTAAGGCTATGTGTGCGTCGTGAGATTCTCGCGACCCTTCCTATGATGTCTTCATCTTGCCAACAGGCAAAGCCTAGGTAACAGGTGTGGCGGCATGATCGAGAAAAGACGATTGGTTTGACGCAAAAACCATGAGTCAAGCAGCATAAACTGTTGAGAAGGAACTGACACCCGCTGTTGATATGTGACTGCATATCTTCCCTGCCAACAGGGGACACACAACTGACATGCACACAACTGTTCTCACCACACACTCGCACACATATTGCTTTTCATGCAGTCTAGCAAAGGCACGTTATGTGGTCCAACATGTGGAGCTTGGGCTTTACACGGAAGAGTTTCAAGTCTCGCTCCCGTGAAATGCGTGCCAGCGCACTGTAGCTTTCCTTATAAGATTGGAAACCAACCCGCACAAGAGCACTGACTGCAAACATGTGGACTCTATAACCGGCAGTCAAAGGATCCGTAATACCCCATCCCAGGGGCACCAAGCGACGTGCTGCATCTGCTGGCAGCCAAGTCCCGTACAAGTACAGTCCACGGAAGAATGCGTTTCCTGTGTCTGCTGAGTACTTCAGGATCTGGAAGAGATCACGGTCATTTGGTGCCTCAAAACTGTCGCGCTGTCTTGACATCCAGAAGATTCAATGCGTCCCATGACAAAACACATTCTTCCGGGCCAAGAAACCACATCAGCACACGTGAAGCTCGAAAGGAAGCATGAAATCCATTTTTGGACCACGATGCAGTCGTGCCCCTGACCTGAAAGTACCGGATACTGTTTTCGCCTCAGCTCTGAAAATTCCAAGAGAAAACTACACGGTGCTTTGCAGTGGTTCATCCAAGTTGCGTTTGAATCTTCAAGGTCTTTTTGCTAAACTCGTTGAGTTTGCAGGTCTCATGGGCACGACTGCACCACTCCCGGAAGTGGCTGTACAGGTCCTCTAGCTTGCTGTCCAGGCTGGGGCCGTGCACGAGGATATCGCAGATTGTAACTAGCGCGCTAGCACAAAACTCTTTTCCGACACCTATCGCCCATGTATGTGCGATATCAGTTCGGATTCGCAGAGCCGACCGCGCCCCTGGACATTCAAGAAACTTGGCCTCTGCTCTCTTCCATGGAGGTCTCTGTGAACCCCGATCGAAACCTTCCAAGCAACCATGCTTGCCAAGTTTCCACCACTCCTCAGCTAAGCACAAGATGGCGACCCAAATACCTGTTGTGGCTTGAAACAAACATGCCGTGCGTGCCGTGCGTCCAGCGTGTTGCAAAAATGGCAGACATATTTCGCATTGAACCCTGTTGACAAAGAAAGCCATTTTCTCAGCCAAGGCCAATCTCCTTTGGCGCCAACATATATCAGATGAAATTGTTCGCCTGCCACCTCAGAACGTGCACAATATCTACTGTATAGTACGAGCATGCACATGTGTGTGCGTAGTGACATGTATACAACCCTAGCCGGCAAGCGGCTGTAATCCCGGTATGATAGCAGCGTGTCAGATCATCAACCATTGCGCTTGAGAGGTCATAGATCGTTGCATCTTTTGCCGCGTAGTTCTTGCTGGGCATGAGATGGGATAGAAATCTTGTGCTGAACGAGTGCCTAGGGTTCTATGGATCCAGGTTGCTTCAAGCACCCCCGCTAATGGCATACAAGTTAGGGCCTGTACAACGTTTGAGCTTAGTTTCCCAAGATATTCAGAGGCAATGTAAACCGAGAAAAGGCTGCCAACACGGCCAAAGATACCCAGTAATATTGGTACGATCTTCCTCACAAACGCCCACCAGTGGTTGATAGGTTACAATATGGATAGGATTCTTTGCTTTGCCCCGGCCCTCGTCTCCATGAATACAGTAGGGGATCAGCCGGGTGTAGTCACTGAAGTCCCGGAAGACCGGATGCCCAGGATCCAACATTTTGTATCGCTGCCAAAACCTTTGGAACATGCACCCCCATTCTTGCTTTTGGGAAAGACTAAAACCACCCAGCAAGTACTTGGCAGCGTGGCTCAGCAAATAGCGGGCCCAAGACTGCAATGCAATGTACGGGTATTCAGCAACGATCTCTCGAACTTTCGGCCGGTGGACACGCACTCTCACTCGGATCATGGAAATCTTGACCTGCAGGAACTTCTTTTCCCTTGCTAAGTAGGAATGAAAATTCCGGCAAATGTTTCTGAAACCTTTCCTTTTTGAAGTAGGTCCAGCACGTCCAATGGCTCGAAGTTTTGGGTCTCTGACACCTGGGCGACACGTGTGAGGTGGTTGGACGCAGGAAAGCGCATGCACATCTCGAAAAAAAGACTCGAGTAGACGAGGCACCTAGTCTGTTCATTCTTTTTTCAGCCACTCTGGCTAATCTAACCACACGGTATGCAGATTCTGCCTGAGATCGATCAATGGCATTTATAAAACATGCATGCGATAGACTTCAACTTAACGACTGACCCTCCAGATCACTGGCGGTTTGTATAGCACAAGTTGCACCCTCCTCAAAACCCGTGAACAATTCATCGGCTAAATCCGAGGGAGTTGATGAAGAGCGATCATCATCATCATCATCCCCTGCCATGAACCAGTTGAGATAAATATATATATCGAATGCGCAGCTTCGCCCAGGCCTGGCCTTGTGGTAGCCGCTGGGCATGTTGGGATGTCAAGGCTTCTGCGCATGCGCACGCCAAAGGAAGACGTTAAGTTGCAAGACACGGTTTGTTGACCCGTGCCTTGTTAGCAGCTGATTGCATGATGCTATATATAAATATCGCCGTGCAAACACATTTTCACATGTCCAGAACACATCGCAACAAACCCCGGTCGCGGTGTCTACATAGGCCCTCGAAGAACAGCTCTGTCGGCTGTTTTGAAGGCCATCCAAACTGATCTAATCGCTAATCGCTAGCCTTTCTTTTGGGCGAAGCTTTTGCCGCAGCACGGTTGCCACGTCCCTTGTTCGCCGGCTTGCGTGAAGCCGCAGGCTTGGCCTTGGCCTTCGTAGCGGCCTTCGCCTTTGCCGAGGCACCGCCATGACCGCCAGGCCGTGTCGCTTTTCCGGGCGCAACCTTCAGGTTCCTGGGGTGGAGGAATGGGACATGTAAGGGTTCTGGGTTCTGGTGTTCTCAACAACCAGCTATATCTCAGCCTAGGGTCTTAGCTCGAACGAGGCAGTTGTTCAAAGCGATGTCGAGTTTGGTGATCTCCACGGTTTTGTCCTTCACCTTTTGCTCATCCAACCTACAAAAGAAGATTGCATGTACAACATCAACATCCATGTTGGGAAGCGGTGCATATCAACAAATGAGGTAGCAAGGGAGAGTGCAGGTGTCCCCTAAAAGATCCTAAAAGCAATGCATTGCAATCTTATAAGGCTGCTACTTTCCAACTGCTCCATCGGCTTGGAACTTTGTCAGCTCATCGTATCCCTTGTTGAGCTCCTTGACGAGGTTGTCGATCTGTTTGGCAGCCCTGGGAAAGGCTGCATCAAGTGTCGTAGGGACAACGACAACTACATGCTTCACTTGTTGCATGCAACCTCAGTGCGGGCTAGGCACAGGTCGGTACGCTCGTTGCGCTTTTGCAGCAGCTTGTCCTAGAAGGAGCTAGGAGGAAACCAATTGGGAAACCGACCGGTAGGGTTGCAATGGTTTACAGTGCATCACAGGAAAAATTAGAAGAATTGGGCCCCCTCCTTTTCCAGTTCAGCAGAATCGATTTTGCGCCCCAATGTCTCGATCCAGCTTGGCAAAACTCCCATAATCGAGGCGTTCTGTTGCAGCGTGGGGAAGACAAGCCTCAGCCAAATCACTGGGTCTCAGAAACAAACACTGCAGGTTTGGGGTGCCATGCAATGAAAGTACACCGGGTAACTTGAATGAACCTGGGACGTTCTGCAACTCGTTCTGATCGCCTGCCGTGTGAGGAACCAAGCCGCGCAGCCTCTCGGGGACGGCCTGACTCGAGAGCAGGCTTCCATTGGGGTCCTGCATGCTGGTGGCCACATGAGTGTGCATATACCCAACGCAAATATATATGCATGCACATCTATATAGGCTCCAATGTATTCAAGATATATGGTATATCATGAGATCAAAAGAATTCGAGACGATCTACGCTGGCTAGTCGATATGTCCTCCATAGCAAAGCTCCCTGATTGAGTCATGGAATTCCCCTGCTGCTGAGCATGATCAAAATACTCTTCCAATACTACATTGATCTCTTCTTCACCGTGAATTGGATTCTGCCTGAGGTGCCCGTTGTCACGGGCCCAGTTCCATGCGTGTTCAACCATGGACCTTGGCCGACAAATTTGTTCACCAAGACCCATGAAACGTGCATTACTGATCTAGTACTAGGAAATGTAAATGACTCAGGAGTCTACTTGCTCCAGTGCTTCTCGGTTTGGAGGTAGATTTTGCTACACCACATGCCACGCTTTCCTGTGTCCAAGCTCTCCTTTTGCCATTTGGCTATCTGACATTCCAGCTCCTGAAAAGAGCCATGCTTCAAGAACTCCTCCCTCAAGGTCTCACCTAAGTGGCATATATATATATATATGTGTGTGTAACGCGATCTTATATATATGAGATCATATGAGAATGCAGTTGGTACTGATCGATCCGGTACCATGTTCGAAACCTAGTCACGACCCGCTTCAGATTGCCACAGCTTGAGAGCCTGCTCTGATGCGACAGGTTGGCCACTCTTGGACGTCTTGTGAAAGTAGCGCCGCATCCTGAGCAAAGAGGGGGGGCAGGATAGGATGTGAAGGGGTCTCATGCGCAAGACGTTGAACCACTAAACATATAGCTAAAGATCTGGTGGTAGATATTGTCATACTTCGAGCTGCCAGAGGCATGAGACTGTGAGGCAGGGTCAGGTGGAGGACTATACCTGACGCCTAGGGCCATTGGACTGGCGCGCTTGCCATCACCTGCAACCGAGGGGGGAGGGGGAGGCGAGTAAGGCCCAGGTGTATCTGGCTGTCGGTCAGGCCATTCTTCCATTCGTGGTGATGGCACGGCTGGATGGTCAACAACGGTGTCTGGAATCTCCTCCACTGAATTCATGCGGCCAGGTCCAGTCGATGGGCTGATGGCCCCAGCTAAGAAATGGCCATCTTGTTGAGCTATTTGGATTTCACCTCTTCAGGGGGCAAAGAAAAACCATCAAGACACCAATGGAAGGTATGCTTCAAAGTTCATGGCCGGGATTTGTACACCCTAATTAGGTCAGACCTGGCTCAAGCATTTGCGGCTCCGCCAAGGCTTCTGCGGGCCGCGGTGGCACCTGCTCTGTCCTCATCAAGGCCCGCTCCATCCCGGCAATGCGAAGTCTGGTCGCCTTAATTGCACGGTGGTTTGCCTGAAAGAGTTTGTCGTGATCAAGCCACATAACCACCAACATACATAAATCAAAAACCTTGGGCTGGCTCAGGTCAGCTGACAGAAATCAAAGCATCGATGTCGACCGTATTTGTATCCATGTCCCCAGTGCACTGAGTTTGGAGAAGGCCCATACCCCTCTGAAGAGTCTGGCAACTCGAAGTCCGGTCCATGGGAAGAAAGACAGCGACCAGCCTAACTGCAAAATCTAGCTAAAGTCAATGACCTGTGCCCCAAAAGCTTCCAAATACGGCGATGACCGATGAGAAAAGGACGAACCGATGGGAAAAACAGGTACGTTTGTTACGTTTTTTGGATTTGCGCGCGTTTTGCGGATATTTGCGCGCGTTTTGCGGATATTTGCGCGCGTTTCATTCCCGATTTCTGCGCGTTTTCCCGTGGCAAGTGCCACGAGGACAGAATCCGCTAACTCCGAACTCCGAATTAAGATCATCTAGACCTCGAGGATCATCATTTCGAAGGGCTCCATGCGGAACAAGGGGCAGGAGCCTTGGCTATATCAATCCAGTCTAAATGAAAACCCTTGGGACCAGGGTATGGTTACCATAGGATGCCCCCAAGAAACAGTGGCCATGAGATTTGAATACTGGAGGTCGAAGTCAATCATGGCCTCACTCCAAGCCTCTGGGACCACCAGGTGTTTGTAGGCCCGAATGTAGTTATAGACCTCTTGCAATCTGGCGTCCTCCCACTGATCACGGTTCAAAGGGTATGCTTTGAAAGCTTCAACATCACTCGTGCCAGGCACTTGGAATCTCCGGCGAAGGTCGGCCCGGAAGGGGCGGCGGGAGGAGGCAACATATGCCGACAGGAGCTTCCGACCAAATCCCTCTGGATAAGTCCTGGGAGTGTCACATGAACGAAGGTTGGGGAATACGAGACAAAACGACGGACTGGTTGAGAGGTTTCGATTTTGTTCTTGAGGAACTTCAGGGTCCACTAAACGTAACATTAAACACACATCATGGCAAGGTTCTGGCTTTCGCGCATTTCCTTCTTTTTGCCCACAAAGCGCTTCTTCCCCTGTAGGTCATGGTAGGTGCCTGGGTGGAGCCCGGGTTGGGGTTGACATCTCATTGGGTTTACAACCTATATAATGAATGGAAGGCAGTTAAGGTGCGAGAAGTTGACTTCTTCTTGGTCCCTTTTGTCAGCTTTCCCACGTTCAATTGGCGAATGAGAGTGTCATTGCTCCAGACCATCGTGCGTTTCGGCGTTGCACCTCCTAAGAGGCCCATCCAAAAAGAGGCCCGGTGAACCTTGGTTGGTGGAAATATATATGTATATGTGATATCAGCGTTCCATGACCTTGATTGATAGCTAAGTGCAGGACAAAGGAAATCTTGTTCACGAGGTGTTCAAACCGGTAGTGTTTGTAGATGAGGCTGCTAATAGGATTTTCAATCACGAATATACATCGCTTTGCCAGAATCACACAACACAGCAAGACCAACCTCGGTTGCAGAAACACCATATACCTTTTCCGCTTCACACTTGCTAAAGTGATCCTTGAAGTTTTTGTAGCCTAGCTACCGGCTCACCATGATGTTTGCGGTGTATACAAAGTCATAATGACCCTGGCCCTGCCAATTGAAAAAGGACCGCATGGACGTGTGCCGTGCAGGCAAGCCCCATGAGGAGCAGATTGGAGCCAGGAGATTCATTGCGTTCTCCGCTTCTTGAGTCACGGTGTGCAAAGCCAGCCTTAGAAAGATTGTAGCTGGTCTGGATCTTTGGGGATGAGGGTTCCGTATGGAGTGCATTTTGTAAAGGACATCCAAGGTACAAAAATCCTGCAGCCCCATTGAAGTTCATGGCCTCCTGGTCTACATCCCAATCAAATGATGCACATTGAAATCCCTGGCGATACCTCAAAATGCAGCTGCAGAGGTGAGGCCATCAAAAGGGTACCACACATTTGCTTGCTTGATGTTTCATTGAGACCAAACCTATATAGTGGAATCTAGGTACCAATGCTTTGTTGTTTTTCCAGCTCCGGCAAAAATCTCAAAGAACTGGATGGGTTTGGGCGGCTTCTCAAACCCGCTCCACGACAAAAGCAGGACCTGTAGTAAGTGATGGTAAGCGCAATCCCGCAATCCTTTTAATGGTCCATGGATTTACTTTAAAAGACTGGCACATAAGGACCTGACGATGGCCACTAAAGCCTAGGCCGAGCAAAAGAATGGCATCATTGTCCAGGTTTGCGTGCACAGTCTTTTTTGGGATGTCCAATGCATGCTACTAGATGATACTACATGTAGGCAGGAGACCTTGGGGCATCCCAGTTCCATCAAATTGTGCACAAGAGAAGGCATTGCCACCAAGTGTCGACTGCAATATGTTTGGAGCCAAAAATCTTTGGTATAGTATCGCACAGAGTTCAAAACGTTCAAAAGCATATTGCATGAAACACACCCTTCCAACTGAACGAAGAGTGCCACACTGTGTGCTAGGAGGCTGGGCACCTGCACTTTGCGCTCGAGCCCACCAAGTATACGATCTTCTCCCCATCGGCCTGGCACTCAAGTGGTCAGCTGCCATGGTGAAGTTTTGATCAATCGATCATGAGCAATCTGATCACGAGAACCAATTTTTGGGGGGTTCCTCTCAACTTCTGCTGGAGCATAAAAAGATGCCAGAGTGAGTGCAAAGAATTTTCCGTCCACGCGGTTCCAAAGTGCTTTAGGGCACAAAAGGGTTCCCTGCCATCGTTTTGAAATGCAAGGTTCTAGCCATTGCCCCTACTCTACCAATTTAAATCTTCTGGATGCCACGACTCTATGCATGGCTTTGCACCGAGTACTGTTCACAGTACATGCACAGCCATCCCACCGCAACATGCGCCCCGCAGTTGCGGTCGCCCCTTAAGATCAAGCTTTCATTCTGCGGCTTTGTAGGCCTCAGAGTTGGCACAGGAGTGTAAATCAATTAAATCATATGCGGACTACCTGAAAGCACAAAACACCTCACGTGAACCATCACTTGCGCACACGCAGACTATTGCAGCTGGAGCACTGCACGTCCCAACTCCTTTTGTTCGTCCAGGCTCTTGCCTGCCTCCCGGGCAGCCTTCACGGCTTTGTGGTATGCTGAACTCTTTCGCGAACATTTCTGCTTGAACTCACCATCAGGCTTGGCTGCAGCCTTGGCCTTTGGCTTGGCTGCAGGTTTGGCCTTTGGCTTGGCTGCAGCCTTGGCCTTTGATTTGCCCGTTGGCTTTCGAGGCCGAGCGACCTTAGGGCGATCTGCAGACCCAGCAGCTTCCCCATCATGTGGCCCAGTGCCCTCACTGCCTACATCCATTGGTTCACCATCGATCTCTTCCATTTCATTCTTTGGGTCTTCAAGTGGAGCTGCCCGCTTGCGACTGGCTGCTGGCCTCTTGAATGCTGCTTTGGCCTTGCCCTTGGGTTTTTGCTCTTGGACATCAGCAGGCTTGGCTTTTGGCGGGCGACCTCTCTTAGCATTCGGGTCCTTGGGTGGTAATTGATCCTTTGGTGAGATTGGCATGACGCCATTCATGGCTGGTGGTGGCGGAATCTCTGGAATAGCACCAGCACTGTTGGGCTTCTCATTCCCATCTTTCTTGGCCTCCTCCTGGGATGTACTCTCTTTCCCTTCGAGCCCTTTCTCTCCGCCATTCCCAGCCTCTTGTTGCTCAACCTTGGCTGACACATCCTGTGGGGAAGCCTCGGCGTGAATGTCCTTCACGCCTTCCGCCACGCCTTTTTGATGAGGGTGGGCCACAGCCTCCTCACTTGTTGGCTTGACGATGACATCAGCAGGCTCTGCAGCAGACTTGCAACAAGGCTTGTAGTTGCCCCAACCCAATCCCATTCGCAAGTGTTCTGGCACCGACTGCTTTTCCTCCTCCTCCGGACTGAGTGCAGCCACAGGTCGTGCTGCTGCTTCGTCAGGGAGGTCCTTTTGGTCAGCAGGCTCCCAGGGTGATACCGGGGAACGAGCCCAAATGCTCCCCAAAGAAGCGGTGGTAGCAATGGATGCCTCGGAAAGTTTGCGTTCAGGTGGTGCAGGTTGATTGGGATGAACCATGACCGGCTTCGTCTCTTCACACATGTACAGCTGCGTCTCCACTTGGGTCTCCACATTGTCCAAACCTGATAACTTTGCGTGTCCAACTATTTTTAGATCAGCTAATATACATGCGTGATCCTGCGGGCATATCTTATATAAAGAAACGTGTTGTACCACTTTCGCTTTGAGGCTCCGACTGATTGCCGGCGCTGCCGCAATTGCCAGTGAGGACTTTGGTAGGGGAGTCCACTGTTTTTTTTCTGCATCAGCTGGTCCAAGTGCAGTTGCATTTTCTGAAGTTCACGTAACTGTTTCAGTTTTGCGGTTTCAACCTCCAACCGCTTTGCCACATCATCACCTTTCGATGAAGGGTCCATGGGACCACTTACACATGGAACCGCCTTCAGAAGGTTTAAGTCTTGAGCAAAGGCTGAACATACCCGACACTCAAACCCATCGGACTCCTGCTTCACCGAGTGGAAGTGGGGCTTATCCAACTTGTCCGGCGTGACCAGGGCAATTGGCACACCTGCCAAAAAAATGGATCCGGTTCTACCAGTCTAGATAGTGCTCAAAGGTTTAACTAAGCTCAACCCCTGTCTGTCCCAATCGAATCCGGTTGCCTCGTGGAGAAGGCGTTGACTTTGCGGTCGTTGACCCGCCATCACCTAAATTTTGAAGGTTGATCATCAAACATACAAGCCATGTGAAGGAGGCACAGCATGGCATGCAGACAAAGCACATGTCGAGGGTGTTGGGGACATTAATGTCGATGGCTTTCGCCTGACATCATCACCATCAGGACCACGTGGGAGCTCAACTTCGGCAGGCAGATCCGCAACACTATCCGTAACCTGGCACTTGAGGGCTGGTGGTGGATGGGGTTGAGGTGGCTGCGCATGATCCTCACTGGGTCGAAAGAAACGAAAGAAAACCACCATGACCTACCCTTTCCCACCTCAATGTCAATGTGTTCATCATCATCCAATGGTTCTTCTTCACCCCCTTCTTCGCCACACTCGTTGGTGGCCATGTTGTCCGCTGCCGCTTCATCAGCAGCTTCCCCTAAGATAACATCAAAGTTAGGGGCTGAATTCAGGGGGAGTGGAAACAGCATGAAACATCAGCAAATAAACACATGCAAGGAACCCTCTGGTAGCGGCACCCCCCCTGCAATGTACAATTCACGCATTGCAGGTTCGCGTGGAACGTGTGGCCTTCTAGCCGCACGGGCGAACTCGGTCACGAGTCGTCGTAGACCCCACGCGTGGCCCTTGATGATGCTTCCTGGGAAAAGGCAGCGGGTTGGAGAAAGACTGCGTGTGAAATGACAATGCTTTCCTATGACCAACGACAGTTTTCTCCATGAATGCTGCTATTATATGGTTGCATGCAAGGTTCCATTGACTGGTGGTTTTCCTCGAGGCCTCACTCTCCAAAAAAACTCCTCGACACACTGCTGGATCTGGTGTACTGAGGGTCGCATGCCTAGGCCGGGTACACTGGGCCAATAATTTAAATACTGTCCATGGTCCATGAAGCATATACAGAAGCAGTCATGCTGCACGAAACATGTTAAGACGAAGTGCCCAGTTCAAGGATTAGAGGCCCCAACAGCTCCGCGTTGTTCACAACGTCGCGCCGACACAAGTTAGCGTCTTTGCTAACATAGTGGATTAGATCACCTTTCTGTGCGAGAGTCACCAGCCATTCCATTTTTTCCCACTCTGCCGCAACTGCTCCCATGGCAGCCCGAAAACACCACAAAAAGCTGATCAGCAAGAAATGTTGCTCGAAAAGCGCTCATGTGACAAGTGCATAAACCTCTTGAAGTCACAGCTAGCAAAAGGCTGTGGCAACGTCATGCATTGACAAACAGGTCAGATCGACTTCCTTGAACTCCCCCACAAGAAAGCCAGTGTATATTCCCTCAGGCCCTGAGAGCAAACAGAAGGGTGATAGGTCACAAGTGGGATGCTCGATGGGCAAACCGTTGACCCATGGCAAACCCTGCCTTATCAGTCAAATCAAAGGCCAAAGATCATGCCACCATCATTGCGCGTCGTTGCGCCTGTCCGAGCTTGGGCATCTAAGGTACATTGGAGATGATCAGTGCACACTCAAACATACACCCCACCTCAAAGATACGGCGGCCCAAATCCCATGTAGCCAAAATGGCTGTTGGGGATCAGCAGAACCCACATTTCCGCGCGTTTCTCCAAAATGTGTTCGTTTCAGGCCCAAACAGATTTAAGCTACAAATCTCCATTGTACTCATTTTTAGGTGACGTTTGAAGCTCCTGGTATCGCTGGAGGTTCTTTTAGCTCGTAAACTCGATCTTTGCCTCGTGCAAAGCTGTCAAGAGATCCCTGCAGTCGATCTTGAAGAATGCAGCACAGCAAGCCGTTTTTTTTTTTTTTTTTTTTTCCCAAGGGTAGGAGAAAGCATCGAATGAGATCATGATATCATAATGAGATCTCAAAAGCTTATAATCACTACTGCCTACTGCTGACTTAGTTCAATATGTTTACAGTAAGTGGAAGAAGGGGGGCCACTTGAAGATGAGGCCATCGCTCTTGAGCGGCCAATGGCCAGGCCAGTGCAACGACTTGGCCAAACCGTCCCAACAGCCACTGGCCGAGCTGCCGTTTGATGCTTGCGATTCGCCAAGAGTCATGAGGTGGCAACGTATCTGGGCAGGTTTCAAATCATGGAGTGCTGCCATGAACTACCGGGTGTTTTTTTTTCAATTGAACAGGCATAATCCCGATGTCCTTTTCTTGTGGGAGTGGGTCAAGGAACACCTAAGACTGGCTCCTGAGTTGGCAGTGGAAAGAATGCGAAGCCAGAGGCATACTGCCCGTGGCAACCGGTTCTTGGGGGTGATTCCACCATCATAAATGGTCAGGAAGTCGCTGAAACCACCTGTTTTCTGCCACCGTAGGGGCCGATGCCCCGACCGTTCTGGCGCCCGGTTCGGCGACGCGACGAACGGAACGGAACACGTCGCGGCGAACGCCGAGGGTTCGGCTGGTCTCGGTTGGAACGGCTCACGGCAGACAGGAACACAACTGGGTTCCTCACTGTGAAGGAGAGGTGGAAGGTGAACCCGGGACCTTCCTGGGGGTACCTATCAAGTTTTTTTTCAGGTCCTTCAACCTCTGGTGAAGGTTGGAAGACAGTTGTTAGTCATGATGTGATGCATTCATCCATCCGCCTCAACAGCGAACGCATCGGGTCCCGGCCCAGGTGAGCTTGCAATTCTGACCGAGGTCTGGTCGACCCCGGGTGGCTGGGTGGTGCTGCCTGGGAGGAAAAACAGCAAAAGACCATGTCCTTGTTTTTGTTTTCTCTTTTTCACACTTCAACTATCTATAAACAATATTGAATGTACAAGCACCTGAGAGCCTCAGAGTGCGACGTCTCATTTTTGTTGGATCCGCTCACAGCCTTTGAAGCCGCGTGGTGCACACTGCAAGACCATTCCTTTTGTGGGTTTGGGTTGATTTTAGCAATGCATGATAGTTTAATAGTCATTGTCGATCATGGAAACTGTCCAAATGAAGCTATGATACCAAGTGTTTTTTTCAGTCCTCTGTTTGGAAGAGAGGGTCGCCGCCTTTGGGGCTGCGCAAAGCCGAAACACTCCGAGCCAACCCAAAGCGACCACAGCTTCTTCCCAGTGCACCGGAGCTTCCTCCCCCACAGGTCGGCCAGGGGAGCCACACAGGGAGAAAAGCAGGTCCTGAAGGCTTCCCACCATGGCCGGACAGATCGATAGCACGAAAAGGCTTGTTGTTCCCAACTGGTGCCGTATTCAGGAGAGTCTGGGGATGTCTGGGGTGTTTGAGGCCGAATTCATACCATAAGAAGCAATTTGACGCGTCTTTTCATCAGAAAGAGGCAAGGCTTTGGGTGGTTCGGGGGTTCAAAATAGGGCTCACTCGGGATTTCCAGTATTTCCGCCAAGAGGAAGGTTTAGGAACATGGTTTGCCAAGAGACGTCCAGATTCGGCTTGAGCCGAGTTGGGTCCAGCGATCAAAAAAGCGGGTTGGGAACAACTTGCAAGCACAGATTGTACAGAGAAGGAGGGAATGGACAGTTGCCACTCTGTTTTAATATACTGTATCGTAATTACAATCTTTGCACTACGACTTCGACTAGTACGACTTCAGGTTTGAGTTGTATCTGTATTTGGGTCCTCTCAGAATGGAACGATCATGGAATGCAAGAAACATCAAAAACTATTGTGAGAGGGGAGCGCATATGCACAACATCAAGCAGCGAAACAGTTCATGCACACTGCTGACCGATGTCAACTGTCAGAGGATGTAGCGACGCAAAGTTGGCAAGATCAGCTGGACTGAACCCCTGGAACCAGGGGTTCTTTATAGAAGACCTGATGCTGACATAGACGCGGTCGCTCGCTGTGGTGCTAAATTCCAATGTGTGAGGGACACCCAAGAAAGCACTAGAATATATATATATATATAAATACACAATCTATTGTACTTGTTGGTTGCAGAATAGTTTATCCTTGGCAGACTACTGACTCATTGAACGCAAGCAGAGAGGGTAAACTGAGGCCTATGAGAAGTTTTGAGTCATGAGAACTCTGGTGGTTTGAATGGGGATGAAGGAGGATATAGATATATAGATTTTACATAATAGATATATAGATATAGGAATGTCCGTTCGGACTATGGGGATACTGTAAATAGATGGCTCATACCCACTTGCCGCCTAGTCGGTCGTTTGTACTTGCCGTTCGGTTGGGAGCAGGTTCCGGCAAAAGAGTTCTGACGACATCTGGGGAATCCTTCAATAGAGAGCGACGACTCGGCTACAAAAAAGAGTTGTTCTGTTTTCTTTCAGCTGCCACAAGCGATTTGCGCCACAAGAGCATGGAAGAAACAGTCCCAAAGGCGGTCAATGAAAAACAGCCCGGCTCAATGAGCGGGAATTGCTCCGAGACAGTCGTGACAGAAAAGATCTCGAAGGGGTTGGGTGGCCCGTTGGTTCCAGATGTACAAAAGGACAATCCAGACGAAGGTTGGCATGAACTAAAAACATCCAGAAACTCCTGGGAGTTGGTTGTCCAAAAACCTGTCCACAGCACGTGACTCGGGACTCGTCTGGAGCGAGACGAAGGGGACTCGTCTGGACAGTGGTGCTTTCCTCTCATGATCCAATCAAACTTCTCAGCAATGAAATGTGTTTGTTTCGATGAGGATGCGTTTCTTTTTAGCTGAGAAAGAGCGCAGCCAAAGTCAGCTCGAGCAACAATAGGCGTCACAAGACTCCGGCGCGGTGATCACGACTTTTGTGGACTTCATTGAGTTGACCAGGGCCCGCACGGTTTAGGATAATTGTAATATATACTGTGTATATATGCATTGGTTGCCTCTAAATTCGGGCCGGCCGGCCAGATCTATATAATTCTAAGCCTAAGGACTTTCAGAAAATCAATTACACACTGTCATCTGTGCGTGAGATCCTTCTGCAGGGTGCACGTAGTGGAATCGCTGGAATCGCCATGAAAGCAGCAAGCTTAGTGCAAGGGCAGCTGGTGACTCCTGCAGTGTTATTTCTGGATCTTTCTTCAGCGAAGAACGTCCAGTCACCTGAAGTGTTCTTCCACCCGCTCTTCCATGTGTCCAGTCTCTAGTCCAACACCATTCCAATCTATCCTCAACCATGAGTTATAGTTTTCTAGTGCAGTCTTTTTGCTCCAGCGTCAAAGTTGATCTCTCAACAACGGCCTCTCGTTGGTATTATACCACTGACCGTTTGGACTTCTGTGCAACTTCTGTGCGACCCTGACACCTCCCAAATCCTGATCCCTTCGCGCCCAAAGGGTCCACAGCAGTCTTATAGGAACTGCCTGCCACTGGTCTCCCCTCAGAAACACCGGTCTCTCGGTGCGCACAACACGTGCCGAATGGGCCGAAGCCACCTGTGCAGAGTCCACAGGTGAGCCCATCTCCAGGGTCTCATGTGGTGCTGCGCGACTCCGAAGGCACTCAGAAGGTCGGACGGTCGCTGCGGCCGAAGCGGCGAAGCGGCGAGGCGATTCGGAAGGTCGCGTTGACCAGCGCGGTTGGTGGAGCCTTTGGTTGGTGGGGTTGGCGATGGTTGTACATATGACATCAATATGATATGTGTATTTTTTTTTTCACCTGGTCATCCCAGAAAAAGGTGGACGTCGATGCGTTGCAGAGCAGCCCAATGGTATGAAAGTTCAATGTTTCGGGGTGTGCCAAGATCTCCAAGATGACCGGAGAAACCGAGATCAGTCAACGTTGGTGGGTGAAGAACGACGTTTGCAGCTTCACGCCGCTGAAGATTGGACAGTCAACGTTGGATCGACATGTAACACATTACTGGTGACTTCCAGCGCTCAGCATTCGATGTTCTACCGAATGCTGAGCTACTTCGACCGAATATGAATTCAGGCCCGACCAGGTCTCATACTCCGACCAGGTGACCGGATCAGTTCTGGCATTCTGAGGGTTTCCCAAAGAACCTGGGCTGGTGTCTCTTGCTTTGAGACCTGCATGGCACCCTGGTTTTTTCAGAGACAGACCCCTGGGGAGTGCGCGCCGGGCCATTCCGGCCGTTGAGACGCTGTCGGCTGTCGGCGGTTGAGCTGTTTTGGGTGGCGCCGAACGGCTCTCCGGAGCTGCGAAGGGATGCTTCGACCCGTGGTGAGTTCCGTTTCATGCCGCCACAGATGACCAGAGGATGATCGTTCTGTGTTGAGGTGGAACCATTGGTTATGATGGTGAGCCATAAAAAAACCTAAAAAGAACAGAACCCGCCAGTCGTGGATCGAAGCTCATAGTAAACAAAGTCGATCGCATCCGCTCAGGTCTTCTTCCTGAATGCTGGAAGTCGGCCAGATCTGCGAATGGGGAAGTCAGGGGCTCGAACGAAGAGCCGGGAAACCAACTCTCAACAGTTCACCCCCGGTTTCGAGCTGAAGAAGAGTTCGCCTATAGGTCTAGGTGAAGAGCTTTTTGAGGTCTCCCTCGACAAAGATTTGCTATCGAAGTGAGCAATCCCCGTTCCTATCCAGGATCTTTCCAGAGGCGCCGTGCATGCCGTGCACTCCCCCCACTCCAAGCAACGCCAGATGACCGTCCTTCCGATGCCGAGCCGAGCCGACCGAGCGAACTCCGAGGTATCCTCCCATCCCCTTTGAGATGGTGCTCCATTCCCCCTACGGCGCCGTCTTGAGGCACGGCTGAGACGTGGTGACTGCCAGCAGCTGGCTAAGAGTCAGTCAACAGCCGAAACAGGTCACGTGAATGGGCGTCGAATCGATCTATAGAAGGAATGTCGTCAACTTCGAATGGACAGCTTTGTCTAAGGACCCCACCAGTCGTGTTTCAGGACAAATTGGATCGATCTAGTGAAGGACCCAACGATACACATCGAGGACAAATGATGAAGGCAGTGGAACAGGACTGTCCCCCTCGGGGGCCGAACGGAGTGGCCGAACTCGGCCCACCAACTACCCTGGTCGATCAGCGAAGGATTTGGAGGGATCAACTGATCTTGGGATGCGCGAGAGCACCGTCGGAGCACCTTCTTTTTTCAAGAGATCTCGGTCAACAGCTGCTTGCCGAGGGTCTAGGCCATTCAACAGAGGTCGTCAGGCCCCAATTCCTGATGTTTTGTGTAGGGATTGGATTCTATCTTATCAGTATATAATTACAGGTGTTCTCTACCAGGTTTTGGCTGTAGTACATCAATTCATCAGTCTCCACCTTCTGTACACATCGTCAATAGCGACAAGAAGGCATTTGAGGTGGTGTTTGTCTAGCTCTTGCTCCGGAGGGAGTTCCCCAACCCCAGGGGGGTTAAACAGGGAGCCAAAAAGCTACAGGGAGTTCCCCAACCCCTTGCTAGTTGTGGTTTTGCACAGGGCGCTGGGACTACTCAAGTGGTGCCGTTGCACTAGCGGAGGCTCAAGCGCATGGTCCAGGTTTGAATCTGATGAGATACAGACACTGATGACCTGACACATGAGATACAGCAGCCGACTATATAGTTGCTTTGACTGAGTAGTCACGGTAGGCACTCCTCTTTTTTCAGCTCATGGACTTGGCAAGCTTTGAGAGAGCTGAACTGCTTATGTTAGACTCCTTGGGTGTGGAGATGATCCTTCACATCTTATCTGGCTATTGCTATCCGCTGGATATCTTGCGGGTTGGGAGCACCAAGCAGCTTCACTATCAGTTCCTGTCCTTCCTCCCTTTGAGCTTGTCAAGATTTCCACTGGGCTGCCGTGTGTGTGTGCGAAGGGAAGGGAGGAGCTCGTCCGTGCCTTTGATGCTGTCAATCGTATAGATTTGACTGAAGCAACAATAGGGCAAATTATAGGGCAAGAAGGAGTGGTAGCTGCCAAACATGCAACCAACGGGATTGAGGTGTCTTTCGATAATTTGGCCAAGAAGGTGTGGTTGGAACCAATGTGCTTATTTCATGTGGGTGTTCCTCCTCGACGAGACGACACATCAGATACACGTTTTTTCCCTGGACAGAAAGTACGAGCCACAAACAGCTTCTCAATCTCCAACTTGAGGGTCGGAACGATTGAACTGCGCTCTCCTCCAGTGGAGCAACAACTGGTGGTCCGCTAGCTGCTGGGCAATCAGAGAAGCTGCGAAGCAGTGGACGAGTTGCATAATTATAAGATGCCTTCCTTCTTCGGGTGCTCAGCCAAGAATTGCGATCTCTCCCTGGAGCGAGGAATTCGTGGGCGTCCCCATGTGCAAGTGCTTGAGAGGAACCTGGTGGAACGAAGGTTTTGATGCGGCAAACCGCGATGACTACTTCGAGTACATGGATCGTTTTTGTGGAATGGTTGGAATCGTCGATCGGGTGCGACCAACGGAGTTCGAGTGTGCTTCCCGGACTCCCAGCTTTCCTTGTGGTATGAACCGCCCTGTCTGGTGATTTGGGATCTCCGTACTGAAGTTGGAGCTGCTCTTCCAAGATTCTTTGTTGGCCAACGGGTTCGATTGAGGTCCCCGCGGTCTCGATATCACGGGCATGTGGGGCTGATCCAGTTGCACTTTCTGGCTGACAATACCAAGCTCACGGTGCGATTTCCGGATGGCCATGAAGAATATGTCCAGGATAGTAGCTTATCTGTTGTTACTTCCATTGCCTGAGAGAGGGGTAATGGTAATATATCTAATCTCGCGCATTCCAATGCTGCACTCATCACAAAAGTAAAAATGAGGGACTCTGCCAGCCAAATCCAGCCAGCTGCCTCTGCATCATTCTTCCAACGGTCTATTCTCAGTACCAAGTGGTTGGAGGTGCAGGGTCTTCCATCCTGAACGACCCAAAAGGACGCTGCCGGATGCCGGTCGCTCCAGTCCGACCGTCACGGCCCGTCCGACCGCTCTGCCCAGCGAGCTGGTTGGAGTTGTCCGGGAGGGCGGCGAGAACATGCGAGAACACCGTCCGATGCATAGATAGCGCTGCAGGCGTGAGGCAGATGGAAAATGGCAGCGCCAAAGACACAGCTGGAGGCTCAGTGCAGGTACCCGTTCATGCGAAACGTGCAGCCACTAGCGTCAGAGGTGTGGGACGGAAGGTGGGTGTAGGTCCGCACGAACAACCCACCAAACCTCGGTGGACATCCCGAACATAGAGGAATCTGATGGAATCTTTTCATTTGACGCCCACGGTTTTGACCCACCATGTCAGACGCTGGATGACTCAAACAAGACCAGCCTGCGCAAGCCGCTTGGGATGGTGGTGGGAGCAACACATCACTTTTTGGAAGCGACCGGAACTTCCTGGTCATCCCATGGAAATTGACATTGAGTGGAAGATCTTGACGTTTTGTCGACCCCATGCGAACCAGGTTTTCAGACGTGAGATCGCAAGTTCTCGCCGAGTTTTCAGTGTTAGGTCGACACTGAACACTCCACTGAACCTTTTGGCGTTCACAAGATGAACCGTTATGAACCGCTGTGACATGTGAACGTCAGAAACACAGAAAACCGCTTGGCAGGTCCTGTCTCGTACAGATGTCCCACTCAAAGACTCAAAGACTGTACATTGCCAAGGACAGGGTTTGTACACTCATTCTTCGTGCATGAGCTATTTCAAGCGGTTATCCCTGAGTTTTTGGACCCCAGCCACACTGTGCGAGAAGACACGTTTCGATGTGTTTTCCTCCATGTCCGATCTTCCCAAGGTGTTGAGGCAACGGAAAAGGTGGAGGTGGATCCGAACAAATCCGTTCTGGGTGGTGTCTGGAACCATTCGATTGGGTTTCGCACGCTGTTTTGGGGCAAACCCATTTCTGGGCCACAGACCGTGCTGTTGTTATTTTAAATCATGTTTCAAGTGTAGGCCACAAAGACTTTGGAAAGGATCGTGATCTTTGACTTCTTCCTCCCTTTTTCATGATTTGATATGATTTGGTGGTCTCTTCCCTGTCTTGAGACAGTAAGCCATGCCATGCACAGAACGGTTCCGCACGGACCACCGAGGTCCAGGGAATTGGGCCGAGGATGGATGAGTTCTTCAAGTGTTATGGTCGACAGATGAGGAAGTTAAAGCTTCCACTGAGTGGGATCAACAAAATTAGGAAACAAAAAGATACAAATAGGACTCCTACATAGATAATTATATATATGATAAGATATATATATATATATATGATAAGACAGATGAGTGATAAGTATGCAAGCAAACAGACACCAGGGGAGCCGAGCATACAGTGAAGCGGTGGCATTGCATTCCCGAAACTTACACGTCAAATCATGCAAGGGAAAAACCGATGCAATATCTGTATGCTAAGGTTCCCCATCGTTGAATTACCCCAAACCAGTCATGCCCTGGAACATGCCCTGGAACATGCCCTGGCTATGCCCCTTTTCTTCGCAGGTTCAAGAGAACAACCAGCACCTGGCACAGGACAATAGTGCCCCACGGCCGAGGAATTGAAAATACGTTTCCTTCGGTTTCGGGGGTGCCGGAATATCAGATGAGGAAGACCTGACAAGCCAACGGCGGTCACGTGACCGGCCGACCTTTCTGGTGGTGGCATTTTTGGGCATCGAAATGGACCAAACATGACCAAACCTGCTGGCTGTTTTCGGTCACGACTGTCGCGAGGGCGACACCCTCTGAGGCCCAGTCACTCACGCCCGCTGAAGTGAGAGATTTGAAGCAAAAGTGCCAAGCTCGGCGGATTTGGAAGCACCATTCGGCAAACACAGCACGTCCTCCCCATTGGAGCGATGTTTTGGTCGTAAAACCCAACATCCCATCCCACAGTGCCCGGGCTTGCTACGTACGTCAGGTCTTTTTGATGTTTTCGTTTCGTCCAGACACTGGAATCGAGGAAGCATTTTCCATGACCTGGGACACCCAAACGAGGTGTTCAGGGGAAGAAGTGGTGGAAGCGCTGGCGCGTGGAGACCAAGACAGTGGACATGCATGGACTATCATGGACTGTTATTTTATTTGACCTGACGCATCCCTGATGTTTTTCGATCATTATATACGGTCTGAAGACAGACTCTGGCAAACACATCCTTCCATCCATCCATCCATCCATCCATCCATCCTTCCTTCCTTCCTTCCTTCCTTCCTTCCTTCATGCCTTCATTCCTTCATTCCTTCATGCCTTCATTCCTTCATTCCTTCATTCCTTCCGTCCGCCCATCCACCCATCCACCCACCCACCCATCCGCTCTCCCCTCCATTGACCCATTCGAGGGGGTTGCTACCCCCTCGAACACCCCCCGATCCACCCATCCGCCCATCCACCCATCCGCCCACCCATCCAGCCATCCATCCATCCATTTATTTTTGGAAATGCAGACGGGATCTGGTATTTTTCATTGGTCAAGAAGACGGAGCTGTGGGAGGGGTTGTTGACACTGAGCCATTCCAACAGCCACATGTATTTTTGCAGACTGTTGCTACAGTTTGGTATAGGATTGCAGAGCTTGCCGGCGATAGCCAACGCATTCAGACGTCTGTTCACCACATGCAGTGCCACCCGTTGGACGTCCGATCAGTTTGATAGAACCTTCACAAGCTGGTGGCGGCCGGTCCGGCGCCACTCCACAGGACGTGACCAGCCGCCACTCCAGCACATGCCCATCACTGCCTAGACCGCGTCTTGGGTCTTGGGTTCTGCAGCATGTATCATTTTCGGAAGAGACGGTGATGCCCACAAGTAAAGAAACCTGAGTTGCGGGTAGTATTGAGCCAGTCAGAGCTTGTTGCATAGCTGCAATGATGGGACATACTGGATGCCGGCCATCTGGAAGCTGGAGAGTTTTGTGAGGCGCAAGCGCAGGTCTGTACGACAGCAGAGTCCTCTTTCGCATGCAGTTGGAATATCAGTGGTGCCATTGGAGGCATGTAAACCAGGACTATGAGGGCAAAGCATGCAAACAAGAGGCAGTGGTTGCGAACCTGAAGATGGAGCTCGCCAAACCTGAACAGCATGCATTCGCCGCGGGCCACAGCAGAATCAATACAAGTGAACGCTTAGATTTACAGTATGTATGAATCTGCACAGGCTTCTAGGAGAAGAGGTGGAAGACGTGCCACAGTCCCGAAAGCTCAGCACATCGAAGGCCTGGAAGAAGCGCAGAAGCACAGCGCACAAGACTCAGACTGGATGGCGCACTCTGGTACACCCTCTTCGCTCTCAAGTCCATCAATCTGGAGCTGTAGCTGGAGACATTGTGTGTGTGCCCGGCTGCTAAAGCTCTTTGCCAGGAGAAGTGGCAACTTCTCTCCGTGCGCGACTGGCGCAGTGACTAGCAGTGACTGGCTCTGCTTTCTGCAAGCAAAGTTGAGTGACACAACATGTCCGTCTTCGAGAAGAAGCACCGATTGTTGTTTTTGCTTGAAGATGTGGCAAGAATTCCTGACCATGAACTTCAGCCTGTTCCTTATTTAGACACCAACGGTTGAGTGGGTGGAATCTTCGCACTACCCAGTGTTTTCTGAGTCTTTCCGTCTTTCCTGCTTTCCGCTTTCGTTGTATCCTCCGGTCTTCCCACCGGTCAGGGCAGTTGTAGGGACGACGTGGTCAGGTCCAATAGTTCCACCTTTGCATCCAAGACCAAGTTCGCCCAGGAGCCGGTTGGAGCGGTGAGAGGAGTCGGTCCCCCATGTTGAGTGCATCTTCCACAGACGTGGTGGCAACGCAAGACATCAACAGCTAGGGGACGGGGCTTTTCTTTGTGATTCCATTGGAACCCTCGAATCCAAGGAGTGAAAGATCACGAAAGATCTGTCTTCATTTTCTACGTCAGGGGTCTCTGACACAACCGGAGAACATTCGAAACCAATGATGGAAGAATTGTGCAAGAGGTCCGGCAGTTTTTTCGTCTTGTGCGTTTCATTGCAGACCGTCTTCCTTTGGACGTTGACAAGACAGTAACAAATTCATTATGATATCAATGATTAAGATATCTAATGTGTAATTTAGAATACCCCAAACTCTTATATATCATTATCGTAAACTTTGAGCTGCCCATTGCCTGGGGTAGGTCAATGGCACAAGGATTCGTTCAGGGTTGCGGGAACCAGGAGAAGTATCTCAAGAAGAAAGCGCAGAAACATGTGCAGCAGGCTCCGGCACTCCAGTCAGGCACCTTACCCCATGTTTTTGTTGATGAAAGACATGGTGCATTACCCTCGCCAAATTGTTTGTATTTCCTGTCCAACTTGCACTCCTTCAGAACTCTTCGCACAAATCCCAAAGACAATTTTTGGCCGGCCAACCAAATGCTCACTTAGGAAGGCGGAGCGAAGGGCTTGATTCGAGGTCTGTCCAGTTTGTGGATCCACCATGGTGGTGTTGGAGTTGGTGCCATGCATCAAAAGAACACCACTCCTTCTGTCCATACAAACAAATATATTGAACGCAGCTTGACACTGAACTGAACATTCAGGATGACGCCTTTACCACACCAATTTTTCTTTTGGAATGTATCCAAAGATTCTATACATGTCTTCATCTTGTAGCTTGCAGCATCCAGCTTTCGTAGAGTGCAGCCGATGCAGGTGACTTTGCTCAGACCCTCAGTTATGGAGCTTTGTGAAACCTACTACAAGCAGTCTCGAAGCAAGGTGGGTGAGTCCTGAGTGGGAGGGCTGTACATGGAGATGAATGTGGACTATAGACTGTAGATCTGGTCTGATGCTGGGAATCTCTTGCTTAAAGATCTCCAACGGCTTAAAGGCTTAAAGGCCTTACAAAGGGAGTTATATCACAACTGTTGGTTGTGAAATGCTGCCATGGCTCTCAACACAGGCCCCCAGTTGACTGAAGGATTCGTCGTGGGACGTTCTGACAGGAGTGGGCCAGGGAATTGGGAATTACAAGATTATATAGATGCGCTCACGGGTCTGAAGACTGCTGACATGTTTAGCTCTAACACAAAAAGACAAAGCAAGGATTAGAACTGAACAACCACTACTCATGCTGATCTTGGATTTCAGCTGGAAACCGCCGGTTCTGAAAATCACAATACTCCAGTGGTCCCTGGTGGCGGTTGCAGGGTGAGAGAACCCCAAAACAGGGAAGGCCAGAAGTGTTCAACCTCCTTAGGTAGTAAAGACATCCTCCTGCATATAGGATTTTTTTAATAAACGACATGTCCAGAAAAGGCTACAACAGCACACAAACATTGGGAAGTATACCTCTGTGGTTGCAATGCTCCATGGACTTGATTTATTAAAGGGCAAGAAGATGAACTGGGCATGCAGGCTCCATGAATGCATGCTCTAAACTGGTTTCCTCCCAGAATTGGTTTTAAGAGGACATTTGCAGCAGACACACAGTTTTGGGGGGCGAACACCATGGTTTCCTGTAGATGTTTCCCCAATGGTTTCGAGCTTGGTGCATGCAAAAAAGGTATGGGTTCCATCTCAGTGCAGCGCCCTGAATCCTCCCCTTCTTGGACCTCAAGAGCTGCACAAAATCGACCGTGGAGCCTTCCCGCACTCCAAATCACGGGAAGGATCTTTCGGAAGACGATGTTCCTTGACAGCCCGACGTGGTTTTCAGGTTCCATGTTTATCTTCCAGGGCGTAGATTCTACGTCACTTGGGGGGGGCTCTGGGATTGTTGATTTGGATGACACTTCCTGTCGCCCTTCCAACTGCCGAGCGAGGAACACTCGCACCTGGTTGGGGAATTCAAGAACGCCTTCCGGGTGGAGGGTTTGAACATGCTTCAGAAGCGACCCGACCAGCAGGTTTGCGGCTTGCGCTTTGATTATTTATCGTCCTTATTGTGCCAAGCAGATGCCCGGACAGCCCAGTAGCCACCCTGGGCTCGGACAAGGACAGTGCTTGCCGTGCTTGGCTGTGCTTGCTGTGAAACGCACAAGAGGTGAATTGTTCGACCAGTGCTGGCGTTTGGGCCTCCCCAATGTCCTTCGCTGGGTTTGCCAATGACCAGCATAATTGAAGGAACCAAATGAGTGGACATAGTTTGTCCAAGATATCACATTTACGGATGTTATTTTTTGGTTTGGGTCTTTGCCCTCAACATCTCTCAACAGAGCTGACCAACAGTCCAAGTTCTGCAGACGAATGGATTCTTTGAAAGGAAACATCAGAACATCAAACATTGGGATCATTACACTTCTTCAAATGTAGTAACATCCCCTCTCGAAGCAACAATCTGGCATCCCGTGGGACCTTTATATATCAACTTTTCGTCCCAGTTTTCCATGCGTCCAGTCTGACTTTTTTCCACCAGATTCATTCCCAGCAGCTGTAGGAAATGGAACTTTTTGCCACCTGATTCATCAATTTCTTTTCGATTCCCATGTTCCTGGGACTGAACCCTACGTCCTGGGCCGACCTAGGTCAGGAGCGGCGCGCGCTTCCTCGTCCTGGACGCAGCGGCTGGGCTGGTGCGCCCCCTCGGCGATGGAGGGAGCAGGTTCTCGTTTTTTTAGGAAAAGACCCAGGGTCCTTCTTTTTGTCTGATCTGCGCACCCCCAAATTCATGCTACAGGTCACCAGATCTGCAGCATGCTACAGAAAGAAAGAAAAGATCTGATCTGATCCTTGATTCTCTGAGCAGGTTCTTTGATCAGACATTTTTGTTTGCCTGCGATCCGTGTTGGATTTAATTCATGTGTGGAAACCCAGGAGCCTCTTGAACAGAATGCCTTTATCACCAGAGTGGCCGGTGGGGTCAGGTTCTTCAGGGGTTAATTGTCTTCCAGCGTGCAGAGCCGAATGTCGTTTTTGGGCAGATGGTGTCTGAAGGCCTTCTCACTGAATGTCAATGAACCAGGAGAAGCCAGTGGTGGCACTTCCATCACACCATCTGTGGAATTACACATAATACATAATAAAGAAGTTCTATTTGTTCCGAGCTAGGACGAAGGAGGGTTGGCTTCAGAACTGAAGCGCGTGAAGGTATCCATTTAGTGACCCCACAAAATAGATTGAAGATTGACAACATGGAAACCCCTCTCAAAATCTGGTGGACATGATTTATATCTATGTGGTGTCTTAACTCATCAGCAGCCAGGTGACTGGTGCCATGGCTCAGCAGTTGGCGGGTTTCGGACAGGCGAGGGAAGCGGTCGGGGTTGACACAATCAATAGGTGTGTGTGTGTGTGTTTTTAATGTGTTTTTTTTCTATTAATTGGGATTACTCAAAGAAAGAAGGAAAGTACATAATTAGTCGTTCCAAAGCCATCTGGGCTATCACCATCAACATGTTTGAGAGGTCGTAGAGAAAGCAGTTTCTTTACTGCGGCCATACAAGAATGGTCAAGACTATCATATACCTCATATATGCATGGCTGTGAGTTGAGACACTCCTTGCTGCATCAACCACAGGCTTCGACCGCCTTCGACCTCGAACGCCAAACCCCGCTTTCGGCGTCTTCCTGCGGCCCCGACGAGAGTCGACGCGTGCGGAGCCGCGCCAGATCTACCGACTCTTTCGCAACGGATGTCCCGAAAAGGCGGGGGGCGGGGGGGGGGGCAAGCGCTCTCGCTCTGAGGCTGCGTAATGTAGTCCCTTGATTAATAAACCCCCCCCCCCGGGGTCCCCCCCTGAAAAGTAGAGCCTACCTGTACAGGGTTCCACTCCAACAGCTGATATAGTGTGTCCATGCTTGACTGCTTCAAGGCTCAAAGAGATATAGGATAAGACTCTGCGTGAGTAAAAGACACTAGCGGTCTGCACCTCTACCGTGTACGCCCTAGTCACTCTTTCAGTGGTAGCGGAGCAGTGATCCTGGAAGACCCAGGTGAGCTCCTTTCCTAGGCATAGAATTGCTTGTGGGCAAACGGCCATGGATTGGATTGACGACTGGGAAGAGCCTGATGCGGATGTGGCTTATGAGCCAGCAGCCTACGTGAATAGGCATGTGAGAAGAGAACCAGCAGCAATAGCAATGACAACACAGGTCACTACAAAGGTGCCCCCCATCTTATGATGGAAAGACTTCATGGTTTTCCTATGAGGATGCCATAGACGATTGGTGTGATATCACCGAGCTGGAAGATGAGAAAAGAGGACCAGCATTGAGAAACAGATTAGAAGGAGAAGCAGCTGTATACAAGCGTGTTTTAGACAGAGATGCATTGAAGGCAAATGATCCACCAGGAGCCGGCGTAGAATATTTCAAACGAGTACTACGACCATATTTCGTGAAAGGATCAACCAATGTATTCCTGTATAGGTTCATGCAATTCGTGCGCTTCAATCGAGGATCAGCTGACATGATGAAATGGATGACAAGATTCCAGATTTTACTCCAAAGGCTTATGAGCAGTTGGATGGACATGTTAGAACCAGTCACTCAAGCACATCCACAAGTCCTAGCTCAGATGCAGGCAGATGCAGCATTGACTGGAACAGCACCAACGGCAGAAAGGATTCAGGAAATCATGCAGACCATCAATGGCAACATGAGGACCTTTCATCAGAACGAATTTCCTCTAGGAGAAAATCTCATTGCCTTACTCATGCTGTCACTTGCAGATTTGTCTCAGGACCAGCGAAACACTTTGACTTCATTGATGACTCATCGTGGCAGGGTCCTGCAGCAGTATACTACAACAGAGTTGAGGACAGTGTTCATCGAGATGTTCTGCACAACAAAGACTTCAGTAGACAATCCTTTGATGCAGCCGACAGGTGCTGGAGGTAGAAGATCATTTCTCGTACTAGACGAAGGAGAACTCGATGGTACATTTGGCTATTGGGCCGAAGATGAAGAAGATGGAACTGAAGGATTTTTAGATGCCCTGGACGATGTCTTTTGGGTATATGATGATCAAAACTTCTCATGGTTCCAAAGGAGATTCCAAGGAAGAAGAGCCAGAAAAGGCAAAGGAAAAGGAAGAAGAAAAGGAAAAGGAAAAGGAAGATCAGGCCGCAGATTCTTCAGACCTCGTGGAAAAGGAAAAGGAAAGAGACGAGGTAAAGGCCATTTTGCTGATGAGCAACAGACAACATATCCAGAAGAGTACTTTGAAGAGAATCCTTATGAGGATACTTGGGAGTCAAACCAAGTAGCATATGATGCCATTCTTGCCGAGGATATGAATGACTATCTTCAAGGAGAATATGATGATGCCAATGACTTCTGGCAACAGCTTGAAGAAGCATGGTTTTCCCACAAGGGAAAAGGAAAGGCAAGAGAAAAGGCAAGAAAGGAAAAGGAAAAGATAAAGGAGATGGCAAACAAGATGCAAACTATGCAAATCCACAACAGCCACGTTCTTTACCTGCACCTTCAAGATCTTCACAAGCATCAGGAGGTCAACAAGGTTTCTTTGCACATTGTGTGACAGCAGCAGCTGAAGTCCATGACAGTGAGGTGGACTTGCTGTCAGGCATGATGACCTCATGTCAAGATGAAGCTGACTGCGCGGTCAACAATGGTGAGACGATCTTCAATGGCATGAGTGCCCCTGTGAGGTACTCTTTGTCAAAGGAGATGCTCACAAAGGCTCCTGATGGCTTTGCGCTTATGAGCGCTGAGGAAGAAGTGAAGGAGATGCAGGCCATTTTATTTTTGACTGAGAATCGCTTCCCGCCGACTATTGCAATCCTGGACATTGGATGCACTAGAGCTATGGGATCAAGGCGAGCAGTCGACCATTTTTGCAACTATGTCGACAATCACCCAGATTGTGGATTATGGTACTCTTTTGAGGCTACCAAGAGCAAGTTTTACTTTGCCAATTCCCAGAAGGCTACTTGCTCTCAGAAACTGGTGATTTACATGTATGATCGTGCATGGACGATCCACCATACAGAGTTCGACATAGTGGAAGAAGGAGAAGTCCCTTTGCTTATGAGCTTGCCACAGATGAGGAACTTAGGCTTTGAACTCAGGCTGACACCTCAACATGCTTATCTGGCATCGGTGCCTCTTGGTATCAAATATTTGGAGTTGAAGGTTGCAGCCAGTACTCATCTTGTCTTGGACTTCCAAGATATTGCATGGTATCTGTCTGACGTGAATTTGCAGACTCGGCGCGAGAAGAGTTTTTACTCTCACTTCACTCACTATGAATATGGTCATATTTCTGTTGACCTCAATAGTGATGAAGATGTAGCTGAACATGCATATCCTGTGGTTGACTACTGGGAAGTAGATGTTCACAAAAGAGAACTGATACGTCACCACAAGGATTATAGAAAGATTCTTTTTCCAGCAACTAAGTCCTGTCCTGTAGACACTGACTTACTGGAAGACTTGCGATTGACAATCATCAAGAAGAAGAAAGGTGGAGAAGAGATCAAGAAGCAAGATGATTGGCGCAAGGCAAAATGGAAGGACCTACAAATTGGCTATGAATGGCGTGGTAGAACAATTTTTAAGTTCAAGCCAGATGCCAAAATTCCAGATCTAAAGATCAGGAAGGCTGGCATTGAGCACCGTGGCATTGGTGATCCCGATGCAGTGGTGCGCTCCTCCTCAGAGAAGGTTCCCATTGCAAAGGACAGGGAACCAGGCTTCTCATCAGAGAAGGAAGGTGCACCATCCAGTGCCGCGGAAAAGCCCGCGCCGCCAAAGTTTCGGTATACTTCCAAGGGTTTTGATCCATTTTGGAAAGGACACAAGTCGAAACCATCTGAGCCTCAGAATGATTTAAAGGGTGATGATCTTGAGGAGTATGCTCCCTCAGAACCACCTGAGAGGCCAGAAGGTGAACTTGTAGAAATTCCTAAAGCATCAAAAGGACCATCAAGTGATAAACATGAACCACTTGAACCAGGTGATGGCGCTCTTGAGCCTAGGCGGATTTCAATCCCATTACCTGGTAGTGAAGTTGTTGCAATGACACCGGCATATAGGAAGATGTTACAGAGACTGGAGGACAAGGTAGAGCTTTATAAGCTTCATGTGAAGCACTACCATATGAGTCCTACTCAGTTTCGTAGACGTGTTTCTATGTTGAAGCTTCCTGACTCTGTTTTAGAGAAGTATGAATCAGTTGTCAGGAACTGCCGTGTTTGTAACACTTCAGTGGCACCTCCGCCACGAGCCAGAGTCTCCGGTATTAGAGCTTCATGTTTTGGTGATGTTGTTTTTGCTGATCATTGTGAGGTTGAACTTCACAAGAACAAGTATATCATCTTACTTGTTCTTGATGGTGCCACAAATCTTCTCTGGGCTACGGCACAGAAAGACCTCATAGATCAAACCACCATCCAAGCATTGAGGCAATGGTCTGATGAGAACAACTGTGTTCCAAAGGCCATCGTAGGAGACGAAGCCTTTTTCACAGATGCTTTTGTTGGATACTACAGGTTCCATGGTATACAACAATGTCCTTGTGGGCCAAGAACTCCTTGGCCGAACCGAGCAGAGACAGCTGTACGTTTGTTCAAACGTATGTGGCATGTTATGAAGGTAGATCTGGATGACCCACGTTTTCGTGGTGTTACGGTCAGAGAAGTGGTCAAGAAGGTAGTTTGGGCAAGAAATTGTCAGTTGACTATCAGTGGATATTCACCAATAGAGATAGCAACTGGAAGACGTCCACCAGATCTTTTTGACCTTGAGACCGCAAGCCCTGAGCAATTGTCAGCTAATGCCGCCGCACAAGATCGTACAAATTTGGAACTACAACGTGTGGCTTTGAGAGCTCATCAAGAAGCACGACAAGCTCAGGACCTTCGAGCAGATCTTGCGAGAAGGACTATGCCAAGTGACGGTCCTTATTTCCAAGGAGAGAAGGTTTTTGTTTGGACTCAGGATTCATCAAAGTTCAAGGATAAAGGACGTTGGGTTCGTGCCACAGTACTTGGACAAGAAGGAGCTATGGTCCAAGCCAACACTGGTAAGGCAGTAGTACGTGTGAATCAGTCGAAGGTTAGACGTGATCACGATGAGTGGCATGATGTTTCCATACCGGCATTAGACAATGAGAATCCGGAGAACTTGCGTGAAGATCACGAACTGTATGTTGATGCCGAATTCGGAGAACAGTCCTTTTTCTTCTGTAATGATGATCATCCTGATGTTGTTGAGTTACTTCATGGAAACAGTGGATTATCTTGGTTCCTTTCAAAGAATGGTGTTAAAGTTGCATCTCCTATGGATTTCAAGGCAGGATACAACTTTTCCACTATGAAGGGTCAAGATGGTATTTGGCAGCAACTGGAGAGTTTGCAGCCCCACTGTGTAGTGATCAACAACCCTTCTCCCAAACAGAACAGAGCTTCTATTTGGTTGCTATGTTGTAATGTGATTGAGTGGCAGTTGAGAAGGAAGAAACATGTGTTTGTGACTGTTCCCAAAGGAAACAAGTTTTGTTTGTTTTTGCAGAAGTTCATTTCTTCGTTGAAGGATCCGATTTTTAACTTTGATGTGAATATGAATTGTTTTTGTTATTGTCCGAAGGGAATGAGTTACGTGACAGTCTTCCATTCCTATGCATCCTGCCAAGGATGGAAAGGTATTGGTGACTGTTCATTTCAAGCTAAAACAGTGCAAGCCACTAGAAGCAACCAGTACTTTAAGGATCCTGACTGGAAGAAGTTTCCATTTTCATTTTTGGTTGAGATGAATCGTTTCCTTCCTTATAGTGAGACTTCCGACAAGCGTCAGAGTTTCCTTATTGAAGATCTTCTGGAGAACTTTGACTCTGGAAGTTTGTGTGGAACAGCTCTTTTGTTAGAGAGAGAAGCTCATCAGTCAATTTTGCTGAATTCCGTAAGAACGGAAGAGACGACGGAAATTCCGGTTCCACTTCGACACATACTACCACAAAGGTTCACTACTACTGAACTGATCAGAACCTTGAGGCAGGTAGATGCACTACCTCAGAGATCAGAGTTTGATGTGACAACATCCTCTGATTCTCGAATTGTGTCATTGATTCCAGGCCTGAAGGAGATTAGACGAAGAACCTTACCACAGATGTATTTTGAGAGATGTAAGGTCTATCGTGGTACTTTTGGTAGAGTGCATCCTCTCTTCAACTCTGAGGATGATGCAGTGTTGATTATGTGGAAGCCAGGAAAATACCATCAGGTTTTCTTTATGTTTGTGTCACAACTGTCTCCTCATCATGAACAGTTTTTGGTAGATCATTGGAGTATGATAGTTTACGAAGCAGAGACGACAGGCGCCGTGAAGCGCATTGTGACTCCTGATGAAGTAGCTCTAGAGGATCCAAAGGATCAACCTCCAGACTACGGACCACCGATGGATGATGATATGGCTTATGAGCCGATTCCCGTCTCGGGGGAACAGCAGTATTTTGATCCAGATGATGAAGATATGTATCCGCCTGGTGATGGACCGGGTGGCAACCCTGATGATCACCAGGGTGGACAACCTCCGGGACCACCTCCGACAGGTTCCGTAGCTGGTCCGAATCAGTTCGGAAATCCCGATGTTCCTTTGGAGCAACTCGGATATCCATCAAGCGATCCGGAAGAGGCAATGCCGGAGATTACGAGTGAATCCCGTCCGCCAGATGATCCGGGTCAACCACCAATAGGGTTTCCGAGTGACACGGATCCCGTTCATCCGTTCGTTCCATCGCCAGATTCGAACACGCCGGAGCCAGAAACATATGTTCCGGAGAATCGTGAACGTCACAGTAAGCACATGCGGAAGCTTTCTGTGGACTCAACTGATGCTTTGCCAAAGGCGAAGGTGAAGTTTCAGATAAAACGTTCTAAGGTTCAGTTACCGGGACATGACGAACCTATTCCGGCACCTCCGAAGTCAGTGCCAAGAAGTTTCTTTCCTGGACATTCGGAGAATCCGACAGCATCAAGTTCGAATCAGCCACAAGCAGCCGACATTCCCGTGCCTACGAGCACAGTCGAAGACGATGACAATGAGACGATTGATACGAATGAAACAGATTCCGAACCTATTTTTGATGAAGAAGATGTGAAAGGTTTTGAGAAGGATCCAGACAAGGATCTGGACGATGAGAAAAATCTTTTTGTTAGTTTTGACGATATGGATTTTTGTGTCCTAGGTCCGAACCAAGCTCCTCCGAGTTTTAACTCGTATGATCCGAAAGGTTTTTCACAGTTCTGCCAGTATCTTGCGAAGACAATGGCTAAGAAGACGCCAAAGGCAGAGAGTGTGATCACTCCGGAAGTGCTACGGAAGTATGCGAAGGAGATCAAGCAAGCTAAACTAGAGGAGTTTCGCAGCTTTTTAGACTTTACTGCGATGAAGTATCGAGACCGAAGAAAGCATAAGATCGATAACTATGTTACTGGTCGATGGGTCCTGACCATCAAGATTGACAAAGATGGTAACTTTAAGAAGTTTAAGGCCAGATGGGTCTGTCGAGGCTTCCAAGATGCCCAGAAATGGGACCTCCAAACGGACTCGCCAACCGCGACCAGGTATGGTTTTCGCGTAGCATGTCAGCATGCAGCCTCTTCTTTCTGGGACCTGTTACACATCGATTTGAAAACTGCCTTTCTTCAGGGAGAACTTTACGACCTCGAGCGACGCGTTATTCACGTTCAACTTCCGACCGACATCGGATTGCCTCCGTATCTTGTCGGATTGTGCACCCGTTCAGTGTACGGATTGAGTGATGCGCCTCGTCGCTGGTGGAATCGACTCGACAAGTTTTTGCACTCACTCGGATTAGTTCCGACTCGAGCCGATCGGTGCACGTACGTTTGCTACTCCGGATGTTTGAGGGTTCCTAAGGCTGTGAACTACTCATCAGAGGAGATGCCAGCCGAACCGGAACCGGTATCCTTCTACGTAGCAGGTGCGCCGCCAAACGAATTCCACGACACAGCGGAGGAAGTTCGTAGGTCTTTTCTCTGTGAAGAACGTCTGTTTTCGGCGTGTTACGGAAATAGGTCGGAGAAGACGGTGACGCGTAGCCTGCTTAAGGCAGAGGATGGAAAATGGACTCCTGTGGTAGATCAGGAACTCCAGAACTTCCTTGACTCTGTAGAGCACAAGGCAGGTTGGCATCAATATGCAAATGGCCATGCTCAAGTCGCTTATCGCGCTAAAGCTCTTCGTACTCCCGAACCTACGTATTCGCGTTCGCGTTTTTGTTTTCGGACTTCAATAGTTAAGCGTAAGGGTGTTTGGTGGCTTCTCGAGACAAACAAGGATATCAGAAACGAGAAGAATGCAGTGACGTTGGAGGAAGAAGCTGAAACGCTTGTCAGTCTTTTTCTTCCTGCAGAACATACGTATACTGTGACACAAACGCCTCAGCTTACACCTGAAGTTGTGGAAGAGTTGCTTGAGCATTTTATGGACCCTGTGCATGGCAGTAATTCTAAGAATAGGTCACCCATTGGTATGTGTTGTTTACATGTTGATGATCTTTTTGTGACAGGTAATGATATCTTTTTGAAACAGTTCAAGGATATTGTGAAGTCACAGTTTAAGATTGGACATGAGGACACTAATGACCTGATGTTTACTGGACAACGTGTTGCTTGGAAGATGCAAGAGAAGACCAAGAAGAAGGAGTACATCTCAGTAGAACAATCCCTTTGTGTTCAGGAATTGACTGAGATTATCATTCCAAAAGGTTTGAAGGATGAAGAAAAGTGTGACAAAGACATGCACACAGCCTTCAGATCACTTCTTGGCAGCATAAACTGGTTACAATCCAGAACACAATTCCAAGCATGCTACCAATTCTCGAGGTCAGCATCAGCATCAGCAGGACCTACAATAGGTGATTGCAAGGCCCTGAACAAGCTGTGCAAACAAATCGTGACTGACCCTATGGAGTTACGTTTTTGGCCACTTGAAGGTAGTCCACGTTTAATTGCTATGCCAGATGCCGCATTCAGGAACAACAGTGACAAATCCTCTCAACGTGCGATGGTTATTTTTATGGGTGAGCAAAGGAAGGCAAAACAGAAGAACACTAAAGGCTCACTTATTTTCTTTGAATCTTCCAAGATCAAGAGAACAACCCTGTCCACAACTGTTGCAGAGTTGTATGCATTCATGAAGTGTTATGGCACTTGCCAAATGCTTAGAGGCTTGATCAAGGACATTACAGGCTACTCTACTGACATTCACATGCGCACTGATGCTAACAATCTTGTGACTACAGCTAGTACTACTCATGTTCCTGAGCAACAGGAGACTATTCATATGATCCAAATGCTTAGGAAGGAAGCCTGCTCTGGTGCAATTGCTGACTTGTCACATATACGCACTCAGTGGTGTCTCGCTGACTGTCTTACTAAGAAGTCTGCTAGTCCACAAGCTTTGATAGATGCAGTACGCAGCGGTTGTTTAAAGGAAGTTGATGCACATCCACCTTTTAGATCTCTTATTGAACACAAGGCATATTTGCGTGGATGGCTTCCTACAGTATGCACACATGTTGACTTTTCACATGATGTGTTTTATCTTGGAGATTCTTTGCACTGAGAGTGAGAGGAGAGAATTCATTGCATGTGTTTTTGTTTGAGAGAAATTTGAATTTCTTTCATGAATTTGTGCCTGCGGCTCAAATTAGCTTGGCAAGATCAGCACCTTTCTTTCGAAGACTATTGCCTTGCATCGTTGACTACCTGTCATTTCTACAACTTAGGACACTGGCCTCTGACCGGTGTACTTTGTATCAACAGAGATGACCGGTCAGGGAGCGTCCAATATGGTCAACATCTTTGAGTATGCTCGAAACTGGTCACAAAAGGTTCCTTGGGGACAACCTCAGAACTGGGCAAACCGTTTGAGACGCCCACGTACGCCAGTTGAGTTCCATAGGAACTCAGAGCAGGATGAATTGATCTTAACCGACATTCTTGCAATGTGTTTGGCACCTGAGAACCATACTAAGTTCAATTTTCGAGTACGGTGGTTCGCAGAGATTGCCAGATACGCTCTTGGCTATGTCACCCAAGAGGAAGAGGATGAATATGAGAGAAGTAGGCAGTTCGTGGCAACAAGAGTCGCGTGGAGGCAAAACGATTATGGGAAGATAGCCACGGGGCTCAACTATATGCTACGACATGATCGTTCTCTCGATAGGTTGATGGACAGTAGGGCAATGATAGAGCTTATGCCTCTGATCACAGAGGGAACTGCTCGAATGCCATCGCCTTTTCGTATTTATCCTAATACTTTCTTTGCTATATTGCATAGCGATGAGAAGCAAAGATTTCATTTGGTGATTCGCTTGGACAAGAATGTTTGGTACAACACAGGCAATCAATACGATATGCCCTTCTCCATGCGTTTGGGAGTGAACCAAGGGCATACAGGACTCATGCAAAACATCAGTCCAGAGAAGTTGAATCATAGATTGACTTCTATTGAGGCAAGATGTTTGGGACATGTTTTTCATGTTACCAGAAGGGAGAACTGGGCCAGCATTGAGAGGTATGGTTTGATGAGAGACCCTCAAAGTTGGAATAGAAGGAATAGAGGTGAAGGAAGAGATTATGTTCATTTTATGTACAGCAATCCACAAACTTCGCTTTACATTCCTTTAGGCCCAGGTACAGTGGTTCCAAGAGATTATGGACAGCCTTTGTATGTGAAGCTTAATGTGATTCTTTGGCTTCGGGCTGGACGTCCTCTGTACTTCAGCAACAATGGAGTGGTGCTTGCACATTGTGATGTGGAGCCCGAATACTTGGACATTAGTGTGGATGAACCACAACCACGAGATGCTCCAGAGCCAGCTAAGGAGTTGAGAAATCCTAAGTCCGCAGAGGAGATGATGGAGCTCATCAATAGTGAGAAGGTGCAACAAGAGAGAGTGCGAGCTTTGTTCACCAGATTATCTATTGACAAGCCATATGCCAGAGAACTTCTCAGGAGGATTCATGCCGAGGAGCCTGAGACAAAACAAGTTAAGAGGCATATGCTTTTGTGGTTGGACAATTTGGATTTAGGTGCTATCGCCCGTTTTGTCCAATATGAGAATCATCCTGAACGTGAGTACAATCGGTCACGATTGAGGTCACGTCAGTCGATGTCAGAAGGCCATTATCTTCAAGGATGGTCTTTGATTGCACCTAAGGAAATCGATGATCGTGATCCTTGGAGTATCTTAGGCTATAGTACTCCAAAGTTGATTGTCGATGGAGATGGTGTTACCTCAAGGTCCTTGTTTATGGTTCACCCATTAGTTTTGAGCAAGGATCAGGCAAAACTGGTGAAGGCTGATGAGGAAGTGCTTCGTTTTGATCACATTTGGACGGACATCACTTCGAAGAGCTCAACAGCCAGGACTTCTGGAGAACCTCAACAAGATGAAGAAGATGACTCTGCTCATGTTGCTGAGCGTGAGATGACATGGTTCATTCAGAATGTCAACAACCTGGTTCTCAACCCATGGATGGTATATGACATTGGCATGGTATCACTCCATGATCGTGTAGGAACACGTGTACTCCAGAGCACTGGAGAAGACGTGATCCTTGTGAGGGATTGGGACAGGTTGACAAGGCACCAGAGAGAATATTTTTGTAGAAGATACAAGTTGCTACGTCCAAGTGTTTATGGAACAGAGGAAGACCCCAAGACGTATACACCGAGTTTTGAACCCGGAATTTCTCAGTGGATGGAGTTGGCACAAACTGGATACCAACAGTTTTTCTTCATCCGTGCTTGGGAGAATGGACGCCGCTGGGCTGAAATTCTGACAGACCATGGCATTGCTTCTGTAGAGCTTTCAAGCTTCTTGGATATGTGCAGAGATCCCAAATTGCTGGGTTGGAACTTTGGTATTCCAGAACCTCAGTGGGATAATTTTGGCAATACAGTGGAGGAAGCATTCAACAATCCTTTATTTGCCAAACTGCACTATCGCTTCAAGCAGGAGGAAGAGATTGGTCGTGTCATGCACCTTGTGTCAGAACTTGTTTGTGACTTTTTCATCAAGGTGCTTCCCAAGTGGGTTCTTGACCACTCGATCTTGTGGGAAGAGTTTATGATTTTGGATCCAGACACAAATCTCCCAGCTTACAAGACTTCAGAGGCCGCCTTACAAGCAGAAAGGAATCCAGAGAAGTATCATACACATTTTGCTATGAACTTCAAGAAATTCCGTTTTTCTGCAAGGATTGTGTGGTATTTGATTGACCGTGACAGGAATCATTTAGAGAGTTTTCTTCACAACTCCAACAGTAGATTTGTGCAACATGCATGCTATCAACTTCGTGAGTATGTTCAGGCGCGTGTTGCAGTTTCTGATCCCTTGTATGAGATGATCAAGAAGGAAGAGTTTGAACGCCAATACAATTCCAAGTTTTTGGAGGCGATTTCTTGCTCTCGTGTTGTAGTTGAGCCTGTAAGTTCAGGGACGTATGAGCCATCATCGAAGCTGAACTTAAAGGTACTACAAGACATCCTGAAGGGTATCTTCAAGATCCAGAAGGATGAGGAGCTTGCCAAGGAACGTGATGAAGAAGAAGAACAGGCAGCTCAAAACATCTCATACCTGTTGGCAGATGATATGGAGCTTGATTTTGATGATGATGATGTTCCAGTATGGCGCTCCATTGTCGACAAGTATAGAGGAGGTGATCAGGTGCTACAGGGAGAAGCTGTGAAGATTACTCACCTGTTCAGGGATCAAAAGGACAATGAGAAGGCGACAGAAGCTTTCAGTTCAGAGAGGACAGATTTTTATGAGACCTCAGGACCTCTTCCAAGAACCGAGGGAGAAAATCTTGTAGAGGACTTGCTCACCAAGGATGTTGCAGAACAAGCTTTTGAAGCAGGTGAAGAAGTTCCTCCTTATACAAGAGTCTCCACTATCACTGGTGAAGTCTATACTGGAAGTAGAACACTTCTAGAAGATGAGAATATGGAAGAGGAAGTTCCTGAAGAAGATCCTGCAGTTGAACCTGGAAAGGAAGAAGAAATATTTGATGAAGATGCAGGTGTTTTTCCTTCAGAGGAACCAAAGATGGAAGTTGACCAGGAGGAAGCCAAGGAAGAGTCAACACCACACTTTCTGTCAAGAGAGATAGGTGAGGACTCGACTGCATCGCACTTACCATCAGGTGAGATGGATGCTAACCTTGATGATACTTCAGGTCAGCGGAAATCTAAGAAAAGCCGCCTGAATAAGATTCCTGATCCTCATTTTCATGAAGAAGTTCAGGATGATGCAACCATGGAAGAGAAGAAAGAGGCGGTGGAGAAGATAAAGGAGGTCAGAGAGGATGATGGTGAGAAGAAATTGGAGGCTGAAATCCAAGAATCTTTTCCATCTGAAGTAGTTGTTGAAAAGGATACAACAAAAGTTGACAATACCTATGAGTTGCACACTTCACCTTTAAAGTTGCTTGGAGAGCTTACAGGAGATCCAGGTATTGGCTTTTATCAACTATGCTTCAGGGAAACTCATGCAAGATTGCTGAATCATGTTTGTTTCAGAAAGGGTGAGATTTCCCATCCTCATTATCAGTCAAGGATCAACGAGAATGATTTTGTTCGATCCATTCGCAATATCTGTCCAGTACCTCCACCTGATTGTTATGAACATGAACCAGAGCATGATTTGAAGAGATTCTTCATCAATGATGACCGCATCATTTATTTAGATGGCAGGTATCAGGTCGATCCAAAGGCCCTTGAAAGGGCAGGTCATGCTCGAGAAGAATTGGAGGATACGAAAAAGGAACTCAAGAAGGAACTGGAATCATATGGTCCCAAGGGACCCAGTTGGGACTTTGTCACCTTCTATGAAGAGCTGTGCAGAAGGTTCCTCAAGGGAAGAATAGAAGAACCATATGGAACTAATTTATTGGCCAGCTCAGAGTCCTTGACATTTTTATCCTGGAACTATGGCAACATGGTTCGTGGTCAGAAGTACACCACACCAAGGTTTCTCCAAGGACTTGATAGTGCAATGAGGCCACGCAAACAGAGCGCCATGTCACTTCAGAATGAGCAATTTGAGAACAACCTTTTCTTCAACATGCTCTTCTTTTTACGTGCACATGTCGTGATTCTCCAGGAAGCTCATCTTCTTGTTCCTGCCAAGGAATTTATTGAGCAAAAGAATTGGACAGTTTGTTTCAATGATTGGGAGAATCTTGCAGTGATGGCTAGATTGGCACCAGGTGGATATGTCAAGATCATTGCTGGACATGACCAAGATCTTGGTCACTGTGAACAGCGTGATGTAACTTGGGCTATCTACGAGATTTGTTTTGGAGAAACAAGGCCTCGTCAAGATTTCAAGGATGCAGACTTTGAATTTGATGACTATGGTCCTGAGGACAAGCGTGTTCCACTTACTCGAGCGAACATGCATACCATCAGAGTCTGTAATTATCATGTTGATACACACCGTGCTGTGGATGCCCACCTACTGACAGGAGAACAGACAGCATTGATGCTTTACGAGTGTTTTGTCTATGAGGTGGACATCATTTCTGGTGATGCAAATAGTTTGGCCTACAGAATGTCTGGGTACAAAAGGCAGCCAATGGCTAACTACTATTACAGCACCATGCAGCATTGGATCCGCAGGTTTTCAGAAGCCCGTGTAAAAGCAGATCCTGGTATCAAAGCACCTATTCCCAGAACTTTTTACAGTTCAACTTCACAGGTCCTCAAGAAGTGTGAAGATTACTTTGACAAACTCTGGGAAGAATATTCTACTGTTGAAAAAGAAGAATACCAAGGATCACAGCTTGGCGATACATGTTTGTCTACCATTGTTGAATGGGGTCATTCAATGAGTGAAGAGGAATATGAAAATTCCACAGTGAGCACGAAGGAGTTCATCTGTAATTTTTCAGAGAACTTTGCTATGATTGACACAGAGGTTATGTGCTCAAGGCCCACTGACGAGGACAGTCATGGTCCAATGTTTATTTCACTCAGACCAGCTTCCTTTTCATCTGGAGACAGAAGACAGTACCGCATGGGACCAACTCTTCATGAGGCTAACTTGCGGAGGAAGGAGAGACAAAAGCAGAATAAAAGGAAAGGAAGGCCGCCAACTTCTGATCAAGCAACTTCATCGTTTGCAGCGGCATAATTCCTGAGCGAAGGCTGAAATTTAAATGATGGCTAGGAAGTGAAGATACTTCTGGTTACAGTTGATACTTTGCTTCCAGGCTTGACTTTAAGTTGCCAGGCTGAAGTTTTAATAAATTCTGGTTTGCAATGAGGAGAAACTTTTTATCAAAGAAGATACTCTTGCATTCCAGGTTTATACGCTTTAGCATGCAGATAGGTATGGACAGTTTTGTACAACTGATGATATCTATTACAGCCGTTTTTTTTCTGAGATGACCTCTAATGGACAACCAGTCATGGTTGATGATTAAGTCATTTCATGATTTGCAATTGTAGTGCAAGAAGTTTTGTACATACATTTGCCGGTATCTCCTTCTTGTGTTTTTGATGTGAATGTGAAAGAGAGTCCTTTTGATGCAGTTTATTTTGTCTGTGAATGAAAGCGGTCGAGACCACGTCACGAGAAGATTATTCCTCGGACCGTACGCTCCTTGCATTTTGCAAGGCATCTTAATTCATTGCAATTTGTGCGGTCTTGAATTTTTAGTTCTTTGTTACGCGAGTGTCGTTTGATTCTTTTATAGGTCTCTGTAGAGAAAAAGCCGCTTTCCCTTTTTAGTTTGATTTAGCTCAGGCCATAAAGAGCTAGTGAGCGCCGGTACATGGTATCTCCGCCTGCGAAAAGTACAGTCTCCAGCCGAGGTACATTATCGTTTTGATTTTGTACTTGAGGTGAGTCAGCTATTGCTCCCTCACTGTATTTAGTAGCTATGAGATTACCTTCTCTGAAGTGTGAAACACACTGGATTAGGTAAGTACATGGCACCGTAGTTTTCTTTTAAGTTGTCAGAGCTAGCTGGACTGATTTAGCCTTGCAGTAGAAAAAGAGTATGCGACATACGCAATCAGCTAGAAGTGGACATGAATCTTGTGCCTGCTGAAAAGTAGAGCCTACCTGTACAGGGTTCCACTCCAACAGCTGATATAGTGTGTCCATGCTTGACTGCTTCAAGGCTCAAAGAGATATAGGATAAGACTCTGCGTGAGTAAAAGACACTAGCGGTCTGCACCTCTACCGTGTACGCCCTAGTCACTCTTTCACCCCCCCCCCTATCAACAATTGAGACTCCAGAACAATATGATAGAAAAACAATCAATTGATAAATAAATAAGGAATCCTTAGCTAGCTACCTCTGAAGCTACTCTGGCAATACTAAAATGAAAGGAATCATTACTTAGCTATCTCTGGCAATACTAAAAATGAATAGAAATAAAAGGACTCATTACTTAAAAGCATCAAATTCCAATGGAAATCTATAAAATTTCAATGGAAATCTGCATCCAAAGACCTTCAAAATCATCAAATTCCAATGGAAATCTATAAAATTTCAATGGACATCTGCATCCAAAGACCTTCAAAATCATCAAATTACAATGGAAATCTATAAAAATTCAATGGAAATCTGCATCCAAAGACCTTCAAACTCAGCAAATCTCAATGGAAATCTATAAAAATTCAATGGAGTTCTGCATCCAAAGACCTTCAAAATCATCAAATTCCAATGGAAATCTAGAATATTTAAATGGACATCTGCACATCTCAATGGACATCTGCAGAAACTACAGCAGCAACACCAGCAGCAACACAACAGAAGCAACACTAGCACCATTGAGACTTTCAGGTGGAGTTTCAGGTGGAGAGTAACTCTCTAGAATCTAATTTGTTCAAGTTTTTGAGCTTTTTCAATAACCAAAGAACCTTGCAGGAGATGCAGTTGTGGATATGTTGAAGAACAATCCTTTCAAGAAGGAAGAGAAGAAAGATAAGAAAGATTGAAGAAAGGTTTGAAGAAAGGTTTGAAGAAAGGTTGAAGAAAGGTTTGAAGGCCTGAGGAAGCTAGTTTGAGAAAGGGTCATTTGCACCCTCTTTTGAAGCTCTTTTCAAAGTGTCCAAAACAGGTTTCCAGGGAGCTGCAACTTGCATCATTCAGTTGAAGTTTTCAGCAAGATGTTTTGCAGGGGCTTGCAGCTTGAAGAATGGATTCAAGAATGGTTTGGTAGAGAGCTTGCAGTTTGAAGGGTTTTGCAAGGGTGCACTTTCAAGATGTTTTCCAGGGAGCTGCAACTTGCAGCATTCAGTTGAAGTCTGTTTTGCAAGGGCTTGCAGCTTGAAGAATGGCCTTGGAGGGGTTTGCAGCTTGCAGCATTAAGCTTGCAGCAACAGCAGCTTTCAGCTTTTTCAAGGGTGCCTTGCAGCGCGTGACTTTCAGCCTGGGATTTGCAGCACCTTGAATGACATTGGCACAGCTTTCTTTTTGAGGTTTGTTTAAGTCCCAAGTGTTCTTAAAGACATGTTTCCTCAGTTGAATTCATTTGGCACCTTGTTCAGGCCATGGCTTTCAGCAGCTTCTTGCAGAAGATCTTTGGGGCCTTGGAGTATGGCTTGGAGATGCTTGGGTGGCTTGTAGGCCACCTTGCAGTGATCTTGACAGCTTGGCTGGTTGGAGTTGGAAGCTTGGAAGAAAATCAACATAATTTGTTTTGCAGCTTGGGGGCTAACTAATTATAATGATTGAAAGGCTGATGGATTAGATTTTTGAAGAGCATTTGAAAGCTGTGAAGGCATTGGCCACTTCCAGCTCTTGACACCTGGCTTCCAGAACTGGGCTGGCTTTGCAGAGGCCTTGCAGGTGTCCTTGCAGATTGAAGCTGGGTTATATTCTAGTAAGTCTTCTATTTGCAGCTGCCAGGATAGTTTAGACTCTTTGAGCTGTGGTCATTTGTTTGGTAATGGTTTAAAGTGTTTTGCATTGAAAGCGCACTTGAAAGGGTCATATTTTGAGCTCATCTCAGGTGCAGACCTTTGCAGTTTGCTTTGGAGTCTTCAAGCTGGTTCAAGGGTCTGCCACTTTGAAGTCCTGCTTGGAGAACCTTGAAGGGACCTTGGAGTATGTGTCATCCATTTCAGCTGACTGCCCATACATTGGGCAGAAGGTCTGCTACATTGAGTGCAGCACTTCAGATGGGTTATCAGCATCATTTTGTAGTTAGTTTGGTTTTTCCTTCACCTCTTTTTATGGTCGCAGTTGTTTGAGTTTTCAGTCCACTTGGCCTGTCAACACTTCAGGACAGGATTCAGCTTCTGGAAAGTGCCAGGACTCCATAAGGCACTTACAGCAGCACCTCTTGGAGTTTGACCCCAGCAACTTGTATTTTCCAGAAAGTTTTTATCTGAAGCTTTGAGTTTGAGTTTGCTATATGTGTATGATTATATTACTTATATGTGTATGATTCTAGTTATAGTTGTGAGTTGCTTGTGCTTTGCAAACATTCTGATTTCTTTTGCAGCTCATTGCAACTAAGCGCGTGGTGGTGGTCAGCTCTTCAAGTCTGGGCTGCTGGATTTGAGGCCTCCCTACAATGGGAGCAGTTGTGAGGCCTACATGAGTCTTTGGCTTTTTTAGTTGAAGCTTTTTCTATTTTGGAAGCTTTGAAGTTTTCAAGTTTTTTGGAAGTTTTGGAAGCTTAGTTGAAGCTTTCTTAGTTGAAGTTTTGGAAGCCCAGGGCTGAGTGGGACCTCATGATTTGGGAGGCTTGCACTGGTTTGCAGAATGATATCTTTTACAAGAGGTTCCAGCATGCATCTTGGCTGTATTTGATGTGTTGTTGCTGTTGTTGTTTTATTTCTATTTTTGGCTTCCATAATAACCCATAGGTTCAGAATTTCTTTCAGCCATAAGCAGGCCAGTGTTGGAGAGCAGCAAAGCATTGAAGAGCTGGATGAAGATTTGAAGGTCTTGCAGAACACTTGCAGGCCAGAGATCAGGCTTGTGAAGTTTCTTCCAGAATCTTGTTTGGCGTTTGCTGTAGTTAATCTTTTGTTGTTTTTTCCAGGAATTCTTTTATGAGTTTACTTGGTTGAAAGCATGGTCTCTTCCAGAACCTGGCTTGGCATTTGCTGTAAGTATTATATTATGTTTCCAGATGTTCTTTTGTGAGTTTGCTTGATTGAGAGCAGCCTCATTTCAGGACAGGCCACTTCCAGAGCTTCAGGCAAGTTGCAGTCCCTGGTCAGCGCTCCCAGAGATCAGCAATTACAGGCTGACCAGGTTGGAGGATGCCAGGAGACTTGGAATTTGAACCTTTCAAGTTTTCTTTTTGAAGTTCTCAAGATTGAGCTCATTTGAGTTGAAGATTTCATTTGAGTTCATGGTTTCATGTGAGTTCAATCTTGCATTTGACTAAGGGCAAAGGCTGTAGCTCTTGGCTTGGACTGGGAGAGGCTTTCAGTACTTCCAGAAGTTGAAGCTCTTCCAGATTGGAACACATGCCTTCAAGCATCTTGGGCCATATTGATTTAACCTTTTGTTTTGCAGTGTTTTTCATGGTTTGGTGTTTGTTTCTTTGAGTTGTTCTTTGCTTAGCTATCAGGCTGTTGTAGTAATTGATGTTTTGTGTATCTAAGGTGGAACTTCTGAGGGAGATGGCAGCTGGTTGGAAGAGCCATGGTGCTTCCAGTGGGGATGCGATTCCAGATCCCAACAGTTTGCAGCCCCAGGAGTTGAAGCCAGGGCTTGAAGCCTTGAAGCCAGATCCTTGAAGAGCTGCTTGCAGAGCTGATTGCAGGAGTCACAAAACCCTTTGGAGATGTGTTATCTTCAAGTTGGATGTAATGAGTTGGAGTTTCAAGACTTTCAATTTAAAGACTTTCAAGTTGTTTGGGCATTTGTTTGAAGAGATCCAATTGACTTCAAGGTTTGTTTGAAGAGATCCATGTGGTGGACATTTCTTTGAAGGTTTGTCGACTTCAAGCCTTTTCACTTTTGAAGGATTGCTGCCCATTCATTGCTTGTAGTCACTTCTGTGTTCAAGAAGGAAGCAAGCTTCTAGAGTAGGTTTCTAGGGCAATGGTTCGCGTATCCTTTGAGGGCTGCCAGGGTTGGCTTTGGGTTGAAGCATATTTTGAGTTGGGCTTGGGCATTGGCAGCATCAACTTTGAGATTTACAGATGGTGTTTGAGAAACAACAGGTGAGGGTTCACAAACACTATGATTTGATCTTTTAAACATGTTGCAAGACCAATCTTCAAGGTTCAATGTTCATTATATTATGTTGAACCCCCTACCAGGTGGCAGTGGTACTATTTGAGCAGAGAAGTTCAAGATTTGGAAGATAAATCTTTTGAGTGGGAAAATGAGTGTTGGAGTTTTGCATTTGTACAAAGGATTTCAACTGACTTTCAGACCTGGAATCTTTACATGGAAGCCCTGACATTGGAGCATGTCAGGATTGTAGTTGCAGTTCATTACATGGAGGTCCATCCAAATAGAGTTTGTGCTTTTGGAAGGTTTAGAGATGCAGATGGTTGGGCATAATCCTTACAAAGCTGGCTCCTTGCAGGTGATGCTTCCTTTGCAGATTGGAGAGCCAAGAAAGATTGAAGGTTTCATGTGTTCAAGGGTTTCCTTTTGCAGTGTTGATTTTCAGTTCATTTGTTTGTAGTTGGCTCTTCAAGAAGCATTCAAGGACATCAGCACACCTTGTAGAGCTGCTTTGAGTTTGCGCGTTTTGATTGGCTTCAAGGCATCAATCTTTCAGGTTGGCTCCTTGCAGGTGTTGCTTCCTGTGCAGTTTGAAGAGCCAAGCTTCAAGGTCTTTTGAAAGAATCCCTTTGTAGCAGCATGTTAGCAATGATCATTGTTGATCAAATGGTTTGAGGTTTCAGTGTTCTCAAAGGGTTTGAGGTTTCTTTTAGTTGGTTAGCTTGGCTGTTCAAGAAGCAAATCAGGACATTAGCGCGCCACATTGCAGGTAGAGCTGCTTCAAGAGCCTTTGAAGCCATCCAGCTTGCACATGCACTTTCAGCTGAACTTGCAGCTGCTGAAAAGACTGGGGGATTGGAGTGCAAGGGCTTGAAGAGTCTTTGAAGAGTCCAAAGGTTTGGACATTGGTTTGAAGAGTCACAGGGTTTGAAGGGTCTTGGAAGAGTCAAAGGGTTTGAAGGGTCTTGGCTTGAAGTCTTCTTCAAGTTGGAGAGTGCAGGGGGTAGCTTTTAGCAAGAGCGCAGTCAAGCTTGGAGAATCTTTGAAGCTTGAAGTCATCAAGACTTTGCAGTGCAAGGCTTGGAGCTTTTAGCAAGTTCAGCTTTTTCAAGTGGTGACATTGAAGTGCATTGTGTGTCAGTTTGCAATTGTGTATATATATCTATATGTATATATTATGATAAAAAAACACAAAACACATATCTACAAAGCAACACACACTATCACAAGCAAGGTAAATACCTTAGATATTGTTAACTGCCTGACATTATTGTTGAAGCCTCAAATCTCTAGACATTATTCTAGGGGCCCCCCCTAAATAATGTCAGAAAGCTGCTTGCTGGACTACCCCCTTTGCTTGATTGATTTTTTTGTTTTTCAATACTTTTGAATAAGGGATTTTATAAAGAAAGTGCGCACTGACTTTTGGAAACTTTTGGAAAGCTTCACAACTAAAGAGCTTAGGAAAAGTAAAAAAGGAATAGAGGGTGAGTAAAGCAAATCAAAAGGCAAAGAACAGGAAACAAAGATTTAAGGCCTCAAACCTCTAGACATTATTCTAGGGGCCCCCCCAAAATAATGACAGAAAGCTGCTTGCTGGACTACCCCCTTTGCTTGATTGATTTTTTTGTTTTTATATACTTTTGAATAAGGGATTTTATAAAGAAAGTGCGCACTGACTTTTGGAAACTTTTGGAAAGCTTCACAACTAAAGAGCTTAGGAAAAGTAAATAAGGAATAGAGGGTGAGTAAAGCAAATCAAAAGGCAAAGAACAGGAAACACAGATTTACTGTAAAGCCTCAAACCTCTAGACATTATTCTAGGGGCCCCCCCTAAATAATGTCAGAAAGCTGCTTGCTGGACTACCCCCTTTGCTTGAATGAAAAGGAATAGAGGGTGAGTAAAGCAACTCAAAAGGCAAAGAAAAGGAACCAATATTTAAGGCCTCAAATCTCTA